>JAJOZX010003779.1:215000-375000 GCA_023014485.1 Bathynomus jamesi | reverse complement strand
AGAACTGGATCCGTACACGACGAGGTGGGAAGAGGACGCCCAAGGACAGCACGTAACAGTACCGAACAGGTACGACAATTGTTTGAGGATGAACCAACAACTTCGGTTAGGGAGGCCGGTCGAAGACTCAACATATCCAAGACAACAGTTCATACAATCTTGCGTTCGACACTGATGAAAAAGGCTTTGATACGGGATGTTACAACAAAGATGCGTTCTTGTGTATTCATTATTAATAGGGTTCTGAAAGAGAATGAAAATAAAACTATGAAAAACTATGAAAAAATTATGAAAATAAAATTATGAAAAAAATTTAGAAATTTATACATTTTTAACACATATTAAACATAATAAACATAACTAAAAGTGTGTTTTTAAAAAATTTGTCCGATTTCATTGAAATAGATAGTTAATTCTGGGACACCCTGTATATACCTTTCGCTCGCATTTCGATCAAGGACATTCGAATACCTTCGGAGCTTGTTACGAATTAATTAATTTAGAAGTGCTACAGTGCTCATACGCGTTGAAATATTATTATTATTATTATTATTATTATTTTTAAGAGCGTCCCGTGGCTCGATCACTAAGGGCGCCACTCGGCAGTGCTGAGACTTCTCTGAGTCGTAGGTTGGAACCCCAGAGTTGGGTGGTTGTCTTTTCTGTATCTTACGTCGCGGCGAGGCGCCGGGCAGGTCACCCCTACTTAATTGACTCTGGCTAAGGTAGCCCTGGCTCGGGTTCCTATCCCCTACTTCCTGGAGGTATGGAACATTGAATGTTATCTATTATTATTATTCAGTTCCCATACACCTTCTGACAGTTATACTATATAATACAAATATATAACATTAAAAGTCTAAAATGACGAGAAAGATAGTTTATATATATATATATATATATATATATATATATATATATATATATATATATATATATATACTGGCGGTCAAAATTATGGAAACATTTTTCAAATGGTGATTATGTAATGATAATAATAGAATTCTTTTCATTCTTTGTATAAGTTTCAGGAAGTAAAATGATGTATCTGTCTAATTAAGGCGCTTTCTAATTTGGTCTTTTGTTTCATGAAGACTTACAATCAATTAATCAATAAATGCAAAAAACTTCACTTTTTTACGTGAAGGTCAAAATATGAGAATAAAAACCCACTCTAATAGACAGAGTTTATTTCCACATAAACTCTGTCTATTAGAGTGGGTTTTTATTCTCACAATTAATCAATATTGAAAGAAATTGTATTTAATGGTGACATTTACGTTTTCATTAAAAGAATTGTCTAAATTCACAGAAATATTAATATTATTGGTCACAATATTTTTCTGATATTTCCCACAAAGAAAATTTTATATATATATATATATGGAATTTCATGTATGATCATATAAACACAAGTTTTGTATAATGCAAAATAGCCCCACTATGATTTGAACCCGAGACCTCTTCAGCACCTCGGCTTTCTGCTAAAGAGGTTCCGAGTTTGAGTTCATTTATACAAGAAACACGAAACACAACCTAGGGAGGGGGAGCTGTGAGCGGCGGGTGTGTTACTAAAATCTTCTTTGGTTCTCTCTTAATGAATATACTAGTTACTACACACTAGCACACTACTACATAGCTGTTTAGGCGTGTATAAACAAACCTAGAACAGACAGACAGAGAAACAGACGGAATCATCATCTCATATACTGTACACTGCGTTCGCACTTATTAAGCAGATTACATTTTCTCCAACGTTTTCAAAAGTTTTTCCCCGATTTCAATGAAATTTGTAGCAAATAATCACTATATATAGCAGCATTGATGGTATTCATTTCGATAAAATATTTTGATAATTAAAATAATTCTCTCATTTTATTGAAAAACATGTAAAATATTGTGTTCCGAATTATTAAGCAAGTATTCTATTTACGGATTTAAATGGTGAAGATGGGTAAGAAGGATTTAACATTAACTGAGAAAAGAAAAATAGTCAAGTTACTCGCTGAAAATATAAAATCTATTGAAATTGCGAAGCAGTTTGGCAGAGCTTATCGAACTGTAAACAGGTTTGTAGCGGAGGGTACCAAACTAAGGCAGCGAAGTGATAAAGGAGCTATAAGAAAAGTGACAAGGCGGCAGATATCTGTAATCAAACGCAAATTGCAAAGCATCCATTGTCCTCAAGTAAAGAGGTTTTTGAACAGGCTGGCATACATAATGTACCAAGAACATCTCGATGTGGAATCCTCCAAACAATTGGCAAGACGTGTAAACCCTAGGAAATTTCGCCGCAAACATTTTCGCCGTAAACATTTTCGCCGTAAGACAAATTCGCCGTAAGGACATTTCGCCGTAAAAATGTTTAAAAATAATCAATGGATGATAAAGGGTATTATACAGGGTGTCCCAAAAGTCCCTATCTATTTTGTTGAAATAGGCTGAATTTCAAATAAATGTCACACTGACCTGAATACAGATATATTTCTATACAAATTACAAGTATTACACCATTAAAATCTTTTATTAGTAGTTTCCACATGTGCTCAATCTTTATCTCTGCAAATCTCAAAGCGGTCAGCTGCATTGCGGAACACATTTCTGAGCATTTCAGGGGTTATTTTCTCAACTGCTTGCCTAATGCGATCTCGCAGATCTGGTAAATCTCGAATATTTCTGCGGTAGACCTCTGATTTAATGAAACCCCAAGCAAAGAAATCCAATGGGGTCAAATCCGGAGATCGCTCTGCCCAGGGCCTATTTCCCCCACGTCAAATCCAACGATTTGGAAAACGCTCGTTTAGGTATGTCTGAACAATTCTGGCATAATGACAATGTGCCCCATCCTGCTGAAAGACTACATTGTCGAGAATGCCATCTTCAAGAAGTTGAGGTTCTAAAATTAATTAAAAATTAAAAAATTTAAAAATAATTAAAATAGAAATCTAATGCATGTATTTGTCTAGAAAGGTGCATGCAATCATGTCATTAAAACATTCATTTGAAATTCAGCCTATTTCAACAAAATAGATAGGGACTTTTGGGACACCCTGTATAAGCATTAAAAAGGCAAGTCTTTATTCAATGGTAAAAGTCAGTGATAAAACTTCTTAAAAATAATGTAATGAGGTCATTTAAAAAGTGTGCAAATTCCAAGCGATGCTGCGTAAGTAATTTACTTTTTGCTGCGGATTGTATCGAAGCACTTGTCGCTGAAGTCTTGCATTAATATCGCTACACTTTTTCTTCATCTCTGCTTTGTCTCCTCGATCTGCATCACACTTTTTCTTCTTGCTAAACTCTCTTCCTTCATCAAATTGGTTATGAGTTTCCAGATACTTGGATGCATGTTAGCAATAGAGCTTTGTATTGCATTGTGGAAGCCTTCTATACTGTTGTTCGTTCTCGGCATATTATTATGAGTTCTTTCGACAACATTCCACAATTCTATAGGAAATGTTGGCTCCATTCTTCGCCTTCGCGCGCCTCGGCCTCGTTCTCCTCCTATATAGTGAGTTTCAAAGTAAGATAAGGAATTTATTTAAGAAATTTATTTAACAAAACTATCACGACTTAACCTAACCAATCGTCAATGCCCTACAGTATAAAGAATCTTAATTGTGGTAGACTGCTCGAAGCTAGGTAGACCGCACACTTAACCAGCACCGGCTATTATAAGGGTTCAGTTAAACTTTTTTTTAATTTTAATTTTATTTTATTTACGGCGAATTTTCCTTACGGCGGATTAGACTTACGGCGAAAATGTTTACGGCGAAAATGTTTACGGCGAAAATGTTTACGGCGAATTTTCCTACGGCGAAAATGTTTACGGCGAATTTTCCGGTTACGGTGTAGACTTACGATTCAGTCACCATTAACACCCAGGTACAGGAAGCAGCGTGTTGAATGGGCGCGTCAGTACGTGAAAACAGATTTTAATACTGTATTGTTCACCGATGAATGAAAAGCAACCCTTGAGGGACTTGATGTTTGGTGAAGAAGATGGATTGCTGAGAGCCAATTTCTACCATCGAGATTAAGACGCCAACAAGGTGGAGGTAGTGTCATGTTTTGGGCAGGATTGATAGGCAATGAAGTAGCTGTCGCATACAGAGTGCCTGATGGTGTAAAAATGAATGGCCAGTCTTACACAAATTTTCTAAAAGAAAACCTCATTCCATGGTGGAGATTGACCCTTAGCAATCCATCTTCTTGACCAACCATCGGGTCCTTCAAGGGTTGCTCTTCATTCATCGGTTAACAATACAGTATTAAAATCTGTTTTCACGTACTGACGCGCCCATTCAACACGCTGCTTCTTGTATCTGGGTGTTAATGGTGACTGAATCGTAGGTTTACACGTCTTGCCAATTGTTTGGAGGATTCCACATCGAGATGTTCTTGGTACATTATGTATGCCAGCCTGCTCAAAAACCTCTTTACTTGAGGGCAATGGATGCTTTGCAGTTTGCGCTTGATTACAGATATCTGCCGCCTTGTCACTTTTCTTATAGCTCCTTTATCACTTCGCTGCCTCAGTTTGGTACCCTCCGCTACAAACTTGTTTACAGTTCGATAAGCTCTGCCAAACTGCTTCATAATTTCAATAGATTTTATATTTTCAGCGAGTAACTTGACTATTTTTCTTTTCTCAGTTAATGTTAAATCCTTCTTCTTACCCATTTTCACCATTTAGATCCGTAAAGAGAATACTTGCTTAATAATTCGGAACACAATATTTTACATATTTTTCAATAAAATGAGATAATTATTTTAATTATCAAAATATTTTATCGAAATGAATACCATCAATGCTGCTATATATAGTGATTATTTGCTACAAATTTCATTGAAATCGGGGAAAAACTTTTGAAAACATTGGAGAAAATGTAATCTGCTTAATAAGTGCTAACGCAGTGTATATACAGGGCGTCCCAAACAAATGTATACACACTTTAACAGCTGATAGCTCAATTGATGTTTCTTTCTTTCCAAGTTAAACCCATTAGAATTAATAATGGCAGTCAGACTAAGCTTTGAACAAAGGAAATTCATTCTAAAATGCTACTGGAAGTGTGAAAACGCAGTTGAAGTGCAAAGACAGTTTAGGAAGGAGTTTCAAACAGATCCACCAACGCGACTTACCATCACTGGAATTAGAGATAAGTTTGAAGCCGATGGAACTGTTCAGAATGTCCACAAGAAGCGTTCCGGAAGACCACGGACATCGACAAGCCCCACAAAGCAAGAAAGAGTACTGGAAACGTATCACCAAAGTCCAAAAAAATCTGTGCGGCAAGCGAGTCGTGAGGTAGGAATTTCAGAATCGTCTGTCCAACGCATTTTGAAGAGCTGTCAATGGAAAAGTTACATTCCAAGATTAGTCCATGATATTAATGAAGATGATCCGGACCGAAGAGTGGAGTATTGCGAGTGGTACTTGGCACGATGTGGATGTGGATTGGACGAAGGGGTTTCGTAGAATACCCTCCGCGTTCACCAGACCTCACACCACTAGACTTTTTTTATGGGGATACTTAAAAGACAAAGTCTACGCTATAAAAACTGCAACAGTCGCTGAATTGAGAGCAGCCATTGAACGAGAATGCACACAAATACCAAACGAAATGTTTCGTGATGTTTGCGATTCCATTGCTTCGCGTTATCAGCAGTGCCTGGACCAGAACGGACGTCAGTTTGAAAACAGGCGTTGACAAAACAATTAAATAATGTCTGTAGATTCTATTACATTTTGAAAATGAAATGTATTTTAATAAACACTGCCTTTATAAGTATTTAAAGTGTGTATACATTTTTTTGGGACGCCCTGTATATATATATATATATATATATATATATATATATATATATATATATATATACACACACACACACACACGAGTATAGATATAGTCACGGGCAAAATTCCGAACGCCAGAAAAGTCACACGGAGTATGTGAGTATATTATGATTCTATATGAGGTAGCTTATATTTCTGCCTACATAAAACATTTCTTTTCAGGTTTAAATGATGGAAGATGGTGTTAGATTGTTGAATTATTCATATTTATCGCACACTACTACTACATAATTTACAAATCTACATATACATTATGCACGGATTTGGACATTTCAGTAAATTACTTCGTTTGAATTTCGAATCTTCGTGCGTAAAATTATCGTTTAAAAATGTAAATAGGTTTATCACTTGATGTTGTTTTTCTTTTATTTATTTATTTATTTCATTAATACCTAAATTTTATAGAAAAAGCTTCTGTAAAATTTGATGTAAGTTGCGTTCTTTTTCTGAATGAAGGTTTTTTTCTTGGAAGTTTCAGACATACAGAGTGTTGACAAGAGTAAATAGATAACACGATGGTTGTTCTCAAGAACAAATGGCAAAGCTGATCAATGGAATGCCAGAACGTGTGTCAGTTTTACATAAATGGAAAGGGGAAAGTATTAGTTTTTATTATCAAATAAAAACTATGGAAAAACTATGGAAAAACTATGGAAAAAAATTAAAGGTGTCTATTAACTTTTGTCAACCCTTTGTATGCTTTGTTGTTTGTAAGCAAAAGGTTTTGGGAAACACCTTTTTGGCACATTTGATTAATTTATCTATTTTGTCTATTTCATTCATCATATTTGCGTTAGCGTGTGTTTTGGGGGAGGGGGGTTAACCTCGTCGGTAATGGCAAAGGTCATGTGACGGAGGGGGATCTACAACTTTACGTAGGATCCGAACCACGGGTCGCTACATCTTCTGGACATAGAGGGCGATCCCCCATCTAACTACTATCCAGACCCAATGTCACTTAATTTCGGTGATCTGCTGGAAATTGTGTTGCGATAATGACCATGACGTAGTCCTATTTGCGTTATCTTTTAGCACATGAGGCGCTCCGGACCACACGCTGCCAAGCGCCAAAATTAAAAAACATGAAAAAAATGTCGTGAAAGTTTGTCAATTTGCAAAATGCCATACCTTTTGAACCAATAACGATATTTGATTGATTTCGACCATACGTACAGGTTCACAATCTGCTCCCTGTCTCACCCAAGGGGTAGAGGAAGGGTGGGGGAATATAGTGGTATAAATAACTCAATTCTGGCCTCACTGGCGCTTGGCAGGTTGTGGTCCGGAGCGCCTCATATGTGCATCCATTAATACAAATATTTAATAAGTTTCACTCTCACGAAGGGCCGCGTAGGTCCCCACCGTAATGAAAAATGAAATGAAATGAAAAATTCTATCGGCAGAAAAATAACTTTCATACTATATATATATATATATATATATATATATATATATATATACAGGGTGTACATAAACTCAGGATCTATTTTTGTGAAGCACTTGGAAATTATATGGAATTCAATCATAAAATGATAAAGTGGTAACATTTATTAAATAATTAAGAGCAGGATTCGACGTGACGCCCATCAGTATCCCTGCACAGCTCAAATTGTTCCACAGCATTTCTAAACACATTCTGGAGCATTTGCGGGGTTGTGTTATCTGCAGCAGTTCGTATACGTGTACGTAAGTTTTCAAGACTCGTAATCTTCGTCTGATAGACGTGCGATTTGATAAAGCCCCATGCAAAGAAATCTAAAGGGGTTAAATCTGGTGATCTCGCTGGCCAAGGTCTGTTGCTTCTGCGTCCGATCCAGCGATTTGGAAAACGTCCATTTAGATAATCCTGAACAATTTTGGCATAGTGACAAGGAGCACCATCATGTTGATAGACGACGGGGATAGGATTGTTAGTACCGTCGTCTATCAACATGATGGTGCTCCTTGTCACTATGCCAAAATTGTTCAGGATTATCTAAATCAGGGGTGGGGAAACTTTTCAGTACTAAGGGCGAAAATCGATAACATAAACACCTCCGCGGGCGTCTGGCAAATTTTAAGCTTATATACAGCGTGTCCCAAAGAAATGTATACCCACTTTGTTCGATAATACCAGCTATGAGGATAATAAATATATTACTTTTTATATGTTTTTTATCAAATCGCACGTCTATCAGACGAAGATTACGAGTCTTGAAAACTTACGTACACGTATACGAACTGCTGCAGATAACATAACCCCGCAAATGCTCCAGAATGTGTTTAGAAATGCTGCGGAACGATTTGAGCTGTGCAGGGATACTGATGGGCGTCACGTCGAATCCTACTCTTAATTATTTAATAAATGTTACCACTTTATCATTTTATGATTGAATTCCATATAATTTCCAAGTGCTTCACAAAAATAGATCCTGACTTTATGTACACCCTGTATACACACACACACACACACACACACACACACACACACACACAGGGTGAGCAACTTAAATGTACGCACTGCAGAATTTGTTATAACTTTGCAGTGCACAATTTTGACTTCATCACCTTGAAGTCATGTAGTAAAAAACTGAGGAAAAACATGACCTTAGATGTTACAAAGGAGTTTAACAACCTCTAACATCATTATTATTATTATTATTATTAATATTACTATTACTATTATTAGTATCGTTACACATATTGAAGAAACTTTTCTATAGAGTTTATGAATTATACATATTGATGTAACGTATTCAATTATTTCTGTAATAATTTAAGCCTAAATATAACTGTTTAAACTCCTAAACGCAACATGAGAACCCTTAAGAGCTAAAATGAATCATGCACCTCCCATCTGTCAACTTAATGCTAGCAGTAATTAACAACCTCTTGCAGAGACCCAACTCCAGCTGCATCTACTTCGCTGGAAATATGAACAGGTTTATAGTTCGAGTTAAATATTGATTGCCACATTATTTATTTATTTATAAATATATACACATAGTTTACGCAGATGAGTATAATTTCATTATTAAATACAGATGCAGCTTACAGTTGTAAGTCGCCTTTTATCAAGTGTACACGCCGCTTTACAAGCCGATATCTAATACAGTAGTTAGGTATAATTATAGAATAGATATAATTAGAGAATAGATATAATTAGAGAATAGATATAATTAGAGAATAAATATAATTAGAGAATAAATATAATTAGAGAATAAATATAATTAGAGAATAGATATAATCATAGGATTTTTATAATTTATAAAGAACTTAAAAAGGCGAAAGGAACTTATAGACTAAGACATATATTAGAATCTTAATACAAAGAATACTGAAATGAGTAAAAATACGAAGTGAAAAGTGAAATGAGAAATTATTAGAAAGATAATGAGAATTTTAATGATGACAACACAATTAAGTAAGAATAAATAACAATAATAATAAAGAAAAAAATGCTTTCAGTAACTTTGAAATTTGTTAAGTTTTAATCGTGTTATGAAAGATGAGTGAGCAATGATTGATTTTTAATTTATTCGATAGATTGTTTCGCAATTCCACCGCCAAATAAGTATAAGAATTGTTATATTGAAGAGTATAGTTTGCCTTCGAGATATATTCACTTTCCGTATACTTTGTTCGATAGTTCGTGACGTATCTGAGTGTCCATTATATTTTGGAGTAATACGTGTATAACTGTGGCAAACTGTTCTGTAACTCTTAACATAACTGTTCTTCAAATCTGTTCTTAAATTTTAGTGTACGCAGTTGCTTAAAGATTTCTGATATATGAGCATAATGACTATCCCTGTTTATTTCTTAAATAATTCTCTTTGATTTATGATTAAAGGGTTAAAAGATGAGAGTCGAAATGAAGGCCCAAAGTTTTCAAGATGCTTAGGCACTGTGTTTGAAAGATTGGAGGTCATAGATGGGGAAGAGGGAAGGTAGATTGAGAAAGATTGTTCCAGAGTTGACTGATTGAGTAGATGAAACATTGAGAATACCAATTAACCCTTGCGTTAGAGAGTTCGACAGAAAAGGAATGAAAATGTGTCGAAAGTCTGGTACTACTGTATATGCTCTCCTTAAAAGGTTCAGGGGAACAATGTCCGTTATAATGGTGATAGTAAAGAGAGAATGAGGTAACATTGTGGAGAAGGGAGGGATTGAAGACAGTCAGTAAGAGGCGGGGAATTAATAAAACGAAAAGCCTTTGATTTCATCTGGTCAAGTGGAGCTGTGGGGGTTCAGCCACCCGATACACGAGAAGCATACTCCATACAGGGGCGGACAAAACCCCCGTACAGAGACAGCAACTGAACGGGAGTGAAGAAACTGCGGAGCCGCTACGTCACACCTAACCTCTGATCATGAGAAGAGGAAACTCCAAGAATGTTAAGAGAAGAGGAAGGATTGAGTTGGTATTGCTGAAGGTATGGGGATAGTCGTGTGGAAGACTGTGACGAGTAGAAAGCTGAAGGAACTGGGTTTTAAGATATTGACCACAAAGTTTTCTCTGCCCCAATCAGAGATTGTAAAAAGATGAGAGGCCAGGTGCTTCATAGACGTTTCACACGAAACATGGAGTGACTGTTGAGAGGGATGCTTTGTGAAGCGGGTGGAGAAGTGAAGAGTGGAATCATCGACATAGAAGTGGATAAGGACAGGAAGCTCTGAGGAACACCACTATTAATAGTTTTAGGACAAGAACAGTGACTATCTACAAACGCAGCTATAAGGTGGCCGGAAAGGAAGTCAGAGATGACGGCAAAGAAGGAAGGATAGAAACCGAAGGACGGTAGTTTGAAAATTAAAGATATATGTCAGACTCTATCAAAAGCCTTTGATATGTCTAGCACAATAGCAAATGTTTCACCGAAATCCCGAAAGGAGGATGATCAAGAATCAGAGAGAGATGCGAGAAGATCGTCAGTAGAGCGTCCCTTGCGGAACCCATACTGAGCATCCGAAAGAAGATTGTGAGAAGAGAAGTGTTTAAGAATATTCCTCTTAAGAAGAGATTTAAAAACTTTAGAAAGGCGAAATCAAAGCAGTTGGACGATAGCTGGAGGATTGAGAGCGGTCACCCTTCTTTGGGATTGACTGAATGAAAGAGAACTTCCATCAGGAAGGAAAAGTACCAAATGAAAGAAAGACGAAAGAGTTTGCCTACGAAGGGTGTCAGCACAGAAGCGCAGTTCTTAAGAACAACAGGAGGGACACCTTCAGGACCATACGCCTTCTTAGAGGTGGGCCCAGATAGGGCGAAAGAAACATCTTTGGAGGAGATTCTAATTTCAGGCATAATTAAGTCGGAGGGAAGAGGAGATGGAGGAACAGCACCAGAATGGTCCACGGTTGGATTGGAGGCAAAAGTTTGAGCGAAGAATTCGGTTTTATAGAGACGGCAGCTGAATCATCGGAGTGGAAAAGAGGAGTGAAAGAAGTAGTAGTAAAGTTGTTGGAAAGGTTCTTGGCTAGATACCAGAATAACCCAGAGAATCACTTCCGTGATGCGCTTAGCATTTTCGGAAGGGCCCCGGCTACGGAAGCAGTAATCATTTCATGGGAAATCAGAGAAATATTGCCTAAGGGACTTCCAATCAGCAGCGCCAAAGTGCCAAAGGCCAAGGATCCAAAGGCCAAATTTGAGCGATAAGACAGGAAACAAATATAAGATTGTGGTCGGAGGAGCCCAACGGAGAAAAAAGTTTGACATTGTAAGAAGGATGAGAGGTGATAAATAAATCTAGAATGTTGGGCCTATCTCTATGGCGATCGGAGATACGAGTAGGGTGCTGTACAATCTGCTCTAGATCATTCAAGGTAGAAAAATTGTAACCTGGTTACAACCAGGGGTGTTAGTGAAAAGGGAGCAAAGCCAACGGTGGTATAAACATTGAAATCACCTGAAATGGAGGTTTCACCAAAAGGAAAGTGGGAGAATGTATTCCAATTTAGAAGTGAGGGTAGTCAAAGAATTTTTGATAGTCAGTAGAATTAGGAAAAAGGTAGACAGTTCAGATGTATTTAGTTTGAGATTGGCATGTAAGCCGTAGCCAGAGGGTATAGAATGTGGAGGATTCAAGTTTGGAATTACGAGAGCAAGTTAGGTCACTGCGTACATATACGCAACATTCACCTTTGGAGTGAAATTAAGCATAAAGTAGAAGAGTACAGAAAAGGGGGTTGCTGTCGGTCGTCCCAGACACCTGAGTTTCAGTGAAGAAGAGGCGGTGAGGTTTAGATGAGAGGTGGTGTTGAACAGATTGAAAATCTGAGGAAAGGCCACGAATGTTGCAGAAGTTTATGAAAAGTGAATCAGGCAGAGGCCCAGAACATCTTAAATGGGTAGTAGCAAAATCAGGCCCGCTGTCCGGTATCGGCAGTAGGGGAGCCAGAAGTGGGGACATTTATGGTCTCCTCCCCAGGGGACTCCGAGGCTCTTGAAATCGTTAACATTTTTTTCTTTTAATTTTGAAAGGATTATGTAGTGTGTAAGATGCATGTATGTGTAGTAAAGAATTGGGAGAGAAGTGTGTGTTTGAGAGCATGCTGAACTGCTGACAGAGTAGACGAGATAGGGCAAAAGATCAGCTAAGAAGGACAGTGACAAGAGAAACGGGAGTTCTAGCATTCCCTGTCTTCTGCCTAACATCCCCCACGGAGTACTTCCCTGGTCGATTGGGGTCTGCAATCTCCTTAAAACTCGGTGAGACTAGTGAAAGTGGCACTTGTAAGTTATATGTTACGGTAGAGTGTAGGTATATCTAGTGTTGAGCTTCCAGCATAAAATCTGCCTTTGTGAAATTACACTGGTATGCATATGAAATGTTTTTGTCTGCTGTGAGGGTTTTTTCAACTCATATTATATAATTCGACCATGCTGAATTCGAAAATGACATTGGTTTTCCTCAATCAGGTCAGGTTTTTTCTCTATTGGCTATTTATTATAAGTCCAATTTTATCCCCAAATTTATTGATTTTTTTAGCTTAAACACTGTAGATACGAGTAATATTATAAGAACACTCGTGAAAAATGAAAACATTGTGTGAATAAATACTTTTATTCATACAATGAATATGGAAAAAAGTTTATTGAGGAAGGAATGAAGTTGTTTTGGCTTTCCGTCTGTGTTTTTCTTCGGGCACGTCTCGCTTCAAACACCAGCAATAGTCCGCCAGCATATTGATATCCCAGTTTCCCTGGTACCTCTCTTCCATTATTTTGATATCTTGGTGAAATCGTTCACCCTGTTCCTCACTATAATCCCCGCAATTTTCAGGAAAATAGTCCAAGTGGGACCACAAAAAGTGCATTTTTATGGACATGCGCGACCCATGAGCTTTGAAAGCTTCCATCAAGTTTTCGACAACGGATTCGTATTCTGGACTTCTACGCTTTCCAAGAAAATCAGTGACAACTGATTTGAATGCCTGCCAGGCATTCTTCTCAGTTGGAGTCATTGCGTTTTCGAACTGAGTATCCTTGATCAAAGTTCGAATTTGAGAACCATCAAAAACCCCAGCATTTAGTTTAGCATCAGATATATGAGGAAATTTACTCTCGAGATATCGGAATGCTGAACCCTCCTTATGCATTGATTTGATGAAATTTTTCATCAAGCCCAGCTTAATATGAAGTGGTGGGAGCAAAATTTTTGTTGGTGGTACAAGGGGCACTGAAACGACATTATGCGACCCAGGTTCAAAATTCTCTCTGGATGCCCATTCACGCTGTGCATAGTGCTTCTTATCCGCTCGGCTATCCCATTTGCAGAGGAAACATGGGTATTTCGTGTATCCCCTTGCATTCCCAATACAAATGCCACAATCTGAAAAAAAATGAAAATATTTAAAGAATTTAGAGAATTTGTTCTATCAGATAAAAAAATCTATGCATTGGACTGTATCACTTCTGTGGGGAAGTTAAGTGTTCTTATACGCTCTCAAATAACCTTTGAAAAAACAACATAGTCAATAGCAATAGTTTACTTATGATATTAGTATTACCTTCAAATCTCCACAGATCCTCCAGTTATGTTGGTCGTATACGAGAGCATCCAGTAAAATTTTCATGTTATCGTAGCTCTCAGTAAGTTGTACGGAATGTGCTACAGGGACTGATGCAACCCTATTCCCAATGTTGAGAAGTACTGCTTTCAAACTTCGTTTAGACGAGTCTATAAATAGCCTCCATTCTGATGCGTTATATGGCAGGCCCAAGGATTCGATTAGCCCCTCAACATTGCAGCAGTACACTAAGGAAGAGGTATTTTCGTGCACTGCAAAAAACTTGCGGAATTCTTCCTCTCGTTTCCTATACCAGGAGAATGTTGTTCCCGGAGCCAGCAAGTTGTCCTCTCGAAGTCGTGAGCCCAAGATCTCGGCAGCTAATTTGGAAAGTCCTAAATCCCTGGTAAGATCATTAAGTTTGGCCTGGTTGAGAGGCCTCGGCTCATTTGAAGCGGTATTTTGAGGTATATACGACTGGGACTGGTCATTGGCATTGGTCATTGATTCATCATCAGAATCATCGAAGTCCAGGGTTTGAGGTGGGTCGGGTATTGGAATTCCAGGACCATGGGGTACAGGTCTCATAGCAGAAGGAATGTCAGGGTATACAACAATGTGTTTATTCTTCTTGTTAACTCCTGAAAATAGAAACACAGAAACATGGATATAAAACTTGCATATGAAATAGAAGAAGCATTCAGACAGTGGCGGCTCGTGAGGGAAGGCTGCGGTCTGTAAGATATGAAATAGGTCGATGGAGTCTGTATATTTTCTTTCTTTTTCATTCATATTGTCACTTCGGGGACAATATGAATGAAAAAGAAAGAAAATATACAATCATTGTATATGTAAATGTAACTTGTATAACAATATGTATGTGTAAATGTATTTTCTATAACAATATGTATATGTAAATGTATGATTACCATTATGGTGAATATTATGCTATATATGGTGAATATTACATTATGGTGAATATTATGTCAAGTTTCATACGAGGATTTCAAAATATTTAAGAAAAATAAATTTATAAGCCCACCTTGGAGGTTTGTCATGCAGAAATAGCAATCTGTCACGTGATCCTTTCCTTCTCTCCAAATCATGGGAATTCCAAAAGGCAAAGATTTCGCTCTGCCTTTGCTCCATCTTCTCAAATTTTCAATGCACGTCTTGCAGCCAGGGCCGGATTAACCATTAAGCAAAATAAGCCCGTGCTTAGGGCATCAAGGGAAGGGGGGCACCACAGAAATTTTCCATTGTCGGATTTACCATGGATTTATTATACTATTATAATCGCGGCTTATAGCCTATAAGCTGTTGAAAACTGAATTATATATATTCATATATAGTATTTATTTTTTTTCATTGTTTGAATTTGTAGTGAACAACAACCCTTTTGAGAGAATAAATATATTTCGTTGTAATCACACACTTTACGCTTTGCGTTATTATTTTGTTTATATCAAATCTTTGAGCGCCATATTAAAAATACATATAGATTAAATATTTTCGTGTGCTATAGGAAGTTATTCTGAACGTGTGATTTGTGCATATAATATTAAATATATATTTTACATAATCATTTGGTATTGTTTTACAGAAAGATTTAGGTTTATAGAATTGTAATATAAATTAATATTAAAATAAAAGAAACTATAAACTCTCTATATTGCTGTTGTATCAAGTGATGTTTATCACGGCCATTATAATAATAAGATATACTGACCTAAGTTAATTAGCGTTGAAGAAGTTTATCTGTTGCTCTCTCTTCTTCTCTAGGGTAAGTCTATGAAGTGTACTTTATTTGTATATATAACAATATTTTATCATACACGTATCTTTATTTTATAATTTATTTATCTATTGTCATAACAGTATAAAAGAATTTAGATTGTAATAACCAGAGTGAATAATTTGTAATGTATATATAACATCAAACGTAGTTAGGACAATTTAGGCCCTAAGCAAATGTTCATATTTCCTATAATTAAATATTGTGTTTTAAATAAATAAATAAATGTAAATATAAAATGTGGCTCGTTAATAGTGAAATGTTAATATTGATATTTTTATAGATTGCGTATTATTAATTCTAATGTTAAGTATTTTTATTTTATAGGTTTCGGTTCCTTCTTTCGATTTGATTTGTATTCAACATTTCGAGTTGATATTTCGGTTGAGTTATATTTAATTGCCACTTATATTTAAATTGCCACTTTGGTTGTGTACGGTTCCCATTTTGTCTTTCTGAGAATAAAAGAACAAAGCCAAGATTGTGATATGTGTAACTGTGTTGATTGCCACATAATATACAAATAAAATATTCTTTTTATTTCTGTATTTTACAGACCCCAAGAACCAAGATGAAACGTGTTCAGTTAAGTGGTGCACAAAAGCGAAAACTATCAAAAGAGAAACAAGAGAAGACTTTGGATTTAGAGTCCAAGACTGCAAAGCTGACTGATTTCTTCACACAAGTTCCACGACCACAACGTCAACATGATATACCGATTCTGAATCAAAACCAATCTCCGTCATCAGAAGTGGACACAAATACCACTTTGATCACTTCAAAATCAAAATATGATGACGTTGGAATCACCGAGGTGTCACAAGCAGGTTCATCTACCACATGTCTCACTACTGATCTCACTTTGCCTGTAAATTCTCTTGATACCTCTACTGCAAATGTTGATTCAAGTTGCTTTACAAGACATTCTGGGGTTGAAATAATTGCTGAAAATGAAAGTTTAGTGGACCATGGTGATGGTGGTGAAATGAATCAGTCTGCAGAAGATGAAGTAAATATAGCAAAAGATCCAGGGTTGTGGCTTGATTTCTCTGCTGATGATGTGGCTTATTGGATTGCTTGTGGACCCAGTGACTGTCAACACCACAATGGGCCATTTGACAAGTCTTACCGGCATTTCAGTAGTGGCAAACCAGCAAGATACTGTTCACAAAAACGTTTCGTTGGGACAAAAGCCAATGGTGAGAAATACAAGAGAGAGTGGTTATTGTATTCACCATCAACAGGATCAGTTTACTGTTATGTTTGTAAACTGTTTGCTCCTAAAAATGTCTCACATTTTGTTATAAGAGAAGGGTTCAGTGACTGGCGAAATACTATTGTAATTGATCATCATGAAAAAAGCACTACTCACCGAGACTCTATGCTAACATATTTAACTCGCAGACAAGGTGCGGGGTTGGGACAACAGTTGGAAAAACAAATTCAGGAAGAGTGTGATTACTGGGAACATGTCTTGAGGCGTGTCATAGCTGTTATTTGTACGTTAGCTGAACGTGGCTTGTCTTTTCGAGGAACAGAAGAAAGATTTGGATCATTGCAGAATGGGAATTTTTTAGGGCTGCTTGAGCTCATAAGCCGGTTTGACCCATTTTTAGCAGGTCACATTTTGAAATATGGAAATTCTGGCAAAGGAAATCCTTCTTACCTGTCCAAAACCACCTGTGAGGAACTCATTCAACTAATGGCTCAAAAGGTCCACGCACTCATTGTTGACGAAGTAAAATCTTCTGGTTATTTTAGTTTGTCAGTTGATTCAACACCAGATCTATCACATATCGATCAGTTAAGTGTTGTACTTAGGTACTTAAAAAATGGACAGCCTATTGAACGCTTTTTAACCTTTCTGAAAATGAAAAGCCATACTGGTGAGGAAATGGCAAATCAGGTGTTGCAGTACTTACGTGAAGTTTGTAAGCTAAACTTTTCAAAATGTAGGGGTCAATCTTACGACAACGCTGCCAACATGTCTGGGCGTTATAAGGGGATGCAGCAAAAAATTTTAGAAACAAACAAGTTTGCTATATATGTGCCCTGTGCAGCCCATTCACTAAATCTGGTAGGCCGAAGTGCTGTTGACTGCTGTCAAGAGGCGGTTAATTTCTTCTCTACAGTGCAGTTGCTCTATACCTTTTTTTTAGCCTCAAACAGCAGGTGGGAAATTCTTAAAGGTTGTATTGGAAATGAAAGTGTCTTAAAATCCCTCTCTGATACCAGATGGGAGGCACATGCTATGGCAACAGCAGCAATTTTGAAATCTTTCCTTAAAATTTTAGAAGCGTTAGAATGTATAGCTGAAGACCAGTCACAAAAGGGAGACACTAGAAGAGAAGCAAATAATATTGCAAATAAGATGCAAGAGCTAGAATTCGTTTTATGTTGAATTTTTGGGATGAGATTTGCAAAATTTTCATAGAGTAAGCAAAGTTCTACAGAATAAGGATGTGAACTTAAAAACATGTGCAGATCTGTATGGATCATTAGCTGACCAACTGTGCACTTCACGAGATGAATTTGAAAGATATGAAGCAGCTACAAAGGAAATGCTACCAGATGTTGATTACAAGGCAGCTCAAACTCGCAAACGTATCAGAAAGAAGGTACCCAATGACGGAGATGCACCAGAAGTATATCTGAATGCCAGAGATAAATTTCTTATCACCACCTTTTACACAATTGTTGACAAACTTGAAACTGAGATGAGAAGAAGAGGAGAGATATACAAAGAAATAGCAGAGAGATTTTCTTTTCTAAGTGATGTGCCACATAATGTCACCACTTCATCATCTACTGAAATTGAAAGGTATTCTCAGGGTTGTAAAAAGATGATTGATGCTTACCCAGAGGACTTGAACACTAATTTCTCTGCTGAGCTTCAGCAGTTTCACTCATATGTGTGCCATAAGTTCAGTGCAAAAAAAAATGTAAAAACAAGATTCAGTCATGCTGAACTTTATAAAATAATTGTAGAAGACAATATTGAGTGTGCCTTCCCAAATGTAGAAATTGCCTTTCGTATATTTTTAACATTAATGGTCACAAATTGCTCAGCTGAGCGTTCATTTTCTCAGTTGAAGTATATTAAAAATACCAACAGAACAACTATGCAACAAGGCAGGCTGGATGCCTTATCTCTACTAAGTATAGAAGCAGATGTGTTACGTAAGATTAGTTTTGAGGATCTGATCAAAGACTTTGCAATTAAAAAAAGTAGGAGAAAACTTTTCAAATATAAATGAAGTGGAAGTATACAAAAATAAACATTATTTTCCATCTTACTGTAAGTTTTGTTTAATTTCAAAAAATAAAATTGTATTTTATGGTTTATTTTTGTTTATATTTTGAATTACATATATATGGGGCACCAAAATCTTTTAAGTGCTTAGGGCCTCTAAAGGTCTTAATCCGGCCCTGCTTGCAGCACATATGAGGGGCGAAATTTTTGTCCTGGTCCCCTAGCTTAATTCCAAAGTATGCTCTATACATTGTCTTCACAAATTTAGTGATTTGGGACTGGTTATTTGGCATGGTAACCGTCCCACATATGTAGCAGAATCTATTGGGATCATTTTTACACGCTCTATTCATTATGAAATATTTTATCTATATGCCTGAAAAGTAAAAAAAGATATTATAAAAGTGAAACAAGTGATGATAGATGTTACTGTTCCAATTTCGCTTTGACAAAATCACGAAAAATTCTATTTTACTTATGAGGCCATAGCCGGATAACCTGAGCTGATTGAGAAAAACGGATTGCAGATTCGAAATCAGCAGGAAAAACTCTATAAGAATCACTTACAAAACCCTTGACAGCAAAATTGATGCATACCAGTGTTATGTATTTAATTTATAGTTTCTTAGTTAATTGATATCCTTAAAAATTACAATATTATAATTCTGCAACTCTGCCGGTGGCTATTTTCGCAGCCAATCATAGATGCTGGAGGTTGATGACGTAATGACTCAACTGTAAATTAAGAGCTGACGGAGTCAAAGTCATATTCAAAACATTCAGAGTTACTTAAAGCGTATTTATTGTAAATAAATCCAATTGTAAATAAATGGAAAATGTCTTTATCATGTGTTGCAGTACCCTGTAACAATGTAGAAACTTCTACAAAAAGTACAAGTTTTTAATTTCCCTAAAAACGAGGATTTTTTTAATATCTGGCCGTCTAATTGTAGAAGAGAGGACTTAAAATTTAGCCCTAACATAAAACGCATATTAATACGTGATAAACATTTAATGAGCTATAGGTAAACAAGATTTTATAGGTAACTGGCCCAATTTTACCTCTATTGTATATCTATGTTTATTATAGTGAATTTTCGATGTATTAATTGAATTAATAAGTTTTATCAGGAATGGTAGCATACTGATAAAAAAAAGTCTTGAGCATAAAACTGTGTTGCGGCTCGGCCGGAGGCTGAACCATAGCCTAGTCACCTAGTGCAGTGATGGCGAACCACTGACCCGCGGGTCAAGTACTGACCCACGGGGCAATTTTTGCTGACCCACGAGCTCTTATTTAGTTTAAATAACATATGACTTTAATTTTTAATATTTTCTGCCTTACAGTTTTAAAATTATTTTATTCTCCCACCAAAATAAACAGCTGATACACATTGAAACGTTTTTAAACGTATAGTATACGTTTAAAAACGTGTATGTATGTATGTATGTATGACAACTTACAATTCATCCAATTCCCCCATACTATTCAATTTGAAGATCTTCAGTTATCAGCTATTCATTGACTTGACATTGGTAATTTAGAAATGGAATTAGTTGACTTCTAAGAAAGTGCAGTATGGAAGACTAAATTTATTGATCTTAATCTGAAATTACAAGAAAAGGAATTTGAGTCGTCAATTTTGGGTGTAACTAGAAAACAACAATCAATAGAAAGAGTAGAGAATCTTATTCTTGCAGAATGGAACTTTTTACCAAATTCTTTTGCCAGCAAAAAAGGTTCGCCACCACTGGCCTAGTGACTTGTAACTAGACCAAATTATTTAGATAATTAAAAAAGTATGCGTAAGCAGCTTACATAATATCTCGTAGGCTACATAATTACTTAAATGCGCTAGACCTGTTCAATCTTTTGTCAGAATAGCAAAGATTATATATGTAAGCAAAAATTGTGTACGTACGTAATTTGAGCAGCCACTGTATATATGAGCCATTGGGCCATAGTTACGGCCACAATATCACCATCCGTCATCGTTCATCTCCTCTTCGTTTGTTCGGAAGAATTCAACGTGTTTTGGTCGTTTCGGAAAGTGTCTTTAAACATTAAAAATTCTTTTGTTTTTATTTTATAGCGTAAATAAAACCGACATTTCTTCCGAGAGTTTAAAACTTACATAAATCAAGACAAGCGTAGACATTGTTTTTATTGTAAATGCAAGCCAGAATGTGGAAAAAGAGACTTTATTTATAGGAACACGGGCTTTCAATCAATTTTTTTTTTATCTTCTTCAGGAAAAATTGAAGATCACATGGAATTAGTCTCTGAAAATAAAGATTTTTCTTCTATTGTGGGTTTTTATTCACAATTTTTATGACCTCCGAAGATTGAGGAGTTTCACTCCGTAGATTCTTTTCATGCATTTGATGTTTATTGCGTTGAATGTAAAAAATTTTAATGCTTTTTAAGTCAAATTTTGTGTGTGTGTGTGTGTGGTGTGTGTGTGTGTTTTCCTGTGCTTATTTTTAAGGTCATATAATTACTAAAAGTAAATTTAAGAATAACTTTATGAATATTCTTATTTCTTTTTTTTCGCCATAGAAGCAAGATGGAAGAGCAGTGGAAAGTCCTTCTACAGAGGGTTGACAAAAGTAAATAGACACCTTCGGTTTTTCCATAGTTTTTGATTTAATAATTTAATATTTGTAAAAATAGAAATGAATCTCAAATATTTTTTGCCTGAAAAGGTGTCGTCATGCTTCCCAACGGCATATTCAGATAAGAATACTGTAACTAAACTACTTGTCACTAAAAATACAAAATTAAACGTTAATGCCAACATTGTGTGAACCTATATGGATGTAATGTATATCTTATGTAAGGTGTTCTTTCTGAATAAATATCATTATTATTATAATAAAATTCAATAAATAATAATAGATTTATTGAATGAATATATTTAGACTCATTTTGATTTTTTCCCCTTTTTTGCACTATGTAAAACTGACATGTTCTGGTTCCATTGATGAGCGTTGGCATTTGTTCTTGAGGGCAATTATCGTTTTGTCTATTTACTTCTGTCAACCCTCTGTACAGTTAGCAGTATCCGTAAATTTTGAATTATTTATCAACTAACTAAAAATCAGTGCTGATTTATTTTAAATGAGAGCCCTCTACATTTAGGGGTCTCATCTATACAACACTTTTGAATATCCATGTCCACACTTCTCTGCCCTCAGCTAAATAGTGTTTTTTTTTTCAGTTGAACGAGTTTTCAGTTGAACGAGTTTTCAGTTGAACGAGTTTTCAGTTGAACGAGTTTTCAGTTAAACGCGTTTTCAGTTAAACGCGTTTTACGTTAAATGAGTTTTACGTTAAATGAGTTTTACGTTTTCTGACAGCAACTATTCCTTGTGGCCCACATTCTTTAAACCTTTTCACCATGGAAACAACGATTTCTATAATTTTCTTAAAGTGATTTACTAAAGTGAATCCTCAGATATTGCGATTTTGTCTTTCAGCGGTTATTTCAAAGTTGATCTTGTCTACAACGAATAGTCAAAGTACATGCCGCTTCTTGTACCCGCTGTAAGGTCCTTTGAACTGTTCCGTTGGATAATTTAAGTTTCTAAAACAAACCCAGTCATTACTGATTAATATTTTGTTTGCGTTTAAGAAATGTTTTTAAGCGAACTTTTTTCCGTAATTCTGGGTCTTCCTTGATGTGATAGTGGTTCGGACTCCGCTGATTCGGATCTGTAGATCCCCTCCATCATAGGACCTTACAGCCGTTACGAAAGAGATCAAACAACCCCGAACACTATATTTATACAATCGGTTTAAAAACTCCAGTCGTGAAACTCAAAGTTCCTAATCAATATTTATCGGTAAGAAACGTAGAGTTTCATGACGACAGTACTTTTAGAATTGACTGTACATATTACACATACTGTATATCATTTTGGAGACTTTACTCGTGCATGGAATCAAAATTGTGGAGAATAACTAAGAATTTCTCGATATTTAATTATATTTGAGCTTTTCATGCATTTATAGTCAATTAATGATGATTTCGATATAATCTTTCCCTCTTTCCCTCTTTTCCTTTTCCCCTCTTACTCTTCATTAATTTCGTCCGGATGCCATTTTCATTTGATTTTGCTCGATAAACATCAGTTTGATGAGAGTAATGGATGCTTCCTGAAAGAACTGAATACGATACTTCACACACACACACACACACACACACACAACACACACACACACACAAAATGTGCGCATCTCCGCATAAGCGAGGTACCCAGACTTTTTGTTAAATCCATATATCTAAAATACTAATGAATCTAACTTAACCTTAGTACCATTGGACCGAGAAGGGCGTAATTGAGGGCTCGAAGGGTGTTTACTGTTCGGCCAGTAAGTAGTTAGGCACTAGCTAATCTCGCCTAACCTAATCTAACCAAACCTTAACTTAATTAACCAAGCATAACCTGACATAATCAGAACTAACATATCTTTTTCCGCCAATAACTAAAAAAAATTCTAGATTTTTTATATAAATTTTTAGTGTTCTGAGGTACCAAAAGTGTTGCGTCACAAAAACATACCCCACTACATCTGTGAATTATTATACACTCCACCTCACTTATGTCCTGTTGCCTACGTGCACGCAATATATACTCGTATATACAATTATACATATTATATTATATTATCTTTCCGAGTGTAAACTATACTTGAAATTTGGTTCTTCAGAATTCCTTTTAAGTATAATAGGCGTACAACCCGTACATGTATTATTTTTTGTTTAATTGTACTCTTAGTAGGGCAGGCTGAAGGCCCTGGCTAACCGGGCGGTTGTCCGGCCGGGGGGGACGCAATGTGTTGGGGGACGCCAATAAACGGAGAGAAAAAACTTAATAAATAAATAAAAAGAAATCCAAAATATAAAAAGTGTCTATTTTATATCTTAATGTTGTGGAGAGAGACGTATTTTCCAAAATTTGTAGTTTTTTATCATCATGAAAAAATTAGAAAAATGGTAAAACAGTCTTAACCTTTTACTGCCCAAAAGTACAAGTTTCTAACCTTTCAAATACACGCATTCGTAACTTAACCCCACAAAATATTTGGGCAGTAAAGGGTTAAGGACAATGAAATTCAATTTGCCAGGGGCGCTGACAAACCTCGAGGCGGTACTTATTCTTAGCACATAAAGTACATCTATCGCATTTCCATTATTTTAGGCCTATGTATAAATACCCAGTATATCGATAAACTGTGCATCTATACGCGTTATACATAAAACAATGGAAGTACTTTAGCTACCAAGAGTACCAGTAGACGAAAATGATACTTTTTTAACTGAAATAAATACTTAAGTACTTCTAAAGTACAGGGTGATTCACTCGCTGGTAGCCCAGAGTATCGCTAATACGATACTCTGGGGCTACTAGCGAGGAGTGTAAGCACGTACATTGAAAATGGTTGCGTACGCGTGACAATCCTTTCGAAAAAATCCCCAAAAATGTCATGAATTTTATACTGTATATAAATACAATATTCACCATTAACGCAGACACCAACTGACATTTTACTCGTGCTGTGGCCTACTTTTATGTTTTCTCGAGGCAGTTTTAATGAAGGAAAAATCGAGAGAATCGTAATTTTCGGAATTTATAAGTGTCGAAGGAATCAGAAGAGACGGTATAAGGGAACCTCTGCTTCCAAACGATCGCATAAACAGCTTTTAAGGACACAGAAATTGCTGAACGAGAGAGAGAGAGAGAGAGAAGAGAGAGAGAGAGAGAGAGAGAGCGTTACAAGGACAAAAGGAAGCTTCAAACACCTTTCTGTCCCGGCCTCCCCGCCAGAGGCGGAAAAGTAGCCAAAGAAATTTTACAGAAAAAGAGAACATGTAAGCTGGCTCTACAATTACGACATGCATACAGCGATCGTACACTAGATAGCACCGCTGTATAAACTAACCAATAATATACTTGTGCCGATCGCACATCAACCATTTGGGATCGTCACAAAAACCTCGAACATATGGAAACAAGAATTAAGAACAGAAATCAGATTTTCCACACCATGCCCTCACCCGTCACGTGTATCCAGCCATCCAAAAGAAAAAAAATTGTGTCGGCAAAACTACAACTCTACCTCACTTAATCCACCATGCATTTTAGTTTCTTATTTTATTTTATGAAATTATGTTTCTACAAAATATTTTTCTACTCTGTTCTTAGACATATTAACAAAGCATGCACGTGTGTGAACGTGTTTTCTATAATCGCATGTTTGTCGTGTGACTGTCAACTCTTTGAATGGCGCCAAGTTTCAACTTGGGTTTCTCGCCGTGAAAGGTGTTTGTACAGCGAGTAATATATTGAGTCGTTCAAACTTCGCATTGTTGTGCCACCACAAGAGTAGAGAAAATTTCTTTCAGGCGAGGAATATCAGTGGGATGTCCGTGTATCTATCCCCGTGGATTTGTCCCTTATTAGAGACGTCTATCTAAAGTAGGAGAGAATTAAATGTCAGAGGAAATGTTTAAACAAACTCCCGCACGGTTACGTTATATTATTTCCTTAAATTATATGATATTTCACCCCCATTTATTACCACTCTCTTCTTTCTACCTCTTAACCAAATTTCAATCCAGTTGGAAACGAACCTGATAATTCCTAGTTCTCTAACTTTAGTCATTAATCTCGCGTGAGGGACTTTATCAAAGGCTTTATGAAAGTCAAGATACACTATATCTATTGCTCCAGTTAAGCAAAATTGGAAAACTTCTGACAGGTTTGTTAGACAAGATCTATGCCGCCTGAATGCATATTGACAATAAAAAATTAATTGTTCGATTCAAGGTGATATACGATACGTTCTGTAATAATGGAGTCCAACAGCTTGCCGACAACTGACGTCAAACTGATCGGGCAGTAATTACAAGGATTTTGCCCGTTCCCTTTTTAAAGACTGACATTACATTTGCTAATTTCCCTTCGGTTGAAACTTTCCCTAATTCAAATGTTTGCTTGAATATGGTTACTATGGATAGGGTTACTAAATCATCAAAAATATTATGGCTACTCTCTTTTAATACCTTTGAAAGAAGTCAGTCAGAACGGGGTGATTTGTACTTATTCATCTTTTAAATTAGTTGCTGTACCTCATCTCTCGTAAAACGTATCGTCTCCGTCATACGTAATCGGGATTTGGTACTTCAGTTAAGTCTTTTGCCGTGAAGACTATAAAAAAGAACTCGTTCAACGTATTAACTATATATATATATATATATATATATATATATATATATATATATATATATATATATATATATATATCAGTTTGCCATTTCTATCTTTTAGAGGACCTACGAAATTTTTAATTGGCTTCTTGCTATTAACATGGGCAAAAAACTCTTTGGTATTAACTTTACAGTGAGGCAACTCTAGCTTCTTCATCACGTTTAGCTGATTTAATTAAGGATTTAACCCTCCGACGTAGGTTTATATAATTTTCTGAATTAGAGAGAGCGAGAGAGAGAGAGAGAGAGAGAGAGAGAGAGAGAGAGAGAGAGAGAGAGAGAGAGATTGTTTGCTAAAAGTAAATGATTAAAATGCCTTATAGTTGTGCCATTTGATATAGCTAGTTTGCTATTAGAGGCTGCTGTTCTTATTTATTTTAAAATTTATTTGTGAATCCATTTAATTTGTTAATGCTTATTAGTTATCTATTTTCGTTTTCTTTGCCCTATTTAGGTTGAAATAAAAGAATTTGCAGATCTAGGCAGGTGCCTACTCTGCCTATACGTAAATCCGGCTCTCTCTCTCTCTCTCTCTATATATATATATATATATATACACACACACACACACACACACACTTTTTTTGGCTGGAACAAAATATGGAAACAAGCAAAAGTTTAAATATCATACAAAATATATTAAGCTCATATGTGGGGATAAATGTGAAGCATACACAATTCAATATAATAATAAAATGTACAAGTAACAAATTATTACAGTGTATAATATATTAGTACTTGGTATGTGATCCATTTGCCTTACAAAGAGCTTGACAGTTTGTCTTCATGCTCCCATACAGTTTATCAATGTAGGATTGGTGAATGCTGCTACGAACATCTTTTAATACTTTCCATAATTCACCCAGGTTGTTCGGATGTCGTTTAACCTTTTCAGCATCCACATAACCTCATTTGGTTTCGATAATGATCATATCCGGACTCTGTGCAAGCCAAGGCATCTTTGTAAGCATTCCAGCGGCCTCTTTACTTTCCAAATAGTGTTTTACCACATTGGCATTATGTTTTGGATCATTGTCTGTTGAAATAGAATCCCTGTCTAATGAAACGCGTTCCTGAGGGTATTACTTATTGGATCAGAATCTGCCTGTACCTTTCGGCTCTTAGGGTATCATCGATTTTTTGTAAATTCCCGACCCCCCCCTGGCCAAAATGCAACACCAAACTTGTAATAACGACCCCATTCTTCACTGTAGCTGTTGTACACTGATTGTTATATCGCTCTCCGACCCGCCTTCGAACAAACTGCCGTTGATTGTTCCAAGGAACTCAAACTTGGACTCATCTGTGAAGCGCACCTTTTTCCATGCCTGATCATCCCACTGTTTCATTTTTGTCGCCCATTTTAGCCGCTTTGATGGACTGACCCTCCTTACCAAAGGTTTTCGAGCAGCCACACGCCCATTGAGGCCATTTAGTGTGTATCTCATCCTCCTTGACGAAACATTAGCACCCTTGCTGCAAAGTCATTCGCAAGATCTCTACTGGAATGACGCCTATCGCGTGGACAATTTACTTTGAGGAACTTGACATCACTTTTGCAGAGTCTGGGCCTTCTCCCACAGTACCTGTTTCACGAACCCTCTTCAAAGTCCTACAAACCCAGTCGCTGAAACATGAAGTCAGGCTGTGATTTACCGATAAAATCTTTATTTCGATACGCTTGTCACGTGATATTTCAGTCACCGCACATTTACAACAATGCCAACACTTGGACTGTGCTGGTGTGGCAAATTCTGACCGGCTGCTAGATAACTAATCACACTGCACCACATCAGTATAATACATAAAAGGTAACATCTAAGAAGCCCATTTCTCCACCACGTTGGATTGTGTGTGTGCCCCAAGGGTCACCTGAGCCAGAGCAGAAATAGAGTAAGTCCCCAAACACCCAATAAACCCACTTTTTTTATTATGAACTTTATTTATATGCATTACAACGTTTGGCTTTTTTTTAATGACTTTAATTATGGTATGTATATGTATAACTGATTAGGCCTAATTTTGTTATCTTTAGGTATTTGTATAAGTAAATTTAAGTATTATATCTACTCATGCAGTAACTTATACGTAAATATTCACTTTTAAAACCTGAAAATTATTATCACTGCATTCAATTACAGTCTTAAGAATTAAATATAACTTCATTATTTTGCATTTTTAAAAATGTGTTAAAATGTTGCCTATTATACTATTAAACTTTTAAATGAACGAAACGATAAAGGCACGAAAATACTTATTAATAAATAATAATGATAATAATAATTAAAGTGTTTTGGTGTTTAGAAAATTTACATAATGAATAGATAATTATGCAAATTACAAATATAAAACGAAAATTATAAAATGCAAAGAAAAGAAATATATGAAATTATAATTTGCTGTGTTCCGTGTTTATTATTAAATTTACCACTATTTTATTAAATTCAGCATAAATAAGGCTGAGATGCAATTATAATTTTACATTATTATAAATTACCTTATTTAAAAATATTGTAAATAGATGAATAGCTATGATTCTATTTAGTATTTAAGTTTATATGATAAAATGGTGTACAGTTTGCAAAGTTAAAAAAAAGATAGATTCAGTTATTATTAAGGAGTTAAAGGACTTTAAAACAAGCCTACACTAAGTATGTTTAACTATTAAAGTATTGGAGCAATCCAAGAATAAACACCCCAATGTCCCCAATCCAAGAAAAAGCACCCCAGTTATACCCTAAACCAAGAAACAGCACCCCAGTGCGACCTCAATCCAAATTAAAGGATTTTAACATATAAAATTAAAAAATACATATTTTAATGTTTACGAGGGATAGTGCAATAAAAAAATTAGAACAACATAATTAAAATTATTGAAATAAGGTTAATTGAATGCCAGGTTAAGTCAACTGTATGCCCTTGACGATTGGTTAGGTTAAGTTGTGATATTTTCGTCAAAACTAACGAAAATATCACGACTTAACCTAACCAATCGTCAAGGGCATACAATTAACCTATCCGGGCATTTAATTAACCATTTTAGAGCAATTAACTCCATTTTAGATCAATCCAAGAATAAGCACCCTCGTTCGACCCCAATCCAAGAAAAAGCACCCAAAATTGATTTGGGGTGCTTATTCTTGGATTGCTCCAACGTATTAAATTAATATGAAATTATGAATCTATTAAAAACAATACACTCAGTGACTCAACAGTTCAACATTTCCACTCTCTCTTCCGTCAATCTTTTAGTCTGCATACTGCACAGTTATGAAAAATTCAGCGTAAACATTTTTAAAACTGGAAAGCCCAAACAAAAGGTAAAGACTTTAACTTAAGGCTTAAGTTTATCAGGATTCAGGAGGTTAGGGTACTGAGTAGTGAGTATTGATCACTATATCAGTGACCTAAAATGAGTACTGAACGCTATGACTGTGACAGTGACCAGGGCCATCGATTGCTCTAAAATAGTGGGGGGGGGGACACTTCGCCTTCAAACAGCGAATCAAACAATACTCTGAGTAGCTGTTGCTACAAATGCTAAGTGCAATTATTAAAATGCAAATTGACTGCTAAATTCCATGATAAATATACACTGCGTCCTCCCCCCACCCGCAATCGACGCCCATGACAGTGACCCTTTGGCCTTTCTTGTCCTGAAGGATTAAAATTGGGCTCGTAAGGTCTTCAAGACTTAAAGCGATCTCATATGTGTACTGTTAATGGGAGGGAAAAACTTGAAAAAAGAGGGGCATGGATCAGCCTATTAGGGAATTGGTGTAAAAAATAAATGGAAAATGAATTATAAAAACTGAATTTCAGTTGGTGTAATATATATATATATTATACAGGGCCGGCCTTAGGGCAAGGCGAGCTAGGCAGCCGCCTAGGGCCCCGCGCTGCCAGCGGGGCTGGGCAAATAAATTTTTTATATACTGTACAGGGCTATTGAAACTGATTCACCTGATTTCAAATGAGAATATTTTTTAATGTTACAAATACAGTGATTTGTGATACATCAACCAAAAGAAAAACTGTCTAAATTTTGTCTCTCACCTCATAAATGCTCTATGTGACTTCCCCTAGTTACACGAGCAACGTCGACACGATAGTCGAATTCCTCCCATACTCGCTCCAGCATGTCCGTTGTCACTGACTCTACGGCAGTAACAATGCGAGTTCGGAGCTCATCCAAAGATGTGGGCAACGGTGGCACGTACACAGTATCCTTAACGTACCCCAAAAGGAAGAAGTCGCACGGTGTAAGATCCGGCGACCTAGGCGGCCAGCTGTGGAGCTCGAAAACTGCAACACACAAAACGCCTTCTGCTGTGCGGACGCCATTTTCACACTGACTGTTTGTTGCTAGGCTAGGCCACGGCGTGACTTTGGAGCCCTCTCGCGGTGATCCTGTAAAACTTGGAGATTTCCTCTGTCATGTGGTGTATGCCCAGTTGATGCACGGTTGATAGCTACGGAATTATTCTCAGTTGAAATCGGATGAATCATTTTAAATAGCCCTGTATTTCGCTTCCAACAGATTCCCCGACTCACGGGGGTATGGTATGGTATGGTATTTTTTTAGTATTCTTAATGAAAGCATTTTTTTGTTATTCTTAATATTATTAGACAGATGTCTACAATAAATGTATAGCACTTCAGATTATTTTTTTGCCTTTTTACTATGAACTAAAATCTTTTCTGGAGTGGGGCCCCGTATTATCAAAATGCCTAGGGCCCCGCACTTGTTAGGGCCGGCTCTGTATATATATATATATATATATCAGTTTTTCAAAGCAAATTTTAAAAAACCTAAATGCACCTCAAAAAACCGGTTTTTTAAAGATACCCAACCCCCGGGCCGACTATTTTTTTTTGTTGCAAACTTCACAACCAATGCGGCCATTGATTTAACTCCTGTATTATTATTATTATTACCAATAATCGGAATTCGAAACCCCGACTTCAATAGTTTCACTTCGCTTATAGGTAAAACCTATTGAGCTACGGACGCTGGCTTCGACTGCCGATGGAATTAGCGCAATGGACAGAGTTCGTCTGGCCTGAACGCTGCGCTAGTTCATAAGAACAAATGTAATAAAAATAATTAAATGCAATGAACAATAACCCAACATACACAATAAACCAACATACACAATAAACAAACAATAAACCAACATACACAATAGACCAACATACACAATAAATAAACAATAAACCAAGATACACAATAAACAAACAATAAACCAACATACGCAATAAACAAACAATAAACCAGCGCATCCTTGAATCCCTATAATATACTTCCGACATCAACCAAAGCATAGCCAGATAAACTCTCTCGCTTCATCACGGAAAAAACCCAACCCTGCAAGGGGTCGCGCGTCTTAAGATACCTAAGCGCCACCACAGGCGAAAACGTGTTTTTGATGGATATCACTATTTTCACCCTTCCTCTATCGCGTGGTTTGGGTTATAATGACCTTACGAACTGCTTTTTTCACCTCTATCGCCAGCCAAAAGTTCACCAAAAGTTCACCCAAAGTTCGGCATAATAAGAAAATTAAAAAATTAATATAATATATATATTATATATATATATATATATATATATATATATACAGGGTGGGCCAAAAGTCTGGATCCATAGGAAAATATTTATTTTAATACATAAATTACAACAAATGGTAAATACTTAAAATTAATATCAACTTTAACTCGTAAATGCGTATCCGTGATACTGTACAGTGGTTCGTACTCCAGTATAAACAACAAATTATAACAAATGCTCAAATTGGCGGCCTCTGACATCGAGACACTTAGGGATGGAATTTATGATTTTTAATAATTCTTCGAATTGACGTTCTCGAGATGCGTGTTTCATTTGATAATCTTCTTGTTGACTTTACTGGACTATTCGTTAAAGTTTCACATACCATTGCAGAGGTATTTTCATCAGTTGCAGTTTTTGGACGACCAGAACGCCGTCGATCATGTACACTTCCTGTTTCTTTGAAACGTTTAAACAACTTGCCAACAGTCGCATGTGTTACTGGATGCTTATCAGGATGATTTCTATTGAATTCGGTAGCAACTTCTCTGTGTGTAGCGCCTGTCTTGCGTACATGAGCACAAGTTCTATCCGGTCTTCTGTTGTTAGATTCGAAGCCATTTCTGGGCTGAAATAAAAAAGTATTTGAGTATTTATGCTGGAGTACGAACTACTGTACAGTATCACGGATACGCATTTACGAGTTAAAGTTGATATTCATTTTAAGTATTTACCATTTGTTGTAATTTATGTATTAAAATAAATATTTTCCAATGGATCCAGACTTTTGGCACACCCTGTATATATATATATATATATATATATATATATATATATATATATATATATATATATACAGTATATATGTATATATATATATATAATATAAAATATGAATATCTATTCCAAAAACTCATCAACATCTTCATTAGCATACTTAGAACTCTAATTTAGCCAAAAATGAACGTTCTAGCTCAATTAATAACAGAGATACTTACTCTTGCCAGAATATTGCTGAACTTTGGAGGCGATTTCTGCCGAATTTTAATTTTGGCGCTCAGGTGCCGTAAGACGCGGGACCCCTCATACATATATAAATATATATTTATATATGAATATATAAATAATATTTATATATGAATATATAAATATATATTTATATATGAATATAAATATATATTTATATATTCATATATAAATATATATTTATATATTCATAATAAATATATTTATATATTCATATAAATATATATTTATATATTCATATATAAATATATATTTATATATTCATATATAAATATATATTTATATATTCATACATAAATATATATTTATATATTCATATATGAATATATACTCATTATCCAATTGCCAACTCTTCTGCAATTTGTTAATTACACACTTTCACAAAAACTTGATAAGAATTTATACATTTATTGTTACAATATTTGTTCTCCCTTCTTAATCTTTTGTTTATTTTAACTGTTTATTCTTTTTATAATTTTTATATATACACCATTTGTTTTCCTAAACTTAATAAATTAAATATTAATAATATATATATATATATATATATGTATAGAAACGACGTAAATATAGAGGAGTGTTCTGCACACGAGGAAGAGAAATAACGAACAAATGAAAAATGAGGTGAACCGCCCGGGAATCGAACCCAGGATCTTCCGATTGCCGGTCAGATATGCTATCCATTACACCACGGGCCTCGATCAGTCAGAAGTCGAAATTCTCCTACATAGGGCAGAAACCAATGCCCTGAGAGGGCACCCTCGACTTCTGACTGATCGAGGCCCGTGGTGTAATGGATAGCATATCTGACCGGCAATCGGAAGATCCTGGGTTCGATTCCCTGGCGGTTCACCTCATTTTTCATTTGTTCGTTATTTCTCTTCCTCGTGTGCAGAACGCTCCTCTATACTTACGTCGTTTCTATACATTAATATACTGCGTGGTCATTGCAGTTAAATGTACATATTCACGATTTGCGAGGGTGCCCTCTCAGGGCATTGGTTTCTGCCCTATGTAGGAGAATTTCGACTTCTGACTGATCGAGGCCCGTGGTGTAATGGATAGCATATCTGACCGGCAATCGGAAGATCCTGGGTTCGATTCCCTGGCGGTTCACCTCATTTTCATTTGTTCGTTATTTCTCTTCCTCGTGTGCAGAACGCTCCTCTATACTTACGTCGTTTCTATACATTAATATACTGCGTGGTCATTGCAGTTAAATGTATATATATATATATATATATATATATGTATATATATATATACACACACCGTGTATATATATATATATATATATATATATATATATATATATATATATATATATATATATATATATATATATAGGGTGGTCCAAAAAAATAAATGTTCAAAATTCGTAGGTCTTACCCCCTAAAATTGTTACGTATGTTGAAAAAACTCTAAATATGAAATTTTAATAAGATCAAAAAATTCTAAGTGGTGCCACATCACATTTGAATTTAGATATTTTTAAAAACCTTTTTTGCTTCTTCCCCATAATATAGATTTATCGTGTCTTTACGAAAAATATTTCGATATATATCATTTTTTTGCATAATATAGATTTTTGTATGCTTATTGTGGTTAAATATTCCGAAACACATCTTGTATGAGCGGTACTGAACACGTTGAGGCAAGAATCGCATCTGTTCTGTTGATACTTGTATTCACGTTTTTCCATGAAATAGATTTCGTCACTTTTCCCATTAAGTGCTCATTTTGCGTAAACGTGTTAAAAGGGCGTTCCTATAACAATCGTATTTTTTTTATTCACAAGCCTCAGTCTTTTGCCAACCTGTCGTTTGCAGTGTATTGTTTGCAGTCGTTTGCAGTGTATTGTTTGCAGTGTATTGCAGTTCGTTTGCAGTGTTGCAATAGTGAATAATCATATTAGAAATGGCAAGTTCCCCAATGAAAACTCGCAGAAATATCGAAATATGGTTCATTGGACAACCAATTGAAATGAAATGCTGGAGAAAACTTCCTTCCAAAGGTGATGTGCTCCGTCGTCTTTTTTATTTACTTAAAGAAAAGAAAACTCTAAGGCAGTTTACATAGAGGTAGTTGAATTTTGGGAACAAGCTAGAATTCCAACAAGAGCTGATTATAATGTTATACCAATGATTGAAAAAGTATATACGGAATATAGAATGCTCCAAAAATTAAAATTCTGGTGCTCCGAAACTCAGCGTGAGAGAGAGAGAGATTGTTTCAGGACAATTTAAACGATCTCTTTGATATTGCTCACCAAAAAGCGCACGAGATGATCAAGATTAAAGAAGACAGAGAATTCCTCCAAGCTCAAAAACAGAAGGGAAGAAAAGGATATATATGGCTAACGTTGACAAAGCATTATCAGAGAAAGAAGATCGTAAAAGGAAGAGGGAGTCAGCTAAAGAACGGTTAGCAAGTAGGGAAAGTAAGAGAAAGGAGGAAGAAACAAAGTCTGCCAAATTGACTTCATCAAGTAGCATGAGTAGTGAAGATGAAACAATGAGCATGAGTAGTGAAGATGAAACAATGTTGTGTAAAACTAACACGGCATCAAAAAATAATGCAGGCAAGAAGGTTCCTAGCAAAGTAGAATGCAGCGACATTTAGAATTCTACAATTTATTATCTCCAAATCAATATGGCTTCCGTAATAATAACAAAGGAAATGGCTATTTTAAATCTTACGGAAAATGTAAATATAGTTAAGGAGAACAAAGAAATAATGATATCAATATTTATGGATTTGAGTAAGGCGTTTGATGTAATAGACCATAATATTCTATTTAATAAATTATATTGTTACGGCTTTAGAGGAGCAATCAGTGATTGGTTTAAAAGTTATTTGTCCAATAGATATTATTTTGTATCAGTAAATAAGGTTTGCTCAACTGAATCGCTTGTCAAACATGGTGTGCCACAGGGCTCAGTTCTGGATCCACTATTATTTTTATTATATATAAATGACCTTCCACGTTCATCTGATATACTGAACTTCATAATGTTTGCAGATGATACAACTGTCTCTTTTCCTTGCAAAGATGTTAATACAGCTAAGAATGTATTTCATTCAGAATTCATCAGTGTAATGAAATGGTTGACCACCAATAAACTCTTCCTAAATACCAGTAAAACAAATTTCATGATTTTTACTAATAAAAGAAATGTATATCTTGAACTTAATGCTAATGAAATCGCCATAAAGGAGTGTACTGTAACAAAATTTCTTGGTATAATGCTAGATAAGAATTTGCAATGGAGTGATCATGTAAATTATATCGCGAAAAAGATTTCAAGGAGCGTTGCTATAATGTTTAAACTTAGAAATGTAGTCCCTAAACAAGTTTATTGACTCTTTATCATACTCTTATTCTTCCTTATATAACATACGCTAACAAAGCATTAAATGGTATCTTTGTCATCCATAAACGAGCAATAAGGTTATTATCTGATGCTGATTTCCTTGATCACTCTAGTGCATTATTTAAAGAGCTAAACCTACTAAAGCTCAACGATATAACCAAACTAGCACATTTTTATTTCTATTTACAAGTGTAAGAACAAAATCATTAATTTGCAATGGGTAAATACTGTAGATATTTTGCAACTCATCAAGAAATCCACTCGTATCAGACCAGAAATAGATCAAAGCTTGTTATACCTCAATTTAGATTGTCTTCATCTCAAAAACTACCCATTTTCATTGGATTGAAACTATGGAATGACTTGCATGCCGATATAAAAAATATTGTGAATGTAAATTTGTTTAAAACCAAGTTGAAATCCCGATTAATAATGGCATACCATACTAACAAAAATTAATAAAAGCCCAGTAAAGCCTAAAGCTTAAGGGCCAAATTAAATAAAATAAATAGTCGAGCTTCACTATTATTCATGTCATTGTAAACTGAAAAAATGTATTTATTTTATTATTATTAATAAAGGTTATTCTATTCTAAACCAAGTAAGAAGGAACTTGTAACACGAGACGTTGCAGTTGCACTGGATAGATCGAATATTTCTGATAGACAGGCCGTATATGTGCTATCAGCTGCTGCCTCTGCATTAGATCATGATCTTGATGACTTGTCCATAAGCAGAAATACAGTTCGTCGAAAGAGAATGGATGTACGTGAGAAAATCGCAAAAGATTTAAAAGAATCCTTTAATCCTGAATGTTCTTTAATGGTGCATTGGGATGGAAAAATGCTAATCGATTTAACTGGAAATGAAAAAGTTGAAAGATTAGCAGTGTTGGTGTCAGGAGGAGCAAATCAAAGTTGCTTGCAGTACCCAAACTCGAGTCTGGCACAGGAGTAGACATTGCAACAGCTGTTGTCGAATGTTTAAAGGACTGGGACTTAATTGATCGCATTAAAGGTATGTGCTTTGACACAACTGCCACGAACACGGGTCCTAGAAAGGGAGCTACTGCACAAATAGAACAAACTCTTGGAGAAGACTTACTAAATATTGCATGCTGGCACCATATAATTGAATTTATTGCATCCAATGTTTTTGAGGTGTGTCTCTGTTCCACCAGTAGCGGACCTGATATTCCGATATTCAAACACTTTAAGTCTGCCTGGAACTCCATCAATAAAGAAAATTTTGAAACCTTTCCTGACACTCCAGGACGTGATGAACTGCTTGTTATTTGTAAGAAACATCTAACCTCCACACAAATCCGAGATGATTACAGAGAGGTCCCGGAACTTACAATCATCTATCTAGGAGATGTACCACCACGTAGAGTCAAATTTCTAAAGCCAGGTGCTTTGCATCGTGCCAGGTGGATGTCTCGCATAATCTATGCAATAAAAATGAATCTTTTCTGCTCACAGTTTAAAATGACTCTAAAGGAACAAAGTGGAATAAAACGTTTTGCACAATTTGCCATTAGACACTATGTTCCTGCATGGTTTTCTGCACCTATCGCTGCTTCTGCCCCTGCCAATGATCTTTCGCTACTAAAACTGCTGCTAATATACGAAGACAAAAGCATTGCTTCTGCAGCATCTCGAGTACTTTCTCGCCATCTTTGGTACCTAAGTGAATTTCGTATTTCACTTTCATTCTTTGATGAAGATATTTCCATTGATGTTAAAAGAGACATGGTAAAGGCACTCGACATAAGGAGATCTAAACATTCGCCCGAAAGAATAAATTTGAATCTTTCTGCCAACGATATTCAAAACAAGACAGTAGCCAGCTTTTGTTACTAGCTCGTCTTGACTATTTTTCACTAAGCTCGGACTCCCAATAGCCTTTCTTGAGGATGATCCAACAAACTGGAAGAACAGACAAGATTATCAAATGGCCCTTGAGTATGTCAAGTTAATGATGGTAACAAATGATAACTCCGAAAGAGGAATAGCATTAATAAAAAATTTCAATGCACATCTAACTAAGAATGAAAGTCAAAAACAGTTTCTCCTGCAAGTAGTGGAGCAACATCGCCTGCAGTTTCCTAATGTAAAAAAATCAAACTTGAAGCAGGAACTGCGAACGCAGCAACAATGAGTGGGAGGTGGGCACCAATGAGACCCCCACCTCTGAGTGGTTAATACTCCATTATAGTTAAATATGGAGGGGGACTGCGATAAACTAAAGAAATTTTTGAATATGAATTCAAAGAATTTTGAAACAAGAAAATTAAGAAATTTAAAGTCGAGTGTGGCACCACTAAATATTTATTAATTTTGATAAGTTTTGGTCAGTAACGTTTTTGTAATATAGGTAACAATTTCCAAGGGTAAGACTTAAGAGTCAGATACTTTTAAAATTTACTGTATAATTTTGGACCACCTAAATATATAGTATAATACTAAAATAAATAAACTACAGAAGAATAACTAAGTAAATAAATTACTAGAGACGTAATAAGGAGATCCATTATATAATATACATTTCTATTATCTCTGTGTATTTTTCTAGAAATTATTGTTTATTATATTTTATTATTTTTATTACGTTTGTTCTTATTTTTAACATTTTAGTACAGATGATGGAAATAAAATTTTTTCAAAAGGTTTGCCAACAAACTTCAATATCTACTATCTCCTCCCAATCTTATTTCTCACTAAATTGCACTTCCCCGGGAACAAACCCTTCAATCAAGTGTGTGTATGTGTGTGTGTATATATATATATATATATATATATATATATATATATATATATATATATATATATATTATTTATATATATATATATTATTATATATATATATATATATATAGAGAGAGAGAGAGAGAGAGAGAGAGGAGAGAGAGAGAGAGAGAGAGAGAGAGGAGAATTACAATTAATTCAGTCGAACCAGCAAAACTTGTGAAACATATTATTAACCTGTTGTTTCTCTATAACAACCCACTAACTTTTTAATTTTTATATTGTTTTGTTGTTGCAAAGGATCAGTTAAAAATATCTGTTCCATAACTCATTATCCTGCAGCATCAATGTTTTGGGAATGCGGTAGGAGTTTACCCTTAATTAATGTTTTGTTAATGCTATGCTTTGAAGTTTTACAGGGTACATGGTATTTTGGTAACATTCAACAACACCTTCATTGTTGCAGCCACGTACGCGTACTAGGGCATGGCTCTAGTTAATCAGTTAATCATTGTTTCGAATTTAATCATTAATTAATCAAAAAATATTTTTAGAAAACGATGGGAAATGATTAATTTTCCTTATAATTTCAGCATCATTTTACCTTAAATTTTGTAATGTATCATTTGAATTTGGCACCATTTGCATGTATAAACTGTCTAATCCACCCATGCCTGATTTCTTGAACTAAAGTAAAATTTCAAGAATCTGACTAAGAAAAAACTGGAAAAAGTAGGTCGCCCTGTATTTTATAAATAATTTCAGTACTAGTTATGCATTGCATAATTTTTCAGAAAATGTAGAAACCACAAATGTCAGATGAAATATTCAATACGCTATTTAATACACTGTGAAATAGAAACAAAATTTCAAATATTCTCAAACACACTTGTGGAGATATTTAATGCTAATTTTCCTATAAAATCGAAACTCGTGACAAAAAATAATTATAACAACCAGTGGATCACTCCAGTCTTCATTGTAAGCATAAACCGTAAACATTCTCTCTATAAACTATGGAAGAATGATATTATCAATGAACAAACGTATAAAAGTTATTGTAGCAGACTAAATTCACTCATAAAAACCGCAAAAGCGGACCATTATTGCTTTAAAATTACTGAATAAAAATCTATTCCTAAAGCATTGTGGTATATTTTAAAGGTTTTAGTTAATGCCTAAAAAAGAAGACAAATCCCGTATCTTCGTTATCACAGTATGGAATTTCCAACAGTGATCCCAAAGATATGGCTAATTTATTAAACAATTTCTTTTTAAAAATAGGAAGCAACACGGCAGCAGCCATTCCAGAATCAAGCAGTTACTACCAACAATATATGCCACAACCCATACCAAATACCATACCATACACTCTTTGAACCAATTCTGCCAAATTAAATTTCAAAAGCCACACACAACATATCAACTCGAAAATATCTAAATCTCTCTACATAATATTCAAACTAAAAAAAAAAAAAAACTTCCCTAAAATGCTCTCTTCACACTGTATTACTCATTTATTTATCCACAATTACAATATAGAATCACAGCATGGGGGTAGTACAAAGAATTATATACGATATCTGCTTGAAGTAATCCATAAAAATTGCTTACAAACTCTCTCAAACAATAATAACAGGCAATCTCATACCTCTCCATGTTCAGAAATTTAAATACTCTGAAACTAAATGACTTGTATAAACTTACTGTTGGTATCAGTATGTACAAAATTGCTAATAATAGAACCTATACTTTGCCTATTCACAGGGCGATTACTCCTTATCAGACCAACCATAATCATAATACAATGCTTCCCAATGATTTCGTACATAAACCAAATTATTCAATGCAAATTGCAAGAAATGCTCTCTCCTACAAAGGAGCAGATATCTGGAACGCTATATCTATAAATATCAAACAAACTCCATCATCAATTTTGTTTCGCAAACACTAAAGAAACACTTTATTAAATCCTGTTAATGTATGTGTATATATACTTTATGTATATAAGCACACCGGACAAAAAATTAGTCACCCCTCTCAGAATGTACCTAATAACGTGTGACGGCGCCTCTGGCCTTGATAACCGCACGAATCCGGCGAGGCAGAGACTCTACGAGGTTGTGCATGTACTGAACATCGATTTGCTGCCACTCGTTCATCAGCCGGTCCCGAAGTTCCGCCAGAGTCCGTGGGTGTCTATTCCTGCGCTTCACTTTCTGTTTCCAGCCTGAACAACACCTTCAACGCATTCAGGATTAAAGGCTTCATTGGACCTGCGATGTACTCGTCGCCTCCCATCATTGGAGAACAAACAAAAACGGGACTCATCGGACCAAATTACACGTTTCCAATCTGCCGCAGTCCAGTTTTTGTGCCTCTGAGCCCATTTATAACGTGCCAATTTGTGATTTGCTGTTAACAGCGGCCTCTTCCGTGGTACCCTGCTCCAGATGTCCATCGCATGCAGTTCTCGTCGTAATATCCGTTCGGAAATTGGTCGCTGGAGAACCTCATTGGCTTCTTGGAGCAATTGTTCTCTGGTTTGAAAACGATTTGCAGTTACTAGACGAGAAACATGGCGGCGGCCCCTATTGTCGAGAATTGTTTTCCGGCCACAGTTACGCCGTCGATTGTCAGTTGATTGCGAACTACACCACTCTTTGTAAACTCGCTGGACAGTACGCGTTGACACACCAACAAATTGGGCTACTTCAGACATTTTGTGTCCGTGGGCTCTGCCAAACACGATGGCTCCTTTTTGCCACTGAGTAACGTCTGCCTCACGACCCATTTTGCAGACTATATCCAACACACACTTTGTTCTTCACCACCTCACGAAACAGATCTGATCCTGTGTGCTACGTCACCGCTACTTGTCACTTACCAATGCTACATCAGCGCCCTCTGTGTGACCTTGAACTTCCTACTATCGGTGCTATTAGGGGTGACTAATTTTTTGTCCGGTGTGCTTATATTGCAACTTGTAAATATTACTAAACATGGAAAATCACCTATTATATATGCAAAATTCGCATTCTTAAATCGGGTGCAGTCACAAGTTATAGAAATTATATATTAAAAATTTCCATTATATTACGCCATATTTATAATGTGCTTCATTTATCTGTAATTTTTATAACTTAAAATTGTATCATTATTTTTAATTTGTAATAATAGAAATTAATTATTATTGGTATTTAAACATGTTCTGTTTACCGTATTGTTTACCATTTTTCTTTTCTATTATTTCTATTATTTCTATTATTATATCGTATTGTTTACCACTTATTTTTCTGTTATTTCAAAGATTATCTCACCTTTCATTTGTATGGCAGAATTAACTAAATGTAGCTTTATTTTATTTTCCGCTAATTCTATTTATATTTCTTATTTTCCTTCGTAAAAATAGGAATAAATTTCAAAGATTTTTGCCTGAAAAGCTGTCATGCTTCCCAACGGCATATTCACATAAGGATACTGTAATTAAACTACTTTTCACTAAAAATACAAAATTAAACGTTAATGCCAACATTCTGTAAACCTATATGGATGCGTTGTATATCTTTTGTAATGTGTTTTTTTCTGAATATTATTATTATTATTATTACTATTATTAGTATTATTATTTTCCCGATTAAACTAAGATGTTTGGCTGGTTGTTGCGTGTTACGTCCTTCACCCACCAGAGCGCACCGAGATAGGCAGTTACGCCACCAATTGGGAAAAATTAAGTCCTCTTTAAAAGGGAAACTGTGTCGAGCCAAACACATTACGTGCAGCGGGTTCGTCACCGCACCCCATTTCTTAAACTGGCTTGGGACAGTCCAAGGCCAGTTTAAAGTGTAAGGAATACGTGACTCTTAAAGTATAATTATAAATATTCATTATTAACTTAATGTATGATGAAGGAATTGAGGAAACTATGGTTGGATGCGTCCTTGCAATTGGAAAAGATTGTTCTGGAAGGCCGCTATGAAAAGCAGAGCGCGCGTGGAGAGAAAAAGGATTCAGACGATTCTGGGCAATCCGATTTTGTGCATTAAGATTTCATCACTTCATCACTTCATTTCAATATTCATATTCAGTTTAATTTTTATTTTAAAGTAGGCCATGGGAAAGGGGGGCCTTCCATCATGAAAGTAAATAGTCAAATTTAGTCAGTTTGTTCCCTCGGGACAAGGAGCTTTTCCGACTAGTCCCTTGGCCATATTGACATTATATTACATAATTTAACATTAATTTTAATTTGTGAATTTAAGAGTAAAATTCAAAATTTTATTGTGATTTTCTCTGGTTTTTTTATCAGTAACTTGTTTAGTGTTTATATACGATATTCGAGTGTAAGCCTCGACTTCTTGTGGTACTCAGTGAGACCCTGTAGTGAATTTAGTTTTGGTTATGGAGTAATAGCAACACTCAGTAACACTTAATGGTTAGATTGTTCGTAAATCTATAAAATATAACGAAATTCTGCCTTTATATGAGTTATATACGATATGCCTAGACATTATGTTCATCTTCGGCTACGTTACCACTTTGTTGTTCGTCAATCACTACCACCTTCGTTGTCACCTTCAGCGCCACCTTCTTCTTGAACATCTGATCAGTCCCGAAAAGTTAACATCCTTCACTATAACTAGGAGGGACAGAAATTGGCATAGGTTTTCAAGCGAACTACTATGGCCCATTGCTCTACCTCTTGTATTATTATTAACGGTAATCATCAGAATTCAAACCCCAGACCTCAGTGTATTCACTTCGCTTACAGGGAAACGGTGTTATACAATGAGGTACTATACCTTATTTTCTTATATATTCTTAATAAACCTTATTTTCTCGGTTACAACAACTGAGTTTACGCTTATAAATATATTCCAATTTCTTTCCCGTGACACACGAATTATATCTTTTTTTTTACTCGTTTGTAAAAGAAACCCGCGTGTTTACACTAACAAGTGATTATCAGTCCATGAAAAAACAAGTGCGGATATTTCTTACAGATATACAAACTGAGTTATGTACCTAAATTTCAGTATACCAAACAATAAAAGGAAGTTAATATAACCACAGAAATATGAATTGCAGTCCCTTTTTTTATAATTCCATTTTTATAAAATGGACTCAGGAGTATATACTTGGATTTATGGTTAATTCTTGCCATCGTTTTCGTGTAAGCGGAGTGAAGACTCAGGTGGGGGGGTTTGATTTCCGATGGTGCTAATTAATAATAATAGAGGAATTAACGCGATGGGCTGCATTAGTTTGCCTGAGCGCTGTGCCAGTTTCTCGTCGTCCTTATTATTATAGTAAACTCTTCACTCTATAATGGTTTACAATCGACGAGCTATTTGATCAGATTTTAATGTCGAAAGTCCTCTAAGTTAGCGAGCATCGGTTGAGGAGATTATTTAAAAAAATTTCTTTGTGGAATTTGCATAAAATTAAAACTTTATTTATTTTTCCCTCGTGGGAAATTCAGGTATAGAAAATTAAGCATATTCAAGCTACACATTTCAAGTTACATTTTTTGCTCTTAACTAGTTTCTGACACATTTGTGTGTGTGTGTGTGTATGTTAAAGTAATGTTAATATGAATATATAATTATATACCGCGGTTAGCCTACTTTTAAAACGAGAAATAATGTATGGATAAAAAGATGTTTGATATATACCCGCAAATGTAGAAGTGTCATTTGTACCTAAATATTAATTACTTACGTGACGTTAATGGTTTTAAGGGATGATATTCTTTTGATGCCTTTGATTAATTAGAAGATGAATTACAGATCACAATTCTACAATTAATTTCACGGTGAGGATTATACGTTCATTCGATAAAAGCATACTATGATTTAATATAACGTCAGTGGACGTCATATATATATATGTAGTTAATAATAATAATTAATCAGTCGGGGAGGGGGGGGGGGCACACACTGGCATTGAGCTCAGACCAACTAATACGACCCATCGCTCCAACTCCTGCATTATTATTGCCAGCATCATCGGGATTCAAACCCCTGACCTCAGTGTCTTAACTTCGCTCATATAGAAATTGTTACCCATTGACCTACTTTTGAAGCTTCTTGTTAATTTTAATAATGTTTTAATAAGTTTGTCATGAAGGAAGCATATTGATTTTTAATCTGCTGATTACATTCACTTTAGTATTAACACTTAGAACTCCTATTTTCCTGCACTGAGAACGAGCGGGCCTGAACTAACGAGAGAATCACTTGAGGCGGGCGGGACAACTCCAACCACGGCGAAGATGGGAATCAAATCCTGACCATTGACGACTGAGTCTAGTGTGTGTGTGTGTGTGTGTGTGTGTGTGTGGTGTTGTTAAATCAACAGCTTTACTTGGGATCCGAACCACGCAGAGTACGGGTTCCCATTCAACTGCTACCCGGACCCATTGTCGTTTAACTTCGATGATCAACGGAAATCGGTGTTACGATACTAACCACGACTTTGCGGTTGCTTATAATTTGTTTTAAGTATTACAGTCATAGAATATTATAATTAACTCCCTATGTGATCCTGGTTATTTTATTAGTACCCCGTACCTGGCCTTACCAACCTACTATTTTCACTACTGCCTGAATCTACTCTGCAACCAACCTGCCCACGGAAGCTGAGTGTTTCTCCATTAAAATTATTATATTTTTAAATGATACCGTTTACAACTTGTTTACGAGTGTTATAACATTGATGATACAACAACATTTTACAACCTTTTACAAGCCAAAATGAAAAATATAGCGTGACTTTTCTTTTTAGGTATACAAAATTTTAAAATAGTAAATTTTAGGCTATGCAATAAATTTTTTACAATGTTTCAGTTATATACAAAGGCTGCAACAATAAATTGTTATTATTAAGGAAAACTTATGAATGCTAAAAACCAGATGGTTTTCCACCGAAATCAGTGATTTTAATTCACTGGGAAATCCTGCAGGAAAAATAGATTATGAATGTTCAAATTCTAGGTATGAAAAATATTTTAAAATGAATATAATTTATTGTGTATTAATCATTTTATGTGGGATTTATTGTACGTGCAATCAGCGCCAGTGGTCTTAGCTCATTGTAACACCGTTTCTGCAATCAGCGCCAGTGGTCTTAGCTCATTGTAACACCGTTTCTCCGTAAACCCTGTGAAGAGACTGAAGTCGAAGGTACGATTCTCGATTGATGTTGGTATAGAGGGTGATGCATAAATGCGTTTCATAAATCGCAGGGTGTATTCTTGAGATAAAAATAATGAAAAAAGACCATATAAACATAGGTCGAGAAACCCGTAGGTTTCGAGCTATAGCACGCGACACAAAAATTAAGCTCCTAAAGATTTTTTACATTTTAGGGTCGCTACATCTTCTAAACGCAGAGGACGGTAACCATCCAATTTCTAAACAGACCCAGCGTTGCGTATTCTCTGAGCTCTAACGAGAAGTGTTGTTGCGTGGTGGGCCACGAAGTAACTCTTCAAACAACTAGTCTAAGTTTGAAACCAGTATTTCTTCTAATTATTTATTAATTGAAGATAATTATTTCTCAATAACCCTCTTAATGCCCAGGAAGGGTTTCTTGACGAGACCGAATAAATCGTCTGGCGTCAGCCAAACCAAAATCACTATAAAGTGTAACTGGACTTTAAAGGATTGTTAATATATAGCTCTTCAGTTCTTAATCTTACCCCATGCCACAGCCAATTTTCTGAAATGTAGTGTGTGTGTGTGTGTGTGTGTGTGTGTGTGTGCATTACATATGTGGTGACATTCGGGAAATTCCTTTCCTTGCCTCTACTTGTAGTGTCTTCGGAAATTCCTTTTCTCACGGCCAGAAAAAGTATCATAACAATGGGCGGATGAAAATGCAGACTTCTAGCTAATTCCTGAAACCGCGAGAAGTCTTCATGTCACCAGAGCGCAGCTATAAAAGCGTGAGTCCACTTCAATTCATGCGCGCGCACTCTGCCCTCCGACCTCACTTCGTTCAGATCGCTCTCCTACCTTCGTCGCTGAAACTCCGCTCCGCTCTGATACATTCGACGGCGACCCCTCAACCTCGCTCGACCTCCTTCGTTCGACTTTCGCCTCACTCAACATCCGTCCATTCAACCTTCAATTTTCATTTCACATTCAATAAGAATTTCATCACTGTTGCAAGCCTGCAACTACTTAATCCGCCACCGTAATCACATTCAAATCCACGACTCTGACATCGAAGCCCATCGTATGTCTTTCGTTTTTTACATAACCTTCATTAATGTTGTACCTAATTTGTGATGTGTTATTTGTGACTTAAAAGAAAGATAAATGAAATTATAGTTTCCATAACCTGGCACCTTGGAACTATAAGTCGTTAATTAACTTAATTAAATTATTATTGCGGGCCTACTCACAACAGGCCTACTATACATACTGTATATTCTCATGCATTTCCCCAACTGAAGTTAATGTTACGTTGTCAGATAAATATTTACTGGTTTATTTATTTAATTATAATCCTTTTGCATTAGACATGTATGCTATGAATATTAAATACGTACATAAGCCAATAATTCCTTGTCATGGGAAGATTTATTATACTCCATCTTTGATGCGTTCTTATTTTTTTAGTGTTTCCTCCTTTCCATCTATTTTCGTTTTCGTTCTGTAATTTTGACAACTGAGAAAAAGTAAATATATATATATATATATATATATATATATATATATATATATATACACTATAATGCAAGTGGCATAAATTTTTTATGAAATATTTATTTTGTCAACAGCAGAATTTTTTCCCATTCTCAACCCGAAACACGTTTTCTTTACTTCCGCACTGGGTATACTCTCATATAAAATATTTTAGTAGACGCATAAACAAATAAATGTCAGCTGCCAAAGCCAAGTCATAACACCGTTTCCCTGTGAGTGAAGTGGAGACACTACTTAAAGTCGGGGATCCAGCATCTACTAATAATCAGTCAGAAGGGACAGAAACTGGCACGGCGCTCAGGCCAACTAATGAGGCCCACTGCTCTAGCTCCTGTATTATTATTATTATTACCAGCTTCATCGGAATTTGAACCCTCAACCTCAGTTTATCCAACTCGCTTATAGGAAAACAGTGTTACCCATTGGATAACGGACGCCGGGCTTCGACTCCCGAGTCCCGATGTGCTGATCAATAACACTCGAGAAATTAACGCAATAAATCGCATTATTTTGGCTTGAACGCTGTCCCAATTCCTCATTTTTCTGATTCATAATTAAAGAAATAAATTGTTTTTGATATTTTTCTTCATATTTTTTCCGAATAAAAAGGAAAACGATTTTATTCAATATATGAACGATGTTTGAACAATATTTTTATATATGATTTTTCTGTTGCTCCGTTTATGAGAATGTTACAGTATATTTTTATTAGGCAGTTATTGTTATTTTTCAATTTTGTCTTAACGTTTCCATGGTGATAGCATACGAATTTAATATATAAAGTTCTGAAATAAACAATTTCCACTTCAGTAAATTTTTAAATATTATCTTACACCAACACCAACAACAAATGTCCGTAGCTCAGTAAGTAACAACGTTTCACTATTAGTCAGTGGTTGTTTAACCTTTTTTGAGTTGTGCACCCCGTTAACCAACTTATTTCAGCGCTTGCACCCTACTTTCTAGAACCTTCTCATTGTCAAAAAAGAGAATGGAAAACGTTTAAAATATATGGAAAGCAAGAAAAAAGTGTATCCCAGAGACCCCTCAAGCACCCCCTGGAAATGCTCCGTGCACCCCCTGTTCGATAACCCTGCAATAAGCGAACTGTCGTGTACTGCTTTTTAATGAAAAATTTAATAAACTGATTAAAATTGTATGAAATTAAGATATGTAAAAGGAAAGTTTGAAATATAAAATAATAGTTAGCAACATAGAGAGAGATTTGAAATGCGCTGAGGGCCGAAGGCATATAGTACCCGAAAGCCATTCTCGGGCGAGATATAAGAGAGGTGTTTTGTTTAGTTAAGATGCAATTGTGATCTACTGTAAAGTTAACTAGAAGCTCTCTCCACGATCTAAATGCTAAATTATAAATTCGCACGTGCTTCTCCCCCCCCACCCCGCTATGTTCATTGTCTTAGTTAAAATAAATCTGAAAATAGTGATAATCGAAGTAATTTCCTCCCTCGCTTTGGTCAAAGGAAAAGCTGTCGGCTGCAGGCTCCGTGTCAGTTTAGAACCGGCCGCGCTACCCGTTTATAAAATACAGAAATCAACGTAAAATAACTATTAAGAGTGAAAATGACAAAGAAAGAAAAGCAAATAATAGTTAAAATATATTTCTACGATAGAACTGAATACACAGGTCGGGGGTTCGAATCACGATGGTGCTGGTAATAATAATTCGGGAGTTAGCGCAGTGAGCCATATTAGTTGGCTTGAGCGCTGTACCAGTTTGTGTCTCTCTTCACTGATTGTTTATCGTGAATCGGACTATATAGAGACCTATGTAGGTACCTATCTGCTTTTAAGTATCGAATTAACTATGTCACAACATTATCAACAAAGGCGTCCGAAATGCAATTATTCTTATCATCTTCGATTTGTATGATGACGAAATATGAATGAATCACCAAATTAAAAGACACAAATGACTTCAGCCAGCACACCACAAGGCTTAAATGGATGCGTTAATTTAATAAGAGTATCTAAGCTAGAAAAAGAGGCTTGAGGATCAGTTAAAGAAAATAAGAAAACTTTGTAGCGATCTTAAACAAGTAAAGATCATTTCTTCATCACGAAAGGTGGCATCACTTAGAGGTCTCCAAATGAAGACACAAATGAGTTGTTAGAAGAGTAATAACAGATAAACTTAGTCTTAATATTCTGCAAAGTGTCATTATTTCGAGCGTATCTAATGGGGAAAGCTCGGTAATAATGGTGAAAAAATTTACAAATTCAAACTTAGTGACGCACATTGTAAGTCAGGAATCAGAGGTGTCACTAAGTTTGAATTTTAGGAATAAAACGACACCTGATCGACTTGACAAAAAGGTATTGTAGGCTACATTAAATTAGGTTGGGTTAGGTTGTTAGTTTTTAGTGTCTCGATGTTATGACTTGTCTATCCGATAGGTATAGGTACATCAAAAGCAACTACACTTTACAATGCATTTACTAATTTTTTTATTTGTTAAATTTCTCTGGGCGAATACTTATGAGTGCCCTATATATACAGTATATATATACAGTATATATATATATATATATATATATATATATAGAGAGAGAGAGAGAGAGAGAGAGAGAGAGAGAGAGAGAGAGAGAGAGAGAGAGAGAGAGAGAGAGGGGCACTCATAAGTATTCGTCCAGAGAAATTTAACAAATAAAAAAATTAGTTTAATTCCAACATATAATATAAAAAATGAAAGGACTTGAGGAAAATCAAAAAAGGGTAAATGTAAGTTTTCGTACATTTACTTACAAAATTATTTGATACTTTGTGTCACTACCTTTTACTCGACTGACTTCAGTGATTCGTTTTGGATATTTTTCTACAAGGTTTCGACATTTCTCGGTACAAATTTTGGCTCATTCTTCTGAAGAAAATTGTTTCAATTCACTCAGATTCGAAGGGTTTCTCTTGCGGACAGCTTATCCCAAATCAAACCATAAATTCTCGATTAAATTGAGATTTGAGCTTTGACTGGGCCACTCGAGAACCTTCAAATTCTTTTGTTGAAGCCATTTCATGATCCTCTATTTTTATGTTATGGATCATTATCTTGTTGCAGTACCCAACTGCAACCCATTCACAACTCTCGAACTGAAGGCAATAAATTTTCTGCAAAAATTTCCTGATATTTCTTCGAATTGAAGATTCCACTGATGACAACAAACTTTCCTAGACCAGAAACCCTAAAGTATCCCAAAGAAGCAAACTACCACCACCACCACCACCATGTTTAACCGATAAGAAGGATGTTTTTTTTTCCTCGAATGTGGTATTTAATTTTCGCCAAACATACCGTTGATCGTTATTCCCGACTAATTTAATTTTGGTTTCGTCTTCCCAGAGAACTTTCTTCCAGAATGCAAATCCATCATTTTGATGATCTTTGGCATATTTTAAACGAGTTTCTTTGTGCTTTTCTTGAAGCAGAGTTTTTCTTCGTGCGACTCTTCCGTGCAGACCATTCTTTCTCAATGTACGACAAATAGTACAAGGATGGACATCGACCTTAGTCTTAATGCTTGCTAAATATCACCTGCAGTCACTCATGGATTCGCAGCAGCCACTCTTTCAATCAGTCTAGCTGTACGTTCTGAAATCTTGCAAAGTCGTCCACACTTTGGTAGAATTTTGATTGTTCCAGATCCTTTCCATTTCTTTATAACTGCAGTAGTCGTTGTAAATAAAATTCGAAGTTCTTTTCCTACAGTATGTTCCTATAACTTTCCAGACTCGTGTGCAGCAATAACAGATATCTTAAGATCTGCAGACAGCTCTTTACCTCGACAACCCATTATTCACTAATGGCTTGTACAGTCATCCGTCTTCCATGAAAATTCACAGAGAAAATTCTAGAATTCATAATTACCAACAGTTTCTAATCAATAAACAGCCAACTACTAATAAAATTTTTAAATTCTTCAAGTCTAAGGTGGACACACAAAGTAGTGAATAATTTTGTAAATAAATGCTCGAAAACATTTGCATTTTAACTTTTTTCCTATTTTTCTCAAATTCTTCGATGGTCTACATTATATGTCAGAGTTAAACTCATTTTTTATTTGTTAAAATTTTCCAAGCGAATGGTAACGTCACTGTATATAAACATTAACTCAGAAACCGGTGCAAATAATATAATACTTATAACACCTATTCTTCGATATTAGACATCTACCAAGCAGCAATAGATCACATGCCCACATTTATTGCAAATGCTGAGAAAATTCTAACATGTAATCATATATAGGCAAAGACTATTTTGATGGGACTTGAACATTATGTCGCTAAGCTACACTCTAATTACATTTCTACACTTCTACACTCTAGCTATACTCTAAAACCACTTCTCATGACTCTAAATGGTTTTAACTTAACTATTACAAAACCTATGTAAGACCTCACAACAGCACTGGAAATTTCTACCGAGAGCCGAAATTACTTCAGCTTTGATGAAATTTGTGTTTCATTTCATTTATCGATGAAACATTTCCTTACAGCTGCCTGTAAAGTTTCTGTAAATATTAAAGGTGAAAACATTACGTCTCACCAGTTTTATGAAGGAATAATTTTGCCTCTAAAGTTTTCTTCACTTTTGTTATGATGGATATTTTTCGACAAATACTCAAAATGTTTGTCAATTTTCTCTGATTAAGTACATGCGCGAAGAAAATTTGCCCATGCGCAATGAATATAAAAAACAAAAAATTAAATGCTCTGAATGGACCTTACTCTCGGCTATTTTTCTTACTCTTAAATATACCACAAACTTTAACAAATATTCTTTATGTAAAATGAAAATTCATATTCAATATTAACGTATTACAGAGCAACATTTTAAGACGAGAATGTAACTTAAAAAATCTTGAAATTTTGAATATCTAATTTCGACATCTTCTACCCAAACGACGCAGTAAGGGTTACTTCAATGGTACTAACCCTAATAAATAGTTATTGGACAAAATTAGTCCTTTTTATGTCTATTGCTATCTGTATTATCGTGCATGCATTAATTTCATAAAGGAAATTAAATACATATAATTGTATTTTAATAATTTAGAGATTTAGATTTAACACTATGTCCGACTGCTATGGAATGTTAAGATTCTATACAAACACATTCATAGCATAACCTAAAAATGTTATATAATAAAACTTAATGTAGAGTAAAACTATAAATACCCAGTTTATTAAATGCATTACTAATTTAGAACAGCGTAACGAGAAGAATACTATACCTTCAGGAGTAAATTTGAACATGACTGATTCCAAAATAAGCTTAATTTATGTTTGAATTAAATTTAAATTAAAGGAAAGCAGTTTACAAAAGAAATATGAATTAGTTCTACAGATTGATGAAATTCCGCCAATCTGTAAAAAACTCGGATGGAAAGTTATACTTCAAAAATGCGGCTGTGGTTGATGGAATGATTTTCAACAAAGTGCTCTCTGTTTAGATCAGATTTTGATGCGGTCTCCGCTTGACTGTATGACAGGTATCATCAATTATAATAAATATCACAGACGATCTGCTAACGTAATAGCTAATTAACCACTTGCCATAACGCACGCACACAAAAGAAAAAAAATGGGTAAATAACCTCTTTTGACTGGTATGACATAACAGAAAATAATTATCAGACAAACAGAATTTCAAACATTTTCAAACACATTAATTAAAATATTAATTCAAACTTACTAGTTAATAAAAAGGACGAAAATGAATCATTATTGTTTAATTAACGAATAAAAAGCTTATTTCAAAGACCTGTGGAATACTTTCAATGATTTAATGAATACAAAAAGGGGAAAAACAAGTCTCTTAACCTTCCTCACACGGCGGAAATACAGTAATCCCGGAGATAGCTAGGGTAAAATTGCCAATGGTCGCGGATCGGTCCTAACGTCGCGCATTTGACTTAAAAAAACAAAATACTGTTACAGTGAAAGAAATAAAATTCATGTCAAACATTATTTTAGTAACAACAGTACTCCTAGTAACAACATTACTTTAGTCACAACATTACTAGAGTAATGTTTGGCGTAAATTTTATTTTTTTCACCAACAGTATTTTGTAGGAGTTCTTTTAAATCAAATGCGCGACATTAGGACCGGTACGCGACCATTGGCAACTTTACCCGTGTTTATTAAATTCTTTCTTTTAAAATAGTGGCACAAACACAGCAGCCTCCATTCCAAATACGGATTGACACTACCAACAACACATAAAATAACCCACACAAAGTTCATTTTCTTTGATCCAATCCTGCCAAATAAAACCTCAGTAGCAATAAAAAATGTGAAAAATAAAAATATTGACATCAATATTGACAATCCTTTAAAAAGAAACTAGATGCTTACCTTGCCTTATAAACCCCCAGTTGGAAGTATTTGTTAGCGTATGGAAATATTGTAGAAATTTCACTTCATATTGTAGGATTTTTACTTTCATTTTCACTTCACCACCTCTGTATTTTACATTTTTCACTTTAGCTTTAAATTTCTTTGCTACCTCTCAACCTCTTTTTTCTACTTTGCTTTAAAACTTTCACTTGTCTTTAAATTTTCTTACATCTTTCAACCTTCCTTCTTAAACAGACAGCCTCGTTGGGACCAGCCGGTCTGTTACCGTTTGGTGTCCTTTGTAATTAATAGATTTCAGTAAAAATATACAAACTGGTGTCAGATAAAATTGCAATTCCATTTATAAAACTCATGAGCGTGTCAGTAACTCTAAGGACATATTCAGTGACTGTTAGAGGAAGCTAGGGTAGGCCCCGTATTCAAATCAGGTAGCCCTAGCATTCCCTACAATTGCCACCCTATTTACATATTGGCAACTTTGAATAGAGTATTTGAAAAATTGGACCTTTTTACCCAATGACTCGAAAAGATCATAACATCCACACTCTAACACATTTACTTCACCTAACCTAACCTAACCTAACCTACAATCTACTTGGCGATAGAATGTCAAGTCAGTCAGATTTCGTAATCCCGGAAAAGTCGTATACAGCAAACTTTGAAATTCTTACCAAATACAAAATGGAGATTTACATACGTAAATTACATATTTAAATTACATAACTACATATTATATATTTAAATTTACAGGTCGACATACTCCAAAAGATGTGATAAACATAAAATTAAAAACTTTTTCTGAGAATCAACAATAGAAAGAAAGTAATGTCGGTTTTCTTTAACTTTTCAGATGTATTTGTTACAATTTCACATACAAGTTTAACTCGATGCATTTCAAACTCTCACACTCGCAAAAATATTATGATACTTGACAGTATCATTTGTTACCATTAAAGCCACGTCCACAACTACGCCCACAATGCTAATTTCTTAGACTTGATTGGTTACATCAGATTAAACGCATTTTTTCGTCGGAAGTGAGGAAATACAATTTTTATCTCACTATTTTGAGTATAAAGGAAATAACAAAATATTTCACGGGATACTAAACTGAACAAAATTCAGATATCGGTTTTTCAAAGACATTTGTCTTGTAGCAGTGGTCTGAAAGAGATTATATACACACACACTGTGTGTGTATATATATATATATATATATATATATATATATAAAGAGAGAGAGAGAGAGAGAGAGAGAGAGAGAAGAGGAAGCCTCAAAGACCTTTCGTCCACTCGGGGAGGTTTCTCTTATTAAACTAGTGCATTTTTAATTATTTTAGCAGTAGTTAAAAACTGGCTAGAAAAGCACAAGGCTCTCTCCCCACCCTCCTCTCCCTCCCTGCCAGAAGCGGGTACGGAAACAGGTTGAATAAAATACCTTGACCCTGGAAAAGTAGAAAATTTTACAAGAAAGAAAATAGATAAACTATCTCTACAATTACGCTATGCACACAGAAATCCTAAACTACATAAAACCGTTCTATAAACTAACAGAATTGTGTGTGCTGATCGTATATCTTCACAAAAACCTCGAACATATGGTTTTGATTTCATATAAAATATTTACAGTTCTATTTACCGAAGCATTGAGCCAACGCGATTCCATGGCCCACTCCAGGCTAGCCCTAAAAGGATTAAAAGGGGAAAATGTCAAACTCTCCATGTCTACACCCATCCATCAGGCAAAGCCATCACGCAGAAATAAAAACGAGGCTCTTATCCCTCTCATTCGCGTAGGCGGCTGCCGGCAAAGCTATAAAATGTTTCTACAGGAAAAGGGTTGAAGCAGGAATTGAAAACGGAAATCAGATTTTCCACATCATGCCCTCACCTGTCACGTGCACCCAGCCTCCCAAGAGAAGGAAGAGAAAAATGAAAAAAATATTGACATAAGAAAAGCAATTGTACCTCACCTATATATATATATATATATATATATATACACACACATATATATATATATATCATATATATATATACACACATATATATATATATATATATACGATATACACACACACACACACACACACACACACACACACACTCACACCAGTCTGTAATTTTTTCCACTTGATTTCCCACTTGATTAGCAACCTTTCAAAGGTTCCGTTCGATGATTCCTCATTTCACGGAGGTCAAGTTTGTCGCCCCTCCTCTCGAGTTGGCCTGGTGAAGTAGTGAGTTGGTTTCTTGTACTCTCCACCTCACATAGCCAGGTATGCCCGGCTCATCGGGGATTGTTCTGAGCCAGGTCTCTAATCTTCTTTTGAAGATGTCCACAGCAACACCATTCGTGTTCCTTAGTTCTTTGGGCAGCTGATTAAACAGTTTTGGTCCTCTCACAACAAAACTATTTTCTTTCAGGGTTAAGGATGTTCCCTGTCTCGCCTTTAATTTGGGAATACGACACACTCTTCCTTTTCTACTTTCCACCGTTGTTTGGGGAGTTACGGGGTTCAGAGTAAGATTAGGGACTAGTTTCTCCATTATTTTCCAAGTGTAAATAATAATGGTGTATTTCTCTCTTCTCCTTTCCAGTGAATATAGGTTTAGTTCGCGTGATCGTTCCCAGTAATTTAGTTCTTTGCACCCATTGATCTTCTTGGCTGTGAAGCTTCTCTGAATCCTTGAATATATAAAATTCGAAGCGCACTAATCTTTGTTTTAATTAATTCTTTACTCCTAAAATAATAAAACAATAGACACACAAAAAAGTGTGAAAATAAAAAGCGTCAATCTTATATTTTTTTAAAATAAATTAGTTACTCGTTTTCTATTACTGCAGAGACAAGATTAGAAAACGTTTTTTTCTGTTGTGACGATAACCAAAGACTTTCGCAAATTTAGCTATAAAATTTGCTAATCAAGTGGGAAAATTTACAGACTGGAATATATATATATACAGGTAGTCCTCGTTTTACGGAACCCCTTTATACGGAATTTTACACTTACGGAAATTTTATTTTAGCATTGAGGTCCGTTATACGGACAAACATTCCGCAGTTACGGAAATTTTTTCGGAAAAGTTAAAAATGAAATTTCACTGCTGAGCAATGATACGGACTACATTAAATGCCCTACAAGCAAAAAATAATGGAAGATTAAATTATTTTTATGCTTAGATTACAAAAGCTACTCAGTAACTACAAGCAGCTGCATAAAGAGAAGACGATGCGGGGAAAAGAGACAACACTCTTATAATTTTTTCACCCGCAAACATCATCACCACCACCACCTACGGCAACCACGCGCCAAGATGATGGGTCAGACAGTGATGAAGCTGACGACCCTCCATTGCTCCTTCAGCTTCAAGAGGAAGCATCTGATGATGATGTAGAAGAGGAAGGTGCTGCCCCTTCGTCAACCACCTTCTAACTTCCTTTCCATGACTCACAACACTACCACGAAGCACCGATCAGCAGTTCTGGGAGGTGAATACAACTATTTATGCAGCTTATTTCCTCCAGTACAATATAATTTATAAAAAAATATCAAAATATTATTGTTTTCTATTTAAATGTATTTAAAAAGGTCAAAAAAATTATGTTTATTATGTAGTTTTGGGTTGGAAAAATCTTCCGTAGGAACGCAGCTCCCATTATATAATGAGATTTGATAGGAAAATAGGGTCTGTTATACGAAAATTTGGTTTACGGACAACTTTGGGGGTCATTCAAAAACCACGTGGTCCTTTTTCGTGTGGTTTTAAAACCCATTCTCCCCCCCCCCCGCTTGTGGTCATTTGTGGCCGATGCCTTAACTCCCCCCCTCCAAAACCACGTGGTCTTCTGGTGTGGTGTCACCCCCACCCCTTCTTAATCTTATGTAAAATGTAAGATGTCATATTAGATTTGTTATATTATTGAGAGGTAGTGCAGTAAATGAACAATTAAAAGGAATATCTTCTAAATAAACTGTATTAATTGGTTGTTTCTTTAATTGAAAATATCTTGACTAAAAAATGTAATTTTAAATGTTCAAAAAATTATTTATTGGAGCATACATATTGGATACATACTGACATACTGGATGCATACATATTAATTGGAGCATATTGGAGCATAATATGATAAACAATATTATAAACAGGATATTTTAGTGCTTAGTATTGGCCACGTGGTTAAACGTCAAGACCCCCTCCCCCATGTGGTCCTTGGTGGTCGAATAAGTAACCCCTCTGGTTTTTGAATGGCCCCTTTTCAGGAACGTAACCCTTCCGTATAACGAGGACTGTCTGTATATATATATATATATATATATATATATATATATATATATGTGTGTGTGTGTGTGTGTGTGTGAGAGTTGCTTTTCTGATGTCAATATTTTTTTCATATATATATATATATATATATATATATACATATGCAGTAAAATCACAGAATAACACGTAATCTTGTTAATAAGCAAACAACACAGGGAAAAAGGAAAAAAAACACGAAATCCGAGCGCTTTCGTGATATATTCACATCGTGATATATTCTTTCTTGTCCTTGAAGATGTGAATATATCACGAAAGCGCTCGGATTTCGCGTTTCTTCTTCCTTTTTCCCTGTGGTTGTTTGCTTATATATATATATATATATATATATATATATATATATATATATATATTATTAGACATGGGGTAATGGTAATAGTAATAGTAATAGACTATTGCAGGATTTTTCAAGTAATAGATCATAATTTTTTGGCTGTAATAGTAATAGTAATAGTAGGCAAAGTAATAGATAATAGTCTATTACTTTTCTATTACAGTGGCACTTCATTAACTGCGAGTTGTCGAAACTTTTCTCATAGTTACTGCTGTCATTCAACCGTTTTCTTTGACAAGGGAATAACAAAAACCACCCATATCATGCTTGTTTATTACACACCAAAAACTAATATTGCGACAAATTTTTCCTTCAATAAAGTAAAATTTATGAAGACGTACAGTCTCTGAAATTGTAATGATTTGGTTGAAACAAATATTTGTTAACACACCGCTTCTAATTGCATTTAAATAGACAAAGATCCTTTTCAAATGAGTGAAGTACCCCAGAGAGAAAAGTAATAGTAATAGATGACCAAGTAATAGTAGTAGGTGAAAAATAAAGTAATAGTAATAGAAGAAATAAAAAATAACAGTGATAGAAACCCAATAACAGACCCATGTCTGATATATATACACACACACACTGTATATATACACACTGTATATATATATATATAATATATATTATATATATATATATATATATATATATATATTATATATATATATATAATGAAAAGGTGGATAGGAATATATATATTCACCAGGACAAAGGGGCACAAGAGAATACCAGGAGCAAGCAAAAATGTTGATGGCTCTCACAAATGAGTTTATGCTGACACGGGAGATAATAGAAAATACCAGAAAAAATAACTGCCTGGATCTGGTATTCAAGAATAACACGAACTTGATTGCTGATATAAAAATAACCCCAACCATTATCTCAGACCACAACTTAATCGAGATATCAACAAATATGACGACAGCATTAAAAGACAATACACATATTGAAGAAAGAAGTAAATTCGGGGCCTTTAACTTAAACTCCAAGACTATAAATTGGGAAGCAATCAGATCGCACATGGCCCAAATAGAATGGAGAACAATTTTCGAGAATAAAACAACTGAAGAAATGCTGACAACCTTGGAAGAAAAAACGCTGAGAATTTTAGAAATATATGCTCCGAAATCACAGCCAAAAGGAAAGAGGAGCTGGCTAGAGAGGCAAAAGAGAAGACTATTCTGCAAAAGAAAGAGAGTGGAGGCGAAGTTAAGCAACTGCGGAGATAATGACAGGAAAGCAATAAAAGAAAAACTGGAGGGTATCGATAGGGAAATACAAGCCCTGATTAAGGACCATACTTCTATAGCTATGCAAAAAGGAAAACAAAAACGCGCTCCGCTATTGGGCCCTTAAGGATGAGAAATAATGAACTAACCGACGATCCAAAAGAAATATCTGATACATTGAGAGCTCAATATGAATCAGTTTTCAGTACCCCGAAAAGTGACAAAGCGATACCTGACATAAATGCATTCTTTGAAGAGGAATTGCAAGGAGAGTATATAACAGACTTTGATTTTACACCAGAAGATATAGCGAGAGCAATAGGACAAATGAAACCACATTCAGCTGCAGGTTCGGACAAATGGAACGCATTATTGATTAAAAACTGTAAAAATGAAATAGCTACACCTTTATACTGGATATGGAGAAGATCCCGACACTGGGGAAATACCGAGTATCTTGAAAAGAGCAAACATTGTCCCTATATATAAAAGAGGGGACAGATCTCAAGCAAAGAACTATAGACCAGTGTCATTGACGTCCTACCTCACCAAAGTATTTGAAAGAGTAGTTAGAGAGAAAATTTATGATTTCCTGGAGACACTGGAAAGATTCAACGAAAATCAGCATGGATTCCGCTCAGGTAGATCATGCCTATCACAACTAATAGAACACTACAACAATATCCTAGATGCATTGGAAGGCAATGACAACTACGATGTTATATACACAGATTTTGATAAAGCTTTCGATAAATGTGACCATGGTATAATAGCACATAAAATTAAATATATGGGAATAACAGGCAAAGTGGGAAAATGGATCTACAACTTCTTTAGAGATCGTCTGCAGGTCGTCAAAATTCAAGGTATATCATCATCAGAATCGGAAGTACGCAGCTCAGTACCACAAGGGACAGTACTGGCCCAACTCCTGTTCATTATCATGCTAACAGACAGAGACAGCGGGTAAACAGCAACAGTATAGTAACATCCTTTGCAGACGATACAAAGATCAGCAGAAAAAGCAGCGATGTACATGACGTGGAGACCTTGCAAAGGGACACGAACAAAATATACAAATCGTCAGAAGACAACATGTCATTTAACACCAAGAAATTTCAGCTCTTGAGATATGGTAGAAAAGAAGAACTTAGACTGCATGAGATATGGTAGAAAAGAAGAACTTAGACTGCATATTATGCTCCAGATAGACAGGAAATTCAGAGAAGCACGAGAGCGATCGATCTCGGGATAATAATGACAGATGATGCGAAATTCGAAACACAAAATCAGATAGCGATAAATAAAGCAAAAAGAGTGGCCGGACAGGTACTAAGAACGTTCAAGAGAAGGGACAGGACAGTAATGATTCCCCTGCTAAAAACACTGATTATACCAAAACTTGGATACTGCTCAGTTTTGACGTCCCCATATAAAAAGGAAGAAACTAATAAACTAGAAGAAACGCAAAGGCATTTCAGAGCCAAGATTGATGGCTGCAAAGAACTCAACTACTGGGAAAGACTACGCAAACTAAATCTGTACTCCCTGGAAAGAAGAAGAGAGAGGTACACCATAATCTACATATGGAAAACGATCGAAAAACTGGTACCAAACCTCAAACTAAACCCAATTACCATTCAAACAACACTGGAAAATAGGAAAGGCAAGTTGTGTAGTGTTCCAAAATTAAAGGCCCGACAAGGAACCTCCTCAACATTGGAGGAAAATAGCTTGGTTGTCAGGGGGCCAAGACTTTTCAACCAGCTTCCAAAGGACCTCAGAAACGTAACGGGGGTCAAAATTGAAGTCTTCAAGAGAAGACTGGATGCCTGGCTCAGGACGGTACCAGAGGAGCCAGGTGTACTTGGCTATGTACGGTGGAGAGCGCAAGAAAGCAACTCGCTCCTCCACCAAACCAGGCCTAGAGGCGGGGCCACCAGCTTGACCTTCGTGTGAAGAGAGACCAACGCACGAAACATCAACGAGGTAGGTATATATTTTTGCAATTCTGTGTTGCAAAAATATGGGATTATTTTAGCTCGCTTGTTTTTGTAAAAAATATGTTTGGCGATTTTTGCTTTTTTTTTAAATTTTTACCATCTGTAACAGAAAATTCGTTTATAGAGAAAACAAATATATAGTTTCAATAAATTACTTTTTGTATGTTGTAAAAACATATATAACATAAAATACTTTCTTTTAATTAAGCCTTGACGTATACACGTTACAACATAGGTTTACATTTTTTCAGCTTTTTTATATTTCAAAACAAAAATATAGATAATTAATTACTTATATTTAGACTGAAATATATTGCTAAATGTTATAAAAACAAAGCAACATACTTAACGTACGTGTAACATTTTATATTAATCAATTAATGTCAGGTGTAAGCCATACAGCGGCGTTTCTCAACCATTTTTGTGCTGGCGACCATTTTGACAAAAAAATTCGCGAATCCGCTTCTCTAAATGATGATGCAGGGCGTACTTCAACTGCAAAACAGCTCCCGAAGTATATTCCACGTGATGATGGAAGGCTTGGTAAGAGATGGATATTTTATCCTTTCAATGAAAGGGTAGTAGAGTCTGCCGAACTTGCAGGAAAGCTACACGACAAATTAATAGAACGTTCTTCTGATAAGACTCCACAGTTTTTATTCCCGTCAGAAGACTTACGTACTACATTTTGGATAGTACAGAAAAGTGAGTATCCAGAACTGGTGTCAGAAGCACTGAAAGTTTTAATTTCAATTGATTCATTTTAATTGCAGTTATTGATCAGAAGTCCAATTAGCTTAAGTATGAGGTTGCAAATGGAATTGACTGCACATTAGGCCGGTCGAAATTTTATATTGAAAAGGTACATATTATGAAGGGTTTGAATGGAACGCAGGAACCCCTCATAAGTTATTTTCGCTGTTTAAAGCCTCCTAACCCTGGCACAATTTTTCACTTGACCTATATTGAAGAATATTTCATTTATACGAGACTTACTCTACATTCAGGTTTTTTGATGACATAAATCTTTATTAACGTATAATATTTTATTTAATAATGTACAGTATTAGGATAATTAATTAAGTACAACAATATATTCAGAAGAAAAAATTAGAGGCATAATGAATGTGCTAAAATTCAATTCACTTTTTCATTGTTCCTTATCACATCAAAAGGGAAGAAATTTTCAATATCATTAGGAAATTTTATTTCATATGTTTCTTACTCATTCCATTGGGTCTTCCATTCAAACTTGGGCAGTTTTCGCCTTGATTCTAATGAGTTTAAGATAAACTTTTGACTTTTCCTGACATGCCTTTGTTACTAGGTTCACTGCCCTTTCCACATTTGACTGTGGCATGAAAAAGAAGCTATCTCCAGTGGCTTACATAGCAAAAGCGAATAGGATGTTAGGCTTCATAGCGCGTAATTTCGAATTTAAATCGAAGGATATTATATTGCCCCTTTACAAGTCCCTAGTCAGGCCTCATTTGGAATATGCCGTTCAGTTTTGGTGCCCGTACTTGCGTGAGGATATTGATAGGTTAGAAAGGGTTCAGCGTCGTGCCACGAAACTTATTCCGGCATTGCGCAATAAGCCTTATGAAGATAGGATTAAAGTGTTAGACTTGTATTCACTCGAAACTAGGAGATTAAGGGGGGAGCTTATTGAAGTTTTCAAAATCGTTAATAACATCGATAACGTAAATTTTGACAAATTGTTCACTTTCGATAATAGTAATACTCGCAATAACGGATTCAAGTTGCGTGGCAGACGTTTCATTACTAATATCGCTAAAAACTTCTTTACGTTTAAAGTAATTGATAAATGGAATAATCTTCCCGCGTCAGTCGTTCATTCTACCAGCGTTAATGTGTTTGAGAACCGTCTTGACAGACATTTTAAAAATATTAACGTTGTTTAGAGTTAAAAAAGAAAGTTAACAACAGGAGCTCTGGTGGTGGTGCTCGAGGATGAGTCTGTTGACGATGAATGCCAGCTTGTGACATGCCAGCGTGTGATGCCAGCAATAAAAAAAAAAAAAAAAAAAAAAAATTAGACTAACACGAATGTAGATGTAGCTCATAGCGTAAACTAACCCACTTTTTGTTTAACTTTACCTACTTTTTTTTTTTTTTTTTCCTTACCTTGCATGTCTAACTCTCTTCTTGCATGTTTGTAGTTTGCATGGTATGACAGTGAGTTAAGACTGTGTTTGCATGGTTTGTAAGCGTTCTTATTTTACTTCTTTTCATCTTTCACCCCTCTCCTATTCTCTCCGACTATTTTTCTGACTTGTCGGCAGTGGCCGGCGGATGATGATGGTGAGACACTTTTCCTCTTTTTCTGAATGAATGTTAACCCATGAGTGATAGGTGTTGCTCTTACTTAACCCCTTATTCTCTTCTCTTCTCTTAACCCGCTACTCTTTCCTTTCTCTCGGGCTAACCTTAGAGTGGATCTTAGGGTCTTTGTTAGCCTTAGCTTCTGTAGATCTGTAGATCTGTAGATCTCGGTGTAGTCAGTAGATTGGAAATTGAGGGTTCGAGGCAACTCAAAGTTTCTGGTACCTGAAAATCCTCTTCTTGAAATAATGATTTTCTGAATAGCTTGCTCCCTAATTTCTAGTCTCTTGTCAGATACCATTGGTGGGAAAAGTAGGCGTTATTCTTTAATACTGGTTCTATGATTGATCTATGTTGTTCATCTAAATTTCGAAGCAAGCACATTAAATGGAGCATAGAACTGCATAATAATCTTGACCATATCTTGAAGGTTTTTATCGGGATTTGGCGTTGAGATATATAATCGAAGAACCCTGTTGGCTAGCGTGTCCGGAAATTTCATCGCCGCAATTTCATCGCCGCAATTTCATCGCCGCAAATTTCATCGCGACAATTTCATCGCCGGGAAATTTCATCGCCGGGAAATTTCATCGCCGGGAAATTTCATCGCCAAGAATTTTCATCGCTAGGAATTTTCATCGCTAGGAAAATACATCGCCGCGCAATAGAAAATAATTGAAAAAATTTAAAAAAAATGTTTTAAATATAATATATATAGATATATATATATATATATATATAATATTATATTTACAAGATTTGCATTGAATTAATTTTTCTTAATAATTTTATGTTCTTAACTTTTGTTATGCAAATTTGTTTATACAAATAAAAATGATTGTTATTGTTAAGTGTAAACATATATATAAGTTATACATACGAAGCCCTACAAGGTGCTCCTAAAACAAATAACTCATGCGAAGGATGGCACCGAGCATTCAGCGAATTAATTGGGGCTTCTCATCCAATGATATGGAAATTCATAAAACCCATAAAAGACGAACAAAGCAGAAACGAAGGAAAAATAGAACAATATGTCGCCGGTGCAGAAATTCTTCCTTCTAAGAAGAAATATAGAGATGTTGCAGCAAGAATCCAGCGCATCGTAAATGATTATGAAAATCGCGAACTACTCGATTAATTATTTACGAGGTATTGCTCACAATTTTGGTTTCTAAATTTTACAAGTTCTGCATTTAATTAATTTTTCTTATTTTTATGTTTCTATTATTCGTTATTTTTATTCGTTTACTAATAGTAATGATTAATAATAAGTAACAAAATTTATATATTATTAATATAAATAAATGTAAATAAAAATAATTGCTATTTACTTTTTATATCTTATTTTTTATTTATTAATATAACTGAATGCAAATAAAAATAAATGCTATTTACTTTTTTTCCTTCAAATAAAATATACATTAACTAAAATAATATATATTTCTATGGTGTGGCGATGTATTTTCCTTGCGATCAAAATTCCTAGCGATTAAAATTCTTTACGATGTAATTTCCCGGCGATAAAATTTCTGGCGATGAGATTTCTGGCGATGAGATTGTAGCGATGAAATTTCCGTGAATCGTTGGCTAGAGTTAGCCAGCGAGCATGGTGATGTGTCTCCAGTTTGCACTGCCCGACACATATCATAGAGATATCTTTCACAGAGATACCATTCATAACATTTGCTGGAATTTCTTTAATGTTTAATAATTACTTTCGTTTTTTACTGACGAGGCAAAGAGAATCATGGTTACTCATGACGAGGTAAACAGAGTCAGGGTTACTCTCGTCTTTCACTGACGAGGCAAAGAGAGTCATGGTTATTCATGACAATTAAAGAGAGTCATGGTTGCTCTCGTCTTACACTGACGAGGCAAAGAGAGTCATGGTTACTCACGACGAGGCAAAGAGAGTCATGGTTATTCATGACGAGGTAAAGAGAGTCATAGTTATGCATGACGAGGTGAAGAGAGTCATGGTTATGCATGACGAGGTAAAGAGAGTCGTGGGTATTCATGACGAGGTAAAGAGAGTCCTGGTTATTCATGACGAGGTGAAGAGAGTCGTGGTTATTCATAACGAGGTAAAGAGAGTCGTGGTTATTCATAACGACGTAGAGAGTCATGGTTACTCATGACGAGGTAAACAGAGTCAGGGTTACTCTCGTCTTTCATTGACGAGGCAAAGAGAGTCATGGTTATTCATGACAATTAAAGAGAGTCATGGATGCTCTCGTCTTACACTGACGAGGCAAAGAGAGTCATGGTTACTCACGACGAGGCAAAGAGAGTCATGGTTACTCATGACGAGGCAAAGAGAGTCATGGTTATTCATGACGAGGTAAAGAGAGTCATAGTTATGCATGACGAGGTGAAGAGAGTCATGGTTATGAATGACGAGGTAAAGAGAGTCGTGGGTATTCATGACGAGGTAAAGAGAGTCGTGGTTATTCATACCGACGTAGAGAGTCATGGTTACTCATGACGAGGTAAACAGAGTCAGGGTTACTCTCGTCTTTCACTGACGAGGCAACGAGAGTCATGGTTATTCATGACAATTAAAGAGCGTCATGGTTACTCTCGTCTTGCACTGACGAGGCAAAGAGTCATGGTTACTCAGACGAGACAAACAGTCATGGTTATTCATGAGGAGGTAAAGAGAGTCATGGTTATTCATGACGAGGTGAAGAGAGTCATGGTTATTCATAACTACGTAGAGAGTCATGGTTATTCATGACGAGGTGAAGAGAGTCATGGTTATGCATGACGAGGTGAAGAGAGTCGTGGTTATGCATGACGAGGTAAAGAGAGTCGTGGTTATTCATAACGACGTAGAGAGTCACGGTTATTCATGACGAGGTAAAGAGACTCATGGTTACTCATGACGAGGTAAAGAAAGTCATGGTTACTCTCGCCATTTACTCAGCCAAGCAGCCAAGTTCAGCCGATCAGACGCCTACTCGCCGATCAGCCGACGAGACCAGCCGTCAATCTCAGCCGATCAGCCGACGAGCAGCCGCCAACTAGCCAACCAGCAGCTGACTAGCCGAGCAGCCACCGACTAGCCGATCAGCCGCCAAGCTCAGCCGAGCAGCCGACGACTAGCCTACGATCCACCAAGCTCAGCCGAGCAGCCGACGACTAGCCTACGATCCACCAAGCTCAGCCGATCAGCCGACGAGCAGCCGTTGACTAGCCGATCAACCGACGCGCAGCCGACCAGCCGCCAAGCTCAGCCGATCAGCCGACGAGCAGCCGACCAGTCGCCGACTAGCCGACGAGCCGCCTAGCTCAGCCGATCAGCAGCCGCCGACTAGCCGATCAGCCGACGAGCTCAGCCGATAAGCCGACGAGCAGCCGCCGACTAGCCGACGAGCTCAGTCGATCAGCTTACGAGCAGCCGACCAGCCACCGACTAGCCGACGAGCTCAGCCGATAAGCCGACGAGCGGCCGCCGACTAGCCGATCAGCTGACGAGCTCAGCCGATCAGCTTACGAGCAGCCGACCAGCCACCGACTAGTCGACGAGCCGCCAAGCTCAGCCGATCACCAGCCGTCGACTAGCCGATCAGCCGACGCGCAGCCGACCAGCCGCCGAGTCACCAAGCTCAGCCGATCAGCCGACGAGCTCAGCCGATCAGCAGCCGTCGACTAGCCGATCAGCAGCCGTCGACTAGCCGATCAGCCGACGCGCAGCCGACCAGCCGCCAAGTTCAGCCGATCAGCCGACAAGCAGCCGCCGACTAGCCGCCAAGCTCAGCCGAGCAGCCGCCGACTAGCCGATCAGCCGAGCCCAGCCGATCAGCCGCCAAGCTCAGCCGATCAGCCGCCAACTGGCCGATCAGCCGCCAAGCTCAGCTGACGAGCAGCCGACCAGCCGCCAAACTCAGCCGATCAGCCGTCGACTAGCCGAGAAGCTCAGCCGATCAGCCGACGAGCTCAGCCGACTAGCCGCCAAGCTCAGCCGATCAGCAGCTGACCAGCCGACGATAGTTTATATTCAGAAGTAAAATCAAATTATATGTAATTTATGATCATTCAAATTATAATTAAAGCAAATGCAAATTATTTCTACTTATCGGAAAAATTATTTCTATTTATCTAAAACATAAAAATATCAAGCATTAAACAAACAACTTATCATGTAACATATAACAACATCAAACATATGCAAATATGAAGGCAAAAAAGGGAGGAGGGGCATGTGATAGGGGTAGTAGGGTAGCACATGCTTGATTTTTTAATATTTTGTTAGTCATAAAAAAAACCTTCTCACATAGTGTACTTTCTAAGAAATAACATTTTTTCCCATTTAAATATATGCAAATATGAGAAATATGAGGGTAAAAAAGTGTGTGGGGGTATGTGGCCCGGGTAGCAGGGGTAGCACATGCTTGATATTTTAATATTTTGTTAAGATGATAAAATGAAACTTTTCACATAGTGTACTTTTTAAGAAATAAAAAAATTCCCATTTCGACCCGGCCTACTGTGTACATGTATTGCTTTATGTTCAGTTTATATTCAATCCAATATAAGAACATTAACGGATTCAGAGCAAGCACAGATACATACATCAAAGAAAGACAGATTAACAGTTAAGATGATTATGACTAACATAAAATAATTTTAATTGTAAAACTGAAATATTATAAGAGATTTTCACTTAAATAAAGAGTATGTCTGATTTTACATACTGTATTTTGTAATTTTTATTGGAAAAATAAACTTCGATTTTCCATGTAAGCTAATGTGTTTGCGAAGCACTGGGATCCTCAGCCTACATTAATGTACATATTGATATGCAATTAAAAATATTTGTAGGAAAATTAATTATAAATTGTATATTGCATTGTACATACGCACAATATGTAACAGTTATAACAGTACTTAGCTTTTTACTATTAGCAAAGTACCTGCTTATTTTAGTCCGAGTGAAAAATAATTAGTCATATTTTTCTTATTAATTAATATCTGTATAATAATATGGTTGGTTACAATTCCAAACTGCTCAAATTTAGAACACTTTCACATGACTACCATCATTCGTTGCTACAGTGTATTCGATGTGCAAACTTCATTAGAGCATAGCAAGATACTCTTGTGGAATGAAGCTAATAACTCTGATTCTTTGACATAGTTCTGCAAGATATCTGGATTTGTCATTATACACAAGTGTTTTAACATAACCCATCAGATAACAGTCTAAAGGGGTTAAAGTCGAGTGATTGAGGTAGCCTATCCAGCCCTGAAACACATTAACATGAACGCGATTCACCAAAACTTAACATTTGGTGTGCTACGTCCCGTCCCGTAACTGCATGATCATTTCATTTTCTTTGAAGATTGAACCGTGGGGTTAGCATGGGAAGTGTAAGCTTTAAAGAAGATGGGGCAACTTCCCACTATGCCGTTGCTGTTCGCAATTTTATAGATGTAACCTTTCCTCTGTTATTACTTCATTATTATATAATATGTTTACATTTCAATGAAACAAGTCTATACAGTACACATTGTAATACATATTAAAACAAATTATTTGGAGTCACATCGACACTTTCAAACAATTTGTAAATAAAGTAAAAAGAGAGCTTCGCCCATCTCTGAAAATGACAGTTGTTCACTAAAATTAAAATTTCACCGTATCAATGGCCCTTCAAGCGTGTATTGTATTGTAATACGAAATATAAGATAGGTTTATCCAAAATAGTGTATAGGACCTTTCGTGTATTTAAAAATACAAATCAGAACTTTGTTGATGTAATATATTTTCATACTTTTGCTTTAAATAATGAAACTGCATTTCGTATTTGTGGACATCTTTTTCATGGGCAGCAACCATGTTCGCTGTGGTTCAAGTAACATTTCATTTTCACTTCTTAATATCTGTATTTCAGTTTTCAACTTCTTTTTCCTTGGTGGAATGGCTGTATTAACACTGTATTAACACTGTATTAACACTGTATTAACAATTAGACACAGAGTTGATTTTGTAAAAACTTTTGAATCCAGCTTTTCAATCTCGATCCAAATTCTGTTTCTTTAATAAAGCCAGTCGTTTACTGCCCAATCACTTTATTTTGTTAAGCAGTGACCCCCTGAGGTAAAATGTAAGTCATATGGGGATAACTGGGTAATCCATTTTTTTCAAACCTTTATTTTTAAACTTTTCCGTCTTTCAGAATGCAAATACTTCTTTGACTATTCCTTGACTCAAATTGGATATTTTTTTGATGTCTGCCGAAATTGACCTCCTTTTCGTGATGTTCTTCCGCGAACATAATGGGCCAATGAAGTTTTCAGAGTGAGATTCATGTAAAGATTCACTCTGAATTAAAAGAAAGCTAAAAATTATTTTTCATTTTAACAATTCGGTATCAATCAATCTACCAACCTACCTACTTATATTATATACATACACACACACACACACACATATATATATATATATATATATATATACAGGGTGGGCCGAAAGTCTGGATCCATAGGAAAATATTTATTTTAATACATAAATTACAACAAATGGTAAATACTTAAAATGAATATCAACTTTAACTCGTAAATGCGTATCCGTGATACTGTACAGTAGTTCGTACTCCAGTATAAATACTCAAATACTTTTTTTATTTCAGCCCAGAAATGGCTTCGAATCTAACAACAGAAGACCGGGTAGAACTTGCGCTCATGTACGCAAGACAGAGCGCTACACACAGAGAAGTTGCGACCGAATTCAATAGAAATCACCCTGATAAGCATCCAGTAACACATGCGACTGTTGGCAAGTTGTTTAAACGTTTCAAAGAAACAGGAAGTGTACATGATCGACGGCGTTCTGGTCGTCCAAACACTGCAACTGATGAAAATACCTCTGCAATGGTATGTGAAACTTTAACGAATAGTCCAGTAAAGTCAACAAGAAGATTATCAAATGAAACACGCATCTCGAGAACGTCAATTCGAAGAATGATTAAAAATCATAAATTCCATCCCTAAGTGTCTCGATGTCAGAGGCCGCCAATTTGAGCATTTGTTATAATTTGTTGTTTATACTGGAGTACGAACCACTGTACAGTATCACGGATACGCATTTACGAGTTAAAGTTGATATTCATTTTAAGTATTTACCATTTGTTGTAATTTATGTATTAAAATAAATATTTTCCTATGGATCCAGACTTTCGGCCCACCCTGTATATATATATATATATATATATATATATATATATATATATATATATGTGTGTGTGTGTGTGTGTGTGTGTGTAAACTAAATCTGTACTCCCTGGAAAGAAGAAAGAGGTATACTATAATGTACATATGGAAAATGATCGAAAAACTGGTACCAAACCTCAAACTAAACCCAATTATCATCCAAACAACGCTGGAAAATAAGAAAGGCAGAATGTGTAGTGTTCCCAAATTAAAGGCCCGACAAGGGATCTCCTCAACTCTGAAGGAAAATAGCTGGTTGTCAGGGAGCCAAGACTTTTTAACCAGCTTCCAAAGGACCTCAGAAACGTTACAGGGGTCAAAGTTGGAGTCTTCAAGAGAAGACTCGATGCCTGGCTCAGGACGGTACCAGATGAACCGGATGTACCTGGCTATGTACGGTGCAGAGCGCAAGAGAGCAACTCGCTTCTCCACCAAGCCAGACCTAGAGGCGGGGCCACCAGCTTGACCTTCGTGTGAAGGAATACCGACGCAGAGAACCCTAACAAGGTTAACAAGGTATATATATATATATATATATATATATATATATTGACTGAGAAACGTTTTGAACATTTATGATATGGTTTCAGAAAGAAATGTATTTCGCGTCGGCTTAAGGGTTTCAATATACAATATTTCTCGTTGGGTAAATATCACAGATTTGTGACTACGTTCTTCTAAGTCAGTCAGAATTGTTATTCCATAAAGCTGATGAGACTCCCCCAATGACCCCCAGGCCAATGAGACACCCAATTTAAAGAAATTAACTTTGTATAACAAAACAGCCTTGACAAGATTCAAATATGCCACAAGTTCGCCAATTACAACGTTCTTATGTTTGCATTTGAGGAGTGATTTCCTTATAACTTGATTGTATACAACTCACCCAAATTTAATTCTCAATTAGAATAAAAGAAAATTGGTTTACTTTGTGTCATGCCCAATATCAGTTTTACCATACACCAGATTTCAAGCTATAATTCGCTAGATCTACTTTTCACATACATACACATTACACCCACACCCACACACATAAAATCAATCTTCAGCTTTTGTATATGGAATGCCATACTGTTTTCACTCGCATATCCACATACATAACCAATACAATTGAAGGATGTTTTTTTTTCTTTCATTTCAATTCAATAACATTGAAGTATTTGCTGAAACATTTATCCTTTCTTTCATGTATGATCTATAGCGGTGGTCAACATCATACGGCGGCGAAACACTTAAAAATAAAGCCAATAACCAAAACTGAAGGAGATTAATCTTCACTGAAAGAAACGTCATACATTTATGGAAAATTAAGTCATCCACATTAAATTTAATTCAAAACATCATTACGTCATTCGGAAAGCAAAATAATTTATACTTCTGTTACTACTGACGGATTGGGCCACATTGGGCCAAACACAAGTGAAAACAATATGTTTACACAAAATGTACCTACTAATATTAAAGCTTTACATTAAAAAGTGAGGAATAAAGAGAAATTATTCAACACACACACACACACACACACACACACACACACACACACTAGAATGTCCGTTGTATCTTTTCAGCAAAAGCCCCCCCCCCTCGAAACATAACCTAAAGGGGAGACTGGGAGGGGCGAGTGTGTTACTTAACCTTTCCTTGTTCTCCCTTAATGTGCACGAGTATATTAAATTTGGTGCAGATTACCCAAGTTGTTCAGGCGTGTATAAACGAACATAGAACACACAGACATCATCATCATCATCATCCCTATATATATATATATATATATATATATATATATATATATATACGATGAACACAAGAACATTACAATAAGAACAGCTAGAAAAATAATGGGAATTATCTAGAATTTCCACAGCACCTAAAATTATGGAATAGTTTAATCCTACCAATAATTGTGTATTTTCTTTTTTTTTTAATGTAGTAAGGAGGGGCCAAGGGCGAATGCCCGCAACCTCCCCCACCTTCAATTTAGAAAGAGAAAAGGAGAGCCAAAAACCAAAAATGTTACTCTTAATCAATTTTTTGTTCTTTATTTTGAAAAGATTGTGTAGTGTGTAAGATGCATAGATGTGTAGTGAGGAATAGAGGGAGAACGGTGTGTTTGAGAGCATGCTGGACTGATCACAGGGTACATGAGACACGGAAAAAGATCGGCTAAGGAGGACAGTGACAGGAGAAACTGGAGTTCCGGTGCTCCCTGTCTCCTGCTAACGTCTCCCCCAGAAGTACTTCCTTGGTCAGTTGGTATCTACAGTGTAAAGGAAACTATAATTTAATTTATTTCTATTAACAGTTACAAATAACACAGACCAAATGAGGCGTCCGGAGTAGGAGTGACGAAATCGCCATATGTTCGAAAATCTGTTTTCTGTATCACCATTTTCTTCTGGCTTCACCGATATTTCATCACTAATGCATCTGAAATTTAATTTCAGAGGTATTAGTGACGAAGTATCGGTAACTGTGTATTATTCACCGCATAGACAAAGGCCAGAAGAAAATGGTGATACAGAAAAGGATTTTCGAACATATGGCGGCTTCGTCACTCCTACTCCGGACGCCTCATATTAGGTACAAGATTAATAAAAAAGTTATATTAAAACAAAAGATTACCAAGCGCTTCGGAGTCGGCGTCGAGGAGTTAATGAAGTGATTACGCGGCGAGTGGAACCGTGGACATCGGTTGATAAAGCCCGAGTGAAGACCAAAAATCTGCGAGAATATTTTTTTTTTTAGTTTTTTTTTTGGTTTTAACTTGTTCCCTTCCATAAATTGTATGGAACAAATGGTGATCATCTTTGGAAAATGTTCTAAACTTGGACAGTTTGGAAATGTAAACAACCTCATATGTTGTACACATATTGTTTAATAATAATAATAATAAAAATTACGGATTATTTTTGCACCATTATTCCTTGGACACTGTACATTCAACAGTAAGAGTTAATGTAATCCTAAGGTAAGTTAAGAAAAAGACTTTTTACATTACTTGATCACTTTTAGGTTTGTATTTTAAGTAATTAATTTGAGCAACATTAAAATACAAAACAAAAACGGGGGTCGATGTTTTTTGCCCCCTCAAAAAGTCTCTTTTTAAATGAATCTAAAAATGAATCTAAATGAATATATATATATATATATATATGTACGTAAAGAACGACGCTTGTATAGGAGAACATTCCGCGCAAGATGAGGAGGAAGAACGAACAAATGAAAAAATGAGGTAACCACCCGGGAATCGAACCCGGGATCTTCCGATTGCCGGTCAGATATGATAACCACTACACTATCTGACCGGCAATCGGAAGATCCCGGGTTCGATTCCCGGGTGGTTACCTCATTTTTTCATTTGTTCGTTCTTCCTCCTCATCTTGCGCGGAATGTTCTCCTATACAAGCGTCGTTCTTTACGTTAATTATACTGCGTCTTCTTTGCAGTTGAAATGATATATATATATATATATATATATATATTAGAGAGAGACAGCTGGAGATCAAGCACGAAACGGAGTAACTGCGTCGACATCCTAAAATAAAGAAAATGCTGACAGAAGAATTGAAACGAGCGAGTTGGAATTAAGAGACAAATTGAAACACGTGCGAATCTTTCATCTCTTTGAAGTGAAAGGAAAAAAAAGATCCACTGAAAGTATTTCAAATACATACAATATATTTCTTAGTCTTTTCGAGGCGAAAATAACTAATGGACTTTTACAAAGTCTTTAGGAAAAAAGGAATTAAAACTCAAATATTTGCTGTATGAATAAGTCTTCAATGTTTCAGTGGTGACAGGTAATAAACAAGGAAACGTACACTTTCTTTTTTATGAAAGAACGAAGAGTATGTACGAGTGACAGAATTTATACGCAAAGAATAAAAGCTATCAGGAAGACGACTGCATATTCAGGAATGGAGACAGCGAGAGAATAGACAAAGTTTCGCAGCTGATACGAAGAAATCTGAAATATAGGAAAAGTGCCAGATATTCTTAACAGAGTAAACATTGCCCCCAAATACGTAGGAATCATTATAATGGCTTATTTATAGGAAAAATAATTGAAGAATTTGGGATCGAATGACTCAGTAAGGATCTGGTTTATTACAATCAGAATAGCAGTGTTAGAAGCTCCAGATGTTAGAAGCTCCAGTGTTAGAAGCTCCAGATAAGAGGAAAAGGATTTTACACGCGCAGATTTTGCAATAAAACGTTATGCAAATGTAAGCACGGGAAAAGTGTACATTGTACGAGTATAAGCACTTGAGAATATAACGAAATGGAGATTTGGTTTGAATTCTCACGAGTCGAAAAATTTTGGAAAAAAACGCGCATATAAGCGCGTAGATATAGCGTAGATAAAGTAGTTACTAGTTAGTATAGTATACTTGGCTGAAAACATCAATAACGGTAAAGAGATTAAAGGTTTAGGCGCCAAGTAATATAAAAAAAATTACAGAATGATTGGAAGGAAAGATTAAAAAAAAAAAAATTAACAATGAAAAACCATAAACTTTTAAAATGTGAAAAATGAGGCAATAAAATCCATCGATTTCTACCAACTGAACATCAAATACAAAGAAGATAAGTATATATATATATATATATATATATATATATATATATATATATAATTATTATATATATCATCAAAATCTCATTTTCCAAATGAGTTGGGGTGAGATGGCAGACATGCTCGGATATAAAAATACAAGTAAAATAAAAGGAAGAGAAAAAGTAGAAACTAAGACGTACACATGCATTCATACCGGCATTCTGATGGACCACATTCCCCCAAATGGCTAAATTCTACACTTGTGGCACTTCATACACCGTGTGTGGTGGTGGTGCTTCCAGGCTTTGTCAAAAATAAAAGAGACGAGTCCCAAACTTACATATCTCCAACAAACCTCCTCCATTCTAACCTACTTGCAGCCACTTGTCGTGCATTATCCAGATCAAGTCTAAACCATCTCAAACATTTTCCTCAATTTTTACTTCCAGTGACTTCCGCACACCACAGCTGTCTAGAACCATACGATTTCTCACTCTATCAATCCGGCGCAAGCCACACACACTTCTCAAGTTATCCATTTCAACTGTTCTCATTCCTGACTTCTCTCTTTCATGCTATGTCAATGTCACCCATACAAGAGTGTCAGTACGAACACAACTTCGTGCAAATATCTGACAGTATCTCTACCTAGTCTCCGCTCCCTCACAACCTCTTTCAGCGCACCCGCCACCTTTCTTCCTTGATTCGTTCTACTATTGACTTCATCCGCACTCATACCTCTTCTGTTCAATACACATCCCAAGTACTTAAAGGACTCTACCACCTCTAGTGTTTCATCATTCACCATTACATGACAGTCCGAATCTCTCTCTCTCTCTCTCTCTCTCTCTCTCTCTCTCTCTCTCTCTCTCTCTCTCTCTCTCTCTACAGTCAATAACTTGGTTTTACCCACAGTCACTTTCAACAGTCTTCTTTCACACACTGCCACAAAACTCCTAACACTTGCACATCACAGTTTATCACACTCACTCTGCGCAAATAGCACAGTATCATCTGTATACAACAGATTTGACAGGATCCACTTATTCCCATCACACACCACATTCAATCCTTTTTCAAGCATTCGCACTTTCACCTCTCTCATCACTCCATCCATAAACAGATTGTACAGCCATGGAGACATCACACATCCTTGATCTACACCAACACTTATATCAAACCATTCACTCAGTTCTTTATTTATTCTCACACATGCACTACTTCCATCATAGAAACTTTTCACCGCATTCATGAGTCTGTCACCATCTCCATATATATATAAGACCTACCACAAGGCTTCTCTATTTACTCTATCATACGCTTTCTTGAGAACCATAAAAGACATGTACAGCTTGCAATCCCTTTCGCATGCTTTCTCAAACACTTGATCTACACAGACTATTCCACCTCTGAACCCTCCTTGCTCATCGCTCACCAAGCATTCTATAATACCACGAACTCGTTCTATAACTATCCTACCATACACCTTCCCCACTACACTCAACAGACTTGTACCTCTGTTGCCCTCTTCATCGCATCTGTCTCAGCAACTACACACACACACACACCTTGCATTCCTAATCAGACATTCCTTATACTATACATATCCCACATTTCACTCGTGTCCATTTGATCTGCATCGTTTACACTCAGTTCATCGTGCACTCTCTTACTGCTCTTACTGCAGTTGCGTGGGCGGACCGGGCAGGCGCGGCGCCCACGTCAGAGGCTATTTATTGTTGCCCTTCGTAGGTAGAAAGGAACGAAGGATGGGTCTCCAATCCAATCCTTCCCCTCCTGTATCGCAAGAGATGCGGAGCTAGCTGCACCTCTCGGCAGGCGATGGGGTCGCCACACTCCTACGCCAAATATAGGCCTATACACACACACACACACACTATATATATATATATATATATATATATATGCGCCTCGGCGGTGTAGTGCTTAGCATCGCTGACTACGAATCCCCCTGACCCGGGTTTGATTTCCGGTGACGGCAGGAGACGCGCAGCAAACCTAACTGTTTATCCATTCATACAATAAAAATTGGTTGGTAGATAAATGTATACTTTGTCAAAACTAAAAAAAAACTATATCGGAAAGACATCATTGTCTCCGCTTATCTATATTTATGACCTTGTCTTTTGATGAAAGGACCTGATTCATCTCGTGATGATACGTATGAGTATGAAGTTTCATCAATTGACCTTGAACAGTTTAAAAGTTAGCGAGGACACGAAAGTTTAATAAACAAATGTACAATCGAATAGACAACTGCAATCCAGTATTAACCCCCTAAATTTATTTCTCAAGAGGGTGGGGGGGGGCGAGATCATAAGCTTACAAAAATGGTAAATTTCGATAACAAGAAGAGAAAGTAAAACCTCGAGGCGTATATCATCGTATGAAATCCAAAGGAAAGGAAAATGTAGCATCCCAAACCTGAAGACAAGGTAAGAAATAGTCTCTATTTTGAAGGAAAATAAATTTTGTGTCCGAGAAACAATCCTCTTTAATCAGATACCAAAGCAATTACGAACTTTAACTCATGCATTTGCACACTTTTTACGACAGAAAACTAGTTACGTTGCTAAAATTTGCACCATATAAGCCAGGTGTCTCCGATTAAGTATGTTGGTGAGATGCAGAAAACAATTTTCTCTTCCATTAAGCCATCCCCAGAGACAAGTATTATGCTAGAAATCTAAACAAGGATAGGAAGCTCTGCATTTAGGTTGCTGATTGTGTTGTGGGATTGAGTCCCGGCTCGGACTTTGTGATTTCAGACTTCCTTAGCTGGTTCTGCTTCGGATTCCACATTAAACTGTAGGTCTAAGGTGGTGATAACAAACCTGACCTACATCAGAATGAAAATTTTTGCCAGAAACGAAAAGGCTGACAAGGAAAATATATATACAGGGTGTTTCAGGTTTCAGAAGGAAAGATCAATACTTCGAGAGGTGATAGTATCGGTCTTTGTGAGAAAAAAGTTCATATGAACATGTCTAATTCTGAATGGTTACGGAGATAGAGCTGTTTGAATCTACAAATACAAAAGCATTGTTAATGGTAATCAAGAAAGAGAAACCAATTACTGTTTCTAACATTTAATGTTTAAACATTGGCATTTTGAGTGGTATCAGATACAGAAATGACAAATTTGTTACAGTTTACAATACGTTTTCGAAAATCCCACCGTCAACCTCAATGCACTTTGCAACTCGTGTGCGAAGATCGCGTGTTGTTCGTCTGAGTTGATCTTGACGTTCCTTTATGCGGGGGAAGGAAGAGCTGCGCGCGCATCAGATTCAAACAGCTCTATCTCCGTAACCATTCAGAATTAGACACATGTTCATATGAACTTTTTTTCTCACAATGACCGATACTATCATCTCCCGAAGTATTGACCTTTCCTCCTGAAATACCCTGTATATATATATATATATATATATATATATATATACCGCAATCCCTCTGCAATTCGGAATTCCTCCTAATTCGGTACATTTTTGTGGTTCCGAAATCTAGTATTCAAATCTTTAATAATTCGTAATATTCCGAATTGGAAGAAATATTCTGAAAAGTAACCCGATAATTCTATTCAATTCTTAACCATTCCGAATGTTAATTCTGCAATTCGTAATCTATAATTTAAATAATTTTTATTACAGTGTAGTTATAAAAATTGCGACAAAAGACAATACATTTTGTATTCATTAATTCAAACAGAAATGTGCATAAAATTTAGTAAATTTATTACGAATTACACTTCGAAATCATTACGAATTGCGTTCAGATTACGATTTTTCAGAATGGAGTGTCTAATTCGGAATATATCGAAATATCACGAAATTCGCAAAATTACACCCAATTCGGAATCCTCCCGAATTCGGAAAGGCTTCAGTCCCTATTATTCCGAATTGCGGAGTGATATATATATATATATATATATATATATATACACACACATTGGTTAACCTTCGTTTAGCTTCCGCCCGAATTGTTCATTCTGACGAAAGTCACGCTTGTCATTCCACCTTTGACCTACAGTTTAACGTGGAATCCAAACCACGCCCCATCAGCAGCCCAGAGTCTTAACCACTAGGCTATCCAGGGTACCCATTTATCCATCAACCACTTTTATTGTGTGGAAGGATGAACAGCTGGGTTTTGCTGCGCGCCGCCTGCCGTCACTGGATCTCGATCCCGGGGGGGATAAATTCGCAGTCAGCGACGCTAACCATTACACCACCAACATATATATATATATATGATGTAACCCACAAGGAAAAGGAAAAAATGATTCCAAGCCCTTTCGTGTATTCAGAAGTACACCTCGTCAGGGAATGACGGACGAGGTGTACTTCTGAATACACGAAAGGCCTTGGAATCATTTTTCCTTTTCCTTGTGGGTTTACATCATTCATTCATTTCACATGTTTAATTGTGAAATACATCCTATATACTATATATATATATATATATATATATATATATATATATATATATATAATATATATATATATATATATATATATATATATATATATTCTCGTTTTGTTATTTTGAAGTAAATATTTTGTTTACTTGTAATTTTATTCATTATTTCCCTTCCTTACAAATTAAAAAAATAAATGCAAACCAATATAGCTTTTCCTATATTTTCATCTCAACAAAGATACTGTACACTTTCAACCACTTTATACGAATATTCCACTGAATCTTGTTGCATGCAAATTGAACTAAAGTATAAAAGTGACGTATGGAAAACATGGCCATGCGTATGTAACTAAATTGCTTGTATCGATTTTGATTAACGGAACCCTTCATTGTAGAAACTTGAATAACGTTGCTACGGAAAAAAGTTCAACTAAAAATAAAAATTTCTAAAAAGCAATGTAGTAGTATTAATTGGTACTATTGTTTTTGTTTATTTGGAGGGAGGGGTCGGGCGGGGATGTTTTATCCATTTAGGTGACAGTAACATTTTAAAAAACAAAGCCCATTCATCAGTGATTAGTGATTTTTATGAAGTTTGCTTCTACATAGGCGAGCTTTTTTCCCAACACTGTACACGTGTGTGTGCTCATTTTAATGTGAATTTTTAATACGTTATATATATATATATATATAGATATATATATATATATATATATATATATATTTACACTTTTGTGTGTGTGTGTGTGTGTGTGTGTGTGTGTATGTGAATCTAATTCGGTTCAAGAATAATCCTCAATTCTCTCGTATGCAATAGAAATTATTTGTCTTGAGAGTATAAAATCTACGAAGAAATACCAATACCAACTTGTCGTAAGTTAGAAGCCTCATTTGCCTAATTGAACGGGTTGTGTGTGGACACACACACACACACACATACACATACACACACACACACACACACAAACACACAAATGCTGGGATCTTCCCATGCATGTAACCGGAAGCCGCTTTTATCATTAAAATTAACCGTTTTAACTTTATAAATACAGCATATAAATTTGTATAATCCCAGTGGTGAAACTATATATATATATATATATATATATATATATATATTTTAACTGCAAACAACACAGTATAATTAATGTAAAGAACGACGCTTGTATAGAAGAACGTTCCGCACAAGATGAGGAGGGAGAACGAACAAATTAAAAATTAAGTAACCACCCGGGAATCGAACCGGGATCTTCCGATTGTCGGTCAGATATGCTATCCACTACACCATGGGCCTCGATTGATCAGAAGTCGTAATTCTCCTACATATGAGCAGAAACCAATGCCCTGAGGGGGCACCTCCCGCATGCCGCACATATATACATTTTAACTGCAAACTGGTTTCTGCTCGTATGTAGGAGAATTACGACTTCTGATCAATCGAGGCCCATGGTGTAGTGGATAGCATATCTGACCGGCAATCGGAAGATCCCGGGTTCGATTCCCGGGTGGTTACCTCATTTTTCATTTGTTCGTTCTTCCTCCTCATCTTGTGCGGAACGTTCTTCTATACAAGCGTCGTTCTTTACACATATATATATATATATATATATATACACACACCTTTCCTTTCAAAGGTTCCGCGTGATTATATATATATATATATATAATATATATATACAGGGCGTCCCAAAAAAAATGTATCCACACTTTAACAGCTGATAGCTCAATTGATGTTTCTTTCTTTCCAAGTTAAACCCATTAGAATTAATAATGGCAGTCAGACTAAGCTTTGAACAAAGGAAATTCATTCTAAAATGCTACTGGAAGTGTGAAAACGCAGTTGAAGTGCAAAGACAGTTTAGGAGGGAGTTTCAAACAGATCCACCAACGCGACTTACCATCACTCGAATTAGAGATAAGTTTGAAGCCGATGGAACTGTTCAGAATGTCCACAAGAAGCGTTCCGGAAGACCACGGACATCGACAAGCCCCACAAAGCAAGAAAGAGTACTGGAAACGTATCACCAAAGTCTAAGAAAATCTGTGCGGCAAGCGAGTCGTGAGGTAGGAATTTCAGAATCGTCTGTCCAACGCATTTTGAAGCGCTGTCAATGGAAAAGTTACATTCCAAGATTAGTCCATGCTATTAATGAAGATGATGATCCGGACCGAAGAGTGGAGTATTGCGAGTGGTACTTGGCACGATGTGGATGTGGATTGGACGAAGGGGTTTCGTAGAATACCCTCCGCGTTCACCAGACCTCACACCACTAGACTTTTTTTTATGGGGATACTTAAAAGACAAAGTCTACGCTATAAAACCTGCAACAGTCGCTGAATTGAGAGCAGCCATTGAACGAGAATGCACACAAATACCAAACGAAATGTTTCGTGATGTTTGCGATTCCATTGCTTCGCGTTATCAGCAGTGCCTGGACCAGAACGGACGTCAGTTTGAAAACAGGCGTTGACAAAACAATTAAATAATGTCTGTAGATTCTATTACATTTTGAAAATGAAATGTATTTTAATAAACACTGCCTTTATAAGTATTTAAAGTGTGTATACATTTTTTTGGGACGCCCTGTATATACACCTTTCCTTTCAACCTTTCAAAGGTTCCGCGCGATAATAGTATACACACACACACACACACACACACATTCAACTTTTCAAAGGTTCCGCGGATGATACACACACACACACACACACACACCACACACACACAATATATAATATATATATAATATATATATATATATATAGATATATATATATATATAATATATTACGTTACATATGGTTATTTAAGGGGTATATTTGAAGAACCAGCCAGGATAACCAAGTAGTAAAGCGGTGGGCTGTAATTTAAGTCCCCTATTCGAATCTCGGTTTGGACTTCAGATTTCAACGTATAAGGTGTTTCTCCAAATGTTTCTTGGTGTGATAATAGTTCGAATTCCACTTAAAGGTGTAGGTCCCTGACGTCATTTGACATTTAAAGATGGTATGAAGGAAACTAAGCCTCGCCAAACATTACAATACTATATTTAGAAAATTAACATTAAATATTTAACAATAACAATAATAATAATAATAATAATAATAATAATAATAATATTAAAATAAATATAACACCATTAAAAAAATGTCATAATAAAACATTAAATAAACAAAGACAGAAAAAAAGGAGCTAAAAATTCTTTTTAAAAGTAAACAATTTCGGTAAATGCTATCCAAGAAGACATAGCGTTAATCCTAAATCCAGAAACCGGTTTCACGGAAGCCGATTACAAAGATTTTGACGTAAATACTATTTTTCTTTACATTTTGTGTCTATAAAACACTCGAAATGTATTCCATAATTTGGGATTAATAAAAAATTAGAAAGAGTAATGCTTTTTTTTAATAAAATCCGATTAATTAATCAAATATGGAAACGGAAGAGTTGGAAGTTGGTAATCCTGTATTAATTTACAGATTAAAATAACATTTTTTATATATATTTTGAATACGAAGTTATATAATATAATATATATATATATATATATATAACTTGGTTGAATGGTTTGTTCTTAGGGAAGCGTAGCTTAGCGAGGAATAGGAGGACGAAAAGATGGTACATGTTTATTAACAGACGTTTCTGAAAAATTCAATTTCCATCATCAGTGCTAAAAAGTTTAAAAACAAATAGAAATAAATAAGTATAATAAATAAAAACGAACAATAAATTAAAATGGCGCAACAATTAGCGAGAATTAATAGTAAGTTACAATATATTAAATTAAAAGATTAAAAATTAAATGATATAAAGTATAAAAGTATGGACAATAAGTAAAATATAAAACGGTTTAGGTAAAACAGAATTGAAGGGTTTCTTACCAGATTGTTAATGTAATGGGAGACTAATTATACAGAAGATTGGGAATGGTTGCCTCTTGAAAGAATTCCATATTAGGAAGATGGAGCCGGGCGGAGTGATGGGGATTTCTTTTGAGAGTTTATTTTGCAATGTTTAAATTGAAAGCGGAACTATAATCGTTGAGGGTTGGCTGGATACTGAGGATATATTACAATAACTAAACAAAACAACAAATTTAGCACTTCCATATATCGAAAACCCACGTACACCGGCCTAGGTACTAATTTCCTAAGCCACATCCCCTTGCTATATAAAATAAACAGTATTAAAATTTTAATCCACCGTGCCTACCATCTTTGCTCCTCGTACTTATCCTTCCATCATGAAATAGAGTTAATTCTTAACTTCAGCATTAATAACTCTTCCCAAAACATCTGTTACAGTCCTTAACCAGAAAATTTTCTTAATAATATTTATCAACCCCCCCTTAAAGTTCCCACTATTAAAAAAGACGTACAATATTTTTCATTCCCCTATTACGACCACATTAGCCACAAAATACTTTCAGAACTCCGTCTCTTACTCACCCCGCTTTACCCCCAAATTAAATTTCATTTCGCTTTCACCAACAACAATAGTATCAAATCTTACCTCAACCATAAAGAAAAAACACCCCAGCCACTTGCTTCGTCCACTGTCTACGCTTTTAATTGTGCTCGCTGCAAAGCGAACTATATTGGCAGTACCATCCGCCAATATCAAACAAGAGTGGACGAGCATCGTGGGATTTCTACAAGAACTTCACAGCCCTTGAACAAACCCTCCAAATCAGCAATAAGGGATCACTGCCACCTCCACAACCACCCATTACTTTCCTCCCACTTCAAAATCATTAATTCAGCCAACCAACTAATCGACCTCCGCATACTTGAGTCCCTTTATATCCTCAGTATCCAGCCAACCTTCAACGATTACAGTTCCGCTTTCAATTTAAACATTGCAAAATAAACTCTCAAAAGAAATCCACCATCACTCCGCCCGGCTCCATCTTCCTAATATGGAATTCTTTCAAGAGGCAACCATTCCCAATCTTCTGTATAATTAGTCTCCCATTACATTAACAATCTGGTAAGAAACCCTTCAATTCTGTTTTACCTAAACCGTTTTATATTTTACTTATTGTCCATACTTTTATACTTTATATCATTTAATTTTTAATCTTTTAATTTAATATATTGTAACTTACTATTAATTCTCGCTAATTGTTGCGCCATTTTAATTTATTGTTCGTTTTTATTTATTATACTTATTTATTTCTATTTGTTTTTAAACTTTTTAGCACTGATGATGGAAATTGAATTTTTCAGAAACGTCTGTTAATAAACATGTACCATCTTTTCGTCCTCCTATTCCTCGCTATATATACAGTACAGGGTGTCCCGTAAGTCTGGACCCATAGGGAAAAATAATAAAATTACAAAATAGTCCAAAAATTTATTACATAATCTGTTCAAAGTGTCCGCCGTTGTGTCGCACACATAGTTGAAGACGCAATCTCCACTGCGACAGCACTTTCTGAATCACAGTCGCAGAAATTTCTTGACACGCCTCCACAATGCGTGCTTTAAGGTGGAAAATGTTCTGAAGTTTGACCTCGTACACTTTGGCTTTCAAGTGGCCCACAAATAAAACTCCAGCGGAGTAAGATCATAATAAAAAAATAATAAAAATAATAATAAAATAATAAAAAAATATATTATAAATAAATTTTTGGACTATTTTGTAATTTTATTATTTTTCCCTATGGGTCCAGACTTACGGGACACCCTGTATATGTATATATATATATATATATATATATATATATATATAATATATATATATATATATATATATATGTCACTGTAAAAGCCTGACGAGTGGTAAATCTTAATATTTGCCGGTAAATCTTGACATTTACCATGTACATCTGGTAAAAGTCCGAAAACAAGTGAAATTTTACTTATTTCGGACTTTTACCAAATCTACATGGTAAATGTCAAGATTTACCATCAGAAGTTGTAAAAGCCAGGATTGAAGAGAAATTACTAAAACTAAAAAAAACATTTATTTAAATATACTAGCAACTTAAAAACGCGAAAAATTCTTGCACAAAAAAAAACGAATTCATTTATTACAGCATGGTGAACTGTTGTGGCACTTTGAATTGCATAAAGGCCAGAGGCCTTGCACAAACATCTTTTAGTTAGGTTAGGTTAGGTTAGGTTAGGTAAATCTTGACATTTACCATGTAGATTTGGTAAAAGTCCGAAATAAGTAAAATTTCACTTGTTTTTCGGACTTTTACCAGATGTACATGGTAAATGTCAAGATTTACCGGCAAATCTTAAGATTTACCACTCGTCTGGCTTTTACAGTAACATATATATATATATATATATAGAGAGAGAGAGAGAGAGAGAGAGAGAGAGAGAGAGAGAGAAAATTTAACCAAATACAGCGTCTTAGTTTGCAAACTATATTATATATATATATATATATATATTATATATATATATATATATATATATATATATATATATATATATATATAACCTTGGTTTTTGCTTCCGCACAAATTGCTCATTCTGACGGAGGTCAAGCTTTTCACCCCACCTGAGACCTACAGTTTAATGTGGAATCCGAACCACGCCCATCAGCACCACAGCGTCTTAACCGCTAGGCTACCCAGCGTACCCATTTATCCAGCAACCAATTTTTTTTTATTGTGTAGAAGGATAAACAGCTGGGTTTTGCTGCGCGCCGCTTGCCGTCATCAGGTCTCGATTATGGGGCGTATGGATTCGTAGTCAGCGACGCTAACCACTACACCACCGATGCGCATATATAGGCTATATATATATATACATACACACATAATGATGGCATAGAAATGTTAAATTTTTTTGTATGATAACATACAAATTAAACAAAATACAGCGTCCTAGTTTGCAAAAAAAAAAAAAAAAATATATATATATATATATATATATATATATATATATATACACACAGACACACACATACATATATATATATATATATATAAACACGGATTTTGCTAAAATTTTTGACAAATGCGATCATGGTATGTTAGCACATAAAATTAAACATATGGGAATAACAGGCAAAGTGGGAAAATGAATCTACAACTTCCTCAGAGAACCTCTACAGGTCGTCAAAATTCAAGGTATAACATCATCAGAATCAGAAGTACGCAGCTCAGTATCACAAAGTACAGTACTGGCCCAACTCCTATTCATTATCATGCTAACAGACATAGACAGTGGAGTAAACAGCAACAGTATAGTAACATCATTTGCGGACTATACAAAGATCAGCAGAAAAATCAGCGATGCAAATGAGGTGGAGGCCTTGTAGAGGGACACGAACAAAATATACAAATGGTCGGAAAACAACAATATGACATTTAACACCGAGAAATCTCAGCTCTTGAGATATGGTAGAAATGAGGAACTTAAACAGATTGTATATTATGCTCCAGATAGAAAGGAAATTCAGAGAAGTACGAAAGCGGCAGACTTCGGGGTAATAATGACCGATGATGCCAAATTCGAAACACAAAATCAGATAGCAATAAACAAAGCAGAGAGAGTCGCGGGACAGGTACTAAGAACGTTTAAAAGGAGGAACAAGACAGTAATGATTCCCCTGCTGAGAACACTGATCATACCAAAACTTGAATACTGCTGTTTTGAGGTCCCCATATAAAAAGGAAGAAATTAATAAACTACTGTAGGAGAAACGCAGAGACATTTCACAGCAAAGATTGATGACTGCAAAAAACTCGACTACTGGGAAAGACTACGTAAACTAAATCTGTACTCCCTGGAAAGAAGAGAGAGGTACACCATAATCTACATATGGAAAATGATCGAAAAACTGGTACCAAACCTCAAACTAAACCCAATTACCATCCAAATAACGCTGGAAAATAGGAAAGGCAGAATGTGTAGTGTTCCCAAATTAAAGGCCCGACAAGGGACCTCCTCAACACTGAAGGAAAATAGCTTGGTTGTCAGAGGTGGCCAAGGCTTTTTAACCAGCTTCCAAAGGACCTCAGAAACGTTACAGGGGTCAAAGTTGACGTCTTCAAGAGAAGACTAGATGCCTGGCTTATGACGGTACCAGATGAGCCAGGTGTACTTGGCTATGTCCGGTGGAGAGCGCAAGAGAGCAACTCGCTCTTCCACCAAGTCAGGCCTAGAAGCGGGGCCACCAGCTTGACATGTGTGAAGAGAGACCAACACACGAAACTTAAACGAGGTGTATATATATATATATATTGCTATTTAATATTTTATCCGTGTGCCTCCAAATGAAAAAATAAACGAGTTCATCCAACAAACATTTTCCATCCTAAAAAATAAATAAAACAGCAAGTTACGCATGTGCAAAAACTCAGCCTTGATAAAAATGCATTTAACTCGTAAAGTTTTTTAATATTCGTTAATGTTTTAAAACTTAAATTATTATATAATGTATAAATACACAGTGTATCGTCTTAATTTCAAAGCTAAGTAGTAAAATTTCAAACTATGTGCAGAAATTTTATATAGAGTATATAACAAGGTTAACCAAGGTTATATATACACAGGGTGTTCCAGGAGGAAAGGTCAATACTTCGGGAGGTGATAGTATCGGTTATTGTGAGAAAAAAAGTTCATATGAACATGTCTAATTCTGAATGGTTACTGAGATACAGCTGTTTGAATCTGATGCGCGCGCAGCTCTTCTTCCCCCCGCGGTGGTCCCATTCAATGGCCACCAAGGTCTCCAGACCTCTCTCCGTTAGATTATTGTTTGTGGGGGTGGATGAAAAGTCAAGTTTACAAAAGAAAGGTGGATACACGAGACGAATTGCTCGCGCGCATTTTAGATGCTGCTGCCCGTATAAAGGAACGTCAAGATCAACTCAGACGAACAACACGCGATCTTCGCACACGAGTTGCAAAGTGCATTGAGGTTGACGGTGGGATTTTCGAAAACGTATTGTAAACTGTAACAAATTTGTCATTTCTGTATCTGATACCACTCAAAATGCCAATGTTTAAACATTAAATGTTAGAAACAGTAATTGGTTTCTCTTTCTTGATTACCATTAACAATGTTTTTGTATTTGTAGATTCAAACAGCTCTATCTCCGTAACCATTTAGAATTATACACATGTTCATATGAACATTTTCTCTCAATGACCGATACTATCACCTCCCGAAGTATTGACCTTTCCTCCTGAAACACCCTGTAAATATACATACCTAAATTATATATATATACAGTACTGTGCAAAAGTCAGAGACCACTGTCGATCTGATAACTATTAGATAATCTGTTGTATGAAAATTGGGTTTGATACTAAAATACATATTAACTAGAACCTCTGGTTCATATTAACGTATAACTAAGTTATTACTTAAGTGTATAAAGTTGTATAAGCTGGATGACCCTTTAGTCTGTATAAATTGGACTTGAGGGTTGATTCATTATATTACTTATACCGCATGTGTTTAAAGATCTAGCGAACTATTACTGATGGATCTGCAGTAAATGCTCCTTAGCTATTGTTATATCAATATTTACAATTAAAAGTATTGACATATCACTTAAATTCTGCAAAACAAATTTATCCAAAACGTTTCTTATTATAATCCTAATTCATGCTGTTTTTTTTCTTTCACAGGCTTAAATGACAAAAAGTACAATTTCTGATGAGATTAGATATAAAATAATACATTTGCATGGTGAGGGACTGAGTCAAAGAAACATAAGTGAATCTACAGGCGTTTCCAAAACTGGTGTACAAAAAATCTTGGCTCGTCACAGCTCAAATGGAACCCCAGCTAATCGCCCTAGATCAGGGAGGCCCTCTAAGCATTCTCCATCTGATCTACAATATCTAAAGATTACTTCCCTTCGAGACAGACGCAAATTCAGCACTTCACTTGCAGCAGATCTCGATAAAACAACAGGTGTCCCAGTTGATCCCTTTACTGTATGAAGGAAACTTAACTCAGTAGGTCTTAAAAGACGTGTTGCAGCAAAAAAGCCACTTTTAAGTAATGGAAATAAAGAGAAGAGAAGAAAATGTGCTTTGGAACACAAGTATTGGACATCTGGGATCTACTGAATTAAGCTTCCTTCGTACAGTAGAAGGATCAAGTGAGACACTTGTTGTTTTTTCGAGATCCGCTGCAAGTGAAGTGCTGGATTTGGGTCTGTCTCGAAGGGAAGTAATCTTTAGATATTGTAGATCAGATGGAGAAAGCTTAGAGGGCCTCCCTGATCTAGGACGATCAGCTGGGGTTCCATTTGATCTGTGACGAGCCAAGATTTTTTGTACACCAGTTTTGGAAACGCCTGTAGACTCACTTATTTTTCTTTGACTCAGTCCCTCACCATGCAAATGTATTATTTTATATCTAATCTCATCAGAAATTGTACTTTTTGTCATTTCTTAAGCCTGTGAAAGAAAAAAAAAGCCTGAATTAGGATTACAATGAGAAACGTTTTGGATAAATTTGTTTTGCAGAATTTAAGTGAATATGTCAATACTTTTAATTGTAAATACTGATATAACAATAGCTTAGGAGCTTTTACGCAGATCCATCATTAATAGTTCGCTAGATCTTTAAACACATGCGGCATAAGTAATATAATGAATCAACCCTCAAGTCCAATTTATACAGACTAAAGGGTCATCCAGCTTATAAAACTTTATACACTTAAGTAATAACTTAGTTATACGTTAATATGAACCAGAGGTTCTAGTTAATATGTATTTTAGTATCAAAACCAATTTTCATACAACAGATTATCTAATACTTATCAGATCGACAGTGGTCTCTGACTTTTGCACAGTACTGTATATATAATATATATATATATATATATATATATAATATATATATATATACACCAGGACAAGGGGGCACAAGAGAAGACCAGGAAAAAACATAAATATTGATAGCTCTAACAAATGAATTTATATTAAATCAAGAGATAACTCCAGAAAAAATAACTGACTGGATCTGGTATTCACGAACAACACCATCTTAACTGATGATATGAAAATAACACCATCTGTTATCTCAGACCACAACATAATCAAGAGATCAACTAATATGGCGACAGCCTTAAAAGAAAATACTCATATTGAAGAAAGAAGCAAATTTGAGATTTTTAACCTGAACTCCAAGACTATAAATTGTGATGAAATCAGATCCTACATGGCCCCAATCATTGGAAAACAGTTTCAGAGGATAAAACAACCGAAGAAATGTAAACAACTTTGGAAGAAACGACGCTGGAACCTTTAGAAAAATATGTTTCGAAAGCACAGCCAAAAGAAAGGAGAAATTATTTCGAGAGCCAAAGGCGAACAATATTCCACAAAAGAAGGAGAGTAGCTACGAAGTTAATTAATTGCACAGACAACAACACCAGAAAAATTATACAACTAAAATTGAAGAGTACAGACAGGGAAATACAAGCCCTAATTAATAACACGTATATCAATCGAGAGAGCAGAAAAAACTATATACACACACAGCTATGTGAATGCCTGGTTGCCCTATCTATTACCGGCTTATAACATCGCCACCACACAAAGGGGCCTTTACAGTGTGTCCACAATGTCTTGTCACCCAGTAAAATACTAGCTGATTTTCGTTTTTCTTTCAGACCCATTTGAAATGTGTGATAGCAGCAACAATACGATTCAACAACGCATATTGGCTAGTACCTGGGTCCATGAGCAACCACGTAATGGCAAAACCATTGAAAATATTCGTGCAGACTTCCAGGACCGATTCAATCGTGCAGCTCCAAAACGGACTTTGTTGAGATGGAAAAGAAACTGTTCACAACTGAAACTGTAAAAGTGTAAAAGATAAACCAAGAACTGGCAGGCCATCTACCAAGCAACAACAGTGTTCATTAGTCGAGCAATCTGTGTCAAGATCACGAAAAAAAAATCAATCCGTAAGCGTAAGTGATCATCAGAGCTTGAAATACCACGATGAACATTGCACAAGCACATGAAAGTGGACATAAAGCTGCATCCATATAATGTTATAATGTTTCAGACCAACAAAGACCCTAGGATCCACTCATGGCTGGTCTACCTAACTGTGTTCGTAATTGTGTATTGTGCATGTCATCCGTGGTGGCGGAGGGGACCTACAATTTTACGTGGGTTCCGAACTACAAAGCCTTAATTTTACTACCTTAAACTAAACCCAATCTATCAACATATGCGTCTAATCGATTTTTAAACATGTTTATAGACGTGCTACTAATTACTTCTACCGGCAAACTATTCCAGCTATTTACTATTCTATGCGTAAAAAGTTTTTGGCAACTGCTGTCTCGAACCTTCTACTTGTCAACTTACACCCGTTATTTCTAGTCCTATTATATTGAGATATTTCGAAAAAGCTATCTCTATCTACGTTATCGAACCCATTCATAATTTTGAAAACCTGGATTAGATCACCCCTTAGCCTTCTAGTCTCGAGTGTAGTCAATTTTAACTCCTTAAGCCTATCCTCGTACGACTTTGACCTAAGCGACGGAATCAGCTTAGTTGCTCGTCTTTGAACTCTTTCGAGTTTGTCTATATCTTTTCGCATATGCGGATTCAAAAACTGGATCGCGTACTCCAAATGGGGTCTAACTAATGATTTATAAAGAGGAACTATAATATCGCGCGATTTGTACTCAAAATTCCGAGCTATAAAACCTAACACTTTGCTCGCTTTATTGACCGCTGCTGTACTTTGTTTCACTACTTTTAAATCACCAGTGACGATAACTCCTAAATCTTTTTCCTGCTCTACGCTTGTTAACTCCTTCCCTGACATACTATACGCAAAATTACCGTTACGCGAACCTATATGTAAAATTTCGCACTTATCGACGTTAAATCTCATTTGCCATGTGACTGACCAATGAACGATTTTATTCAGATCTTCCTAAATTTTACCTCTATCTTCGTCATTAATCGCCCTACCACCCAGCTTCGTGTCATCCGCAAACTTTGAAACTGTACTGACTAAGCCGACATCTAAATCGTTAATATATATAAGAAAAAGCAAGGGGCCCAATACAGAACCCTGAGGAACGCCACTCGCTACATTAGCCCAACACGACTCCGCTACATCAACGACCACCCTGTTTCCTACCTCGCAACCATTCTTCTATCCAATTTATTACTACACCCCTGATTCCATGAGCCTTAGTTTTTTTCATTGAGTCTTTTGTGCGGTACGGTGTCAAACGCTTTTTGAAAATCTAAATACACTACATCAACCGCCCGATGACTATCGTAAACGTCAACCAAGCTTTGAAAAAATTCTAAAAGATTAGTTAAGCAAGATTTGTTTCGCCTAAAACCGTGCTGCGTATTTCTAACTAAGTTATGCAATTCTAAGTGTTCGACTATACGATCCCTAATTATTGATTCCAGTAGCTTACCTACAACAGACGTTAAACTGATTGGCCTATAATTTCCGGCCGCACCTTTATTGCCTTTCTTAAAGATAGGTGTTACGTTTGCTAACTTGAAATTATCTGTTACGCACCCCTCAGAAATAGACGCATTAAAAATCGTTGTTAGCGGCACAACAATGCTATCTTTTAATATATATTATTTATATATACACTGTATATACAAAATGTAACGTAATTATATAATGTCGTGTAATAAACGTATATGCAATAAAAACGTAACTGTATCAGTAATAAATGGGTCTGAAAGAAAAACGAAAATTAGTTAGTATTTTACTGGGGGTGACAAGACATTGTGGACACCCTGTACTTCACTTGCCGATTCATTGAATTTACAGAAAAAGTTAATGTTGATTTCTGTGCTATCACATGGCATGAATCCCTCCTGTAAAACACCCTGCAGATACTGCTTCTATACTATTACCATTTCCTGGTGGTAACAGGCACTGCTGGCAACAGTTGCCCAGCATGAAACCCCAATTTTTCGTTTTCATTTGTGTTTAATTATGATTTTATTCCCGATAATTTTAAGACCATCTCGTTTATGATAAAATATAACATCACTTCGGTTAATTATATGCTAATTAGGTTAATTTTCGCAGCAACTGTCAGTAATTAATGCAAAACATCCTATTCATTCATTAATAAAAGTGGTCCTCAAAGTCCGCAAAGCTACAACAATGGAACCTACTCTCTCGGGTTTGCAAAAGGAAAGAGCAGATCTGCCTTTGAAGGCTTTTTGGTCTCCGGGTTTCAATCCGTGAGCTTTCCAGCTCCTTGTATTCTTTGCAATTCTTCTTTACAACCATTTCACCGACCATGAAGGATAACGGTGAGAGACCGCGATTGAGTGGGTAACACCGTTTCACCTGTAAACAAAGTGGAGACACCGAGGACAAAGGTTCGACTATAATATATATATATATATTACACTATCATCATTAAGAAAAAACTGATAAGAAGAAAAACGAAAAGAAAAAAAACAAGATAAAAGAAGATAGAAAGACGAACAAAATGAGAATAAAATGGCAGCTTTTTTCTCTCTATCTTTGATAGACTCATTTCACAGTTTTGGCCTTCCATGAATTTCAATCCGGATGGATGATCGTAATGCTTCCTCAGACACGTTGTCGATAATGAACATATTTTCTGTTCGCCATCTTCTATAAAGAGTAGTTTTGAGTGACGGGAAAATATATTCCTCGCACTTCTCTCTTAAAGGATTTATAGGGAATGTATAAAAAGCGAACACTTGAAACTTTAAATCTGATGGGCAAGATTTAAACTTTATTAACAAAAAAGATTTTACATATATATAATATATATATATATATATATATATATATATATGCTGCAGCATTCATTCATTTCACGTGTTTTATTGTGAAATTCATCCCATATACAGGGCGTCCCAAAAAAATTTATACACACTTTAACAGCTGATAGCTCAATTGATGTTTCTTTCTTTCCAAGTTAAACCCATTAGAATTAATAATGGCAGTCAGACTAAGCTTTGAACAAAGGAAATTCATTCTAAAATGCTACTGGAAGTGTGAAAACGCAGTTGAAGTGCAAAGACAGTTTAGGAGGGAGTTTCAAACAGATCCACCAACGCGACTTACCATCACTCGAATTAGAGATAAGTTTGAAGCCGATGGAACTGTTCAGAATGTCCACAAGAAGCGTTCCGGAAGACCACGGACATCGACAAGCCCCACAAAGCAAGAAAGAGTACTGGAAACGTATCACCAAAGTCCAAGAAAATCTGTGCGGCAAGCGAGTCGTGAGGTAGGAATTTCAGAATCGTCTGTCCAACGCATTTTGAAGCGCTGTCAATGGAAAAGTTACATTCCAAGATTAGTTCATGCTATTAATGAAGATGATGATCCGGACCGAAGAGTGGAGTATTGCGAGTGGTACTTGGCACGATGTGGATGTGGATTGGACGAAGGGGTTTCGTAGAATACCCTCCGCGTTCACCAGACCTCACACCACTAGACTTTTTTTTATGGGGATACTTAAAAGACAAAGTCTACGCTATAAAACCTGCAACAGTCGCTGAATTGAGAGCAGCCATTGAACGAGAATGCACACAAATACCAAACGAAATGTTTCGTGATGTTTGCGATTCCATTGCTTCGCGTTATCAGCAGTGCCTGGACCAGAACGGACGTCAGTTTGAAAACAGGCGTTGACAAAACAATTAAATAATGTCTGTAGATTCTATTACATTTTGAAAATGAAATGTATTTTAATAAACACTGCCTTTATAATTATTTAAAGTGTGTATACATTTTTTGGGACGCCCTGTATATATATATATATATGTGTGTGTGTGTGTTTACAGGGCTTAAAGGCTTATTAAACGGACATACTGCATGTTGCTCTCGCATATTAATTTTGCATATTAATCTCTATCAGCAACTGAAATGGTGTCCAGTTTTGGATGTTTCTCCGTCAAGACGAAACCGATTACATTCTGATGAGAAGAATTAAGCGCCAATTTAATCTAAACGGAATGAATTGATAACTTGCGGATCTTCTCTTTCTGTAAAGCTGTTGTGACTCCCTCGTTTCCTTATAACTCTCTCTCTCTCTCTCTCTCTCAATGAGAGAGAGAGAGAGAGAGAGAGAGAGAGAGAGAGAGAGAGAGATATTTCCCTCAAGATGTAAATGTAGTAGGAGCCACTGGTTTGGTCTGGTTGCAAAACACTGCGTGTTGTCATTGCGAGAACGCTCAGGAGTCAAAACCTCCAGTAAGCCTACAAAGAGGGATTTATAATGGGGCTTGGTTGGATTGGAGTTGGGGATGATGATGTTTCCTTTAGATCATAAATGTAGTTAAAAGGAAGGCGCTGGTCAGGTCTGGTATCACAGCAATGAGAGTTCTCAAATGATAGACTTTTTTACTCTTTTTTTTTTTTTCTTTTTATTTACGGTTTTCTAATAGATGGGAATTCTTGGGAATCAAAACCTCCGAATAGTTATATCAAATTATTTTAGAAAGCCACTCCTCTCTCTCCCTTTCTTTCTTTGCCTCTTTTTTTTAAGGGTACTGCTTGAGGGAGGGCTAGTTAAGATAGAGTAGAAGTAGTAATATTCCCTTTGACAATAAATGTAGTAGGAGGCACTGGTCGGGTCTGGTTTCAGAGCACTGGAAATCCTCAGATGATATCTCATTGGTAGACAAGGGAAGCTTGATCGGATCTCTCGAAAGCCAAAACTTCGAATAAATGTTTTCAATTTTAGGGACGCTACTCGAGATTACAGTGTAGGAATGTTAGTACATTTTATGTAAATCGCGGAATATCTAAGTTAGCTGGTTAGAGAAAGTTTTATAGTTTTATATAGAAGTAGCGATGTTCCCTTTTGCTATAAATATAGTAGGAGGAGCTGGCCAGGTCTGGTTTCAGAGCAGTGGGAGTTGTCCGATGAAGGGAAGCTTGATGAGATCTCTTGAGAGTCAAAACCTCAGAAGAGTCATATTCATCTTCAGGAAAGCTACTAAATTAGAATGGAACTTTAGTTTTAAATATTGTACATCAAAATTTGGCCAAAAAAAAAATTATGCATATTATACATTATTGTTCCGCATTATGCATGGGAAATTCTTAAATAGGAGGAGCTGGCCAGCTAGAAGTGCACTCTGTACCAGTGCAATTATCTAGGTAATTCCTATGCGAAGGACGTAATATAAATTACTATATGATAAATCTTGAAAAAGGGAGAAAATCATTTTCTGAGTGTACACTTCAGTGGGAATTCTTAAATTCGAATTTGCTGACCATCTATAAGTACCTATAAATCAGTACTCCCTTATTTGAGTAATTACAGTGCTAAGGATGACAGAAATAGCAAATTTTTTGAAGCGGGTTTCTCGGTACGGTGGCTTTGGTTGGCTAAGGAGAAATGATGCAACGACGAAATGATGACACTTCTTGTACATAATAAATAAATAAAAAAGTCTGTAAAACAATGAATGGCGTAGATCAGATTAGATTAGTAGTTTAACATTCATGCTTTCTTACCTTTCTTTCCTTTTTTACCAGGCGCCTGGTAGACCTAAAGTGGTCTGTCAGTTGGGAGCTCTCGGACGAGACCCCTCCATGCCTCACGATCTCCACACATCAAGTTCGCCCGTTGGAGACTGATTCCACACTTCTCGACAGCACTCTTGATGTTATCCATCCATCGGATTTTGGGTCTTCCAACTGGTCTTCTGTTTTGAGGGGCCCATTCCAGCATTCTTCTTGCTGTCCTTTCCATCGGCATTCGTTGGACATGCCCGTACCATCTCAGTTGGTTCCTCTCAATATTTTCATTAACCGAAGTTACACCCAATCGCCTTCTTATTTCAGTGTTCCTTATTTTATCCAATCTACTTACTCCTATCAATCTCAGGACCCTCATTTCAGCTGCTTGCAGTTTTCCCCTCGTCCTTGTGTTTAGGGCGCAAGTCTCGCTGCCGTATAGTAAGATTGGTTTCAATATTGTTGAGTATATATGCGTCTTTACCTTTTTAGGGATGTTTTGGTCTTTCAATAGGGGGTACAGGAAGGAAACATTTCTGCTATATTTAACAGTTCTTTCATTCACCTCTGCATCCATACCCGCATCATTTTCTATCATACTACCAAGGTATTTAAATGTGTCCGTCTTTTTCATTTCCCTTCCCCTAACAAAGATTCCATCCTCATTTGCTCCCCTCGTTACCACCATATATTCAGTTTTATTATAATTCAGTTTCAGTCCATACTCCCTTAATCTCTCATCCCACCTCTGCATAGTTCTCTCCAGGGATTGTGCTATGTTAGTTCCAACAGCCACATCATCCGCATATCCAAAAATGTCTATTTCCTCTTCAATTTTCTCAGTTATGTGTTCCATAACCCTGTTGATGTAAGCAGTAAATAAAATGGGTGACAGAACACTCCCTTGTTTAATTCCTGTACTTACATCAAACCACTCCTCCGATCCCACCACCGTGATCTGGGAGACCCTATAGGTGCTCATTACTGCTCTCAGAAGCTTGGGTGGCACTCTCTCACTCAGAATCACCCACAGCTTCTCCCTGGGCACACTATCAAATGCCTTCTCCAGATCCAAAAAACATATGAAGCGGTCCAAATTGAATTCGCGGCTTTTCTCAAGATATTGTCTTATGGCTGAAATTTGATCTATAGTACTCCAGCCTGCACGAAAGTCACATTGATACTCCAGTAACCCAGGTTCCAGTACGTTTCGTATTTTATGTTCCAAAATCCTTTCATATATTTTTGCCACATGACACATCAAAGATATGCCACGGTAATTTTGACATTCCTGCTCACTTCCCATCTTTTTATATATAGGACATATAATTGCTCTGCCCCATTCTGCCGGTACAACTCCCTGCGACCACACCACCCGAAAAATGCTTAGCAGCCAGTCCACAGCAGGGTCACCAGCTGCTTTTAGTGTTTTTGTGACAATTGCATTCTGTCCGGGAGCTTTATTATTCTTCATCCTCTTTAGTCCTTGAATAACCTCCTCTCTAGTGATCTCTCTGTCCCCCTCATGCTCCTCATGATTTACCCGCTCCTCCCGTCTCACCTCATCATATTGGTTCTCGTTATTCAAAAGATGTCTAAAGTATTCGTTCCAGCGTGCGGCCACCTCGCTTTTATCAGTGAGGACTTCACCATGTGCATTTTTAATCGCCAATGTTGTTTTCTTGCTTTCTCCATTTTTACACTTCCACACAGAGCGTTTCACTCTTCTTTTAACCTCGTTGGTGTGGTTTATCATTTGGACATACTCTTGCCTTGTTTGCTCATTTCCATCCTTAAGCCATCTCGTAAAAGCACGCATCTTATCTGTCACTGCCTCCTTTACCTCCTGGGTCCACCATGCCGTCTTTTTCTTTTTTGACCCTCCAACTGCCCTTTCTCCAGTCACAACTCGCTGTATTCCTTCCAGCGTTCTCCTAAACTTCATGCTTCATGCTATCCTTTATTTTTCCGCCGTTTTATAATCCGTAACTGAGTACACGGGCTAAGTGTACGCATGGTGTGAATGAACTCTGAAGCTATTTTCTTCATTATGCCTTTTTCTATTTTCCTATAAATCTTCTTTCACAAAAAATTTTCTGTCAGTGCTGGCGCAGGAGGGAAGAACCTTGTCTGTTCTATACTTTACTATTAATACTATTCCTGTGTGTGAAAACTTTACACGTCTATTAGCGTAAGCATAGTATAAGTTTTCAATATTCTTTACTTTCATTTGCTATTTTTTTTTCCTACTTACTGCTTGGGCTAACCTAGAGTGGATCTTAGGGTCTTTGTTAGCTTGTAAAAGTAACTCACTCATCTCTCTCTCTCTCTCTCTCTCTCTCTCTCTCTCTCTCTCTGTCTCTCTCTCTCTCTCTCTCTCTCGTTATTCGCAAACTTGGTTTTGAGAGTGCGCATGTATGTAGCTTTTTGTATTTTATGAGTTTTATGTTTGGAATTTATCTAATGGATAGCTATTTTTATGTTTGCAAAAATAGCATTTTAACTTAATACGAAATACAGTCTTCTCGTATTTTGTAAAATTAATGTAGTACAGGGAATATATATATATATATTTACAGAGAGAGAGAGAGAAGAGAGAGAGGAGAGAGAGAGAGAGAGAGAGAGAGAGAGAGTTACAAGGAGTTACAAGGAAAAGAAGTACCTCAAAAGGCCTTGCGGCCCATACCGAGGAGGTACCAATGGCAACGGGTGCCAGGGAAAATTTTCTACACACTCAAATAGTGTGCAAGATTTGGTCTAACCTTTTCTTGAACTGATCCACAGAGGAACTGTTCACAACTTCCGAAGGTAACCTGTTCCATGTGTCACAGATCTTATACGTAAAGTAATTCCCACACACACTAGTCCTAAACCTTTTCAAATCCAACTCCCAACCATTGTTACGAGTTGGTTATCATTTAACTAAACAACTTCTAAAATCGACATCGTTCAACCCGCGTAAGAGCTTGAAAACCTCGATCAGTTGACCGAGCAGCCTCCGAGTTTCAGCGAAACAAGTTCAGGGCGCGTAACCGTCGATTGTAGCCCATATGCCTAACGGAAGGGATTAACTTTGTGGCCCTCGCCTGCACTCGCTCCAGCCTCTCAATATCTCTCCTGAGGGTGGGCGACCAGAACTGCACAGCATACTCCAGGTGCGGCCGAACAAGGGAATTGTACAGTGAGAGCACAATCTCCTTGTTCCAAAACTGAAATTGCCTCCTGATATAACCCAATAGTTTCTGGGCTTTCTTTTCCACCTCTACACACTGTTTCGTAAACTTAAGGTCGCTGCTAATTAGCACACCCAAGTCCTTTTCTAAATTAGTCACCTCGATATTACTACCCAACATCGAGTAGTCCGACTTGGGATTGGCGTAGCCAATGTGCATCACTTTGCATTTACCCAAGTTAAACGGCATTGCCATTTTTCGGACCACTCTCCTATCCTACCTAGGTCCGCACGCAGTTTCTCGATCGTTTCGGGCGTCCCAACATTGGCCCCAAGCTTGGTGTCATCAGCGAATTTGGCGATCCGACTGACGATGCCACCGTCGATATCATTTATGTAAATGATAAACAACAGTGGCCCCAAAACGGAGCCCTGAGGAACCCCACTAGTGACCGAGGCCCACCCCGAACTAGCCCCTTTAATTACAACCCTCTGCCGCCTATTACTCAGCCAGTTTTCAATCCACCTACCTATTTCCCCACCGATACCCAGCGCGCGCACTTTCGCCATTAGTGAGAGAGAGAGAGAGAGAGAGAGAGAGAGAGAGAGAGAGAGAGAGAGAGAGAGAGAGAGAGAGAGAGAGAGTTACAAGGAGTTACAAGGAAAAGAAGTTCCTCAAAAGGCCTTGCGGCCCATACCAAGGAGGTACCAATGGCAACGGGTGCCACGGAAAATCTTCTACACACTCAAATAGTGTGCAAGATTTGGTTTAACCTTTTCTTGAAATGATCCACAGAGGAACTGTTCACAACTTCTGAAGGTAACCTGTTCCACGTGTCACAGATCTTATACTTAAAGTAGAGAGAGAGAGAGAGAGTTACAAGGAGTTACAAGGAAAAGAAGTACCTCAAAAGGCCTTGCGGCCCATACCGAGGAGGTACCAATGGCAACGGGTGCCAGGGAAAATTTGTGAAAGTTTATTTTTCTTTCAACTATCCTAGCAGTAGTAGAAAACTGGATAGAAAAGTAGAAGGCTCTCTCCCACCCTCCGCTCCCTCCCTGCCAGAGGCAGGTACGGAAAATTGAAGAAAATACCTTGACCCTGGAAAAGTAGCCAATGAAATTTTACAGGAAAGTAGAGAATATATAATAGCTCTATATTTAGCTTGCTCACAGAGACCGAGCAAGCGAACTCCTGCAGAGTTTTCTGAGGTTTTAATCTTAAACTATGAGTGTGTTCAGTACTTTGTCTAGCCTATTTTTAAACAGATTTACACTTTGACTGGAAACAACCTCTGAGGGAAGTTGGTTCCAGATATTAACTATTTATAGGAAAAGAAATTTCCGCGACTGAGGTCCTAAATGTCTTTACACACTCAAATAGTGTGCAAGATTTCGTCTACCCTTTTCTTGAACTGATCCACAGAGGAACTGTTCACAACTTCCGAGGTAACCTGTTCCATGTGTCACAGATCTTATACGTAACATAATTCCCACACACACTAGTCCTAAACCGTTTCAAATCCAACTTCCAACCATTGTTGCGAGTTGGGTTATCATTTAAACTAACATACTTCTAAAATCGACATCGTTGAACCCTCGTAAGAGCTTGAAAACCTCGATCAGTTGACCGCGCAGCCTCCGAGTTTCAAGTGAAAACAAGTTCAGGGCGCGTAACCGTCGATTGTAGCCCATATGCCTAACGGAAGGATTAACTTTGTGGCCCTCGCCTGCACTCGCTCCAGCCTCTCAATATCTTTCCTGAGGGTGGGCGACCAGAACTGCACAGCATACTCCAGGTACGGCCGAACAAGGGAATTGTACAGTGAGAGCACAATCTCCTTGTTCCGAAACTGAAATTGCCTCCTGATATAACCCAATAGTTTCTGGGCTTTCTTTTCCACCTCTACACACTGTTTCGTAAACTTAAGGTCGCTGCTAATTAGCACACCCAAGTCCTTTTCTAATCAGTCACCTCGATATTACTGCCCAACATCGAGTAGTCCGACTTGGGATTGGCGTAGCCAATGTGCATCACTTTGCATTTACCCAAGTTAAACGGCATTTGCCATTTTTCGGACCACTCTCCTATCCTACCTAGGTCCGCACGCAGTTCCTCGATCGCTTCGGGCGTCCCAACATTGGCCCCAAGCTTGGTGTCATCAGCGAATTTGGCGATCCGACTGACGATGCCACCGTCGATATCATTTATGTAAATGGTAAACAACAGTGGCCCCAAAACGGAACCCTGAGGAACCCCACTAGTGACCGAGGCCCAACCCGAACTAGCCCCTTTAATTACCACCCTCTGTCGCCTATTCCTTAGCCAGTTTTCAATCCACCTACCTATTTCCCCACCGATACCCAGCGCGCGCACTTTCGCCATTAGCCGGCGGTGAGAGAGAGAGAGAGAGAGAGAGAGAGAGAGAGAGAGAGAGAGAGAAGAGAGAGAGAGAGAGATTGTTATGATATTTTAACTTTCATGATGTTACTCCTTTCTTTAATCGAGATCTTGTCATTTGACAAGGAATACAACAAGTGAGAGAGATAGGACTTCAATCTCGGATCATACGTCAAACGCTGGTTCTAGCCAAACTCAACTCCAAACAAAGTTATTCTTGATGACTTTTCGGGACTTGTTTGAAAATCGCAAGAATGCGTTCTCTCTTCTCATCACTACCACCAGATCTACTTATTGACGGATCTAGCTCCAATGTTTGCCGGGGATGGGGCAAATCTAACGCAATTCAAGCTAACCTGAATCCATCTCGCCAGCAACAAATATCATTGGTTCATCAGGAGTAAGGACAGTTATTGCCATTCCAATGCCTTACCACCTTCGATACTGAGCTCAATTTAGACTCGTTACACAAAGGAGCAGCCAGGACTTTTGCAAGGGATGGTCCGACTCGAGAAAATTTAAAGTTGTTAAGTTTAACATATTAGGCTGGGCCTAACATTGTGCCGGCCACCGGCCTAGCGCACTAACGCATGACCTAACGCCACGGCTGGCTTGGACGGTGGTAGCCGCAGCAGGTCGGCTGGGTGTGCAACAGTTCCCTGAACAAAGGTTAATACACGGGGTATGACGCTGGGATTTCATCTTTACGCACAGAAACTTATATTAAAATGAAAGTTTAGAGTACGTCATATACAGGGTGTCCCAGAAGTCTGGACTCATAGGGAAAATATACATTATATTTTTAAAGTGAAACAAATACATTTCTCATGCCAGTTTTCCATATTTCAGTAAAGAAAATACCCTGATGGCTCAGTATATCAATCAAGAGAAGGTAGAACTGGTACTGCTACATGTTTCCGTAAAAAGCCAGAGGGAGGCATGTTCGTGAAATAACTGACATGCCTCCCTCTAGCTTTTTCCGGAAACGTGTAGCAATACCAGTTCCACCTTCTCTTGGTTGGTATACTGAGCCATCAGGCTATTTTCTTTCATGAAATATGTAAAACTGACATTAGAAATGTGTTTGTTTCATTTTAAAAATATAATGTCTATTTTCCATATGATTCCAGATCTCTGGGACACTATGTATGTTCGTCATGACCTTATGGCAGCGACCCCTGGAATTTTCTGTCACTCATACCGTTGAAAACGGGATATCCACAGCCTTCCGATCCATGTAAATTCGCTTAAAACCAAGTTGAAATCTCGATTAATAAAAGCATACTAATAAAAATCTAGGATTAATGTTTACTAATGTCTATTAATGTTTATTCATTTCTCGTGTGTAATCTAGGATTAAAGATACATTACTTGTGATTGTTCATCTCTTATCTCTCGTGTATAATACTGATTTCTTTGTATGGTATTGGTTTAATACCTTCAATAATGACTTTGCATTCGTTATATCGATAATGATAACTTAAAATTAATACATACCTTAATTAATAACTTTCTTCATGATTTATTATTAATAATAATAATAATAACTATGTTTTATTTTTAATTAAGAGCCCAGTAAAGCCTAAAGCTTATGGACCAAATAAAATAATTAGTCCAGCTTCACAATTATTTATGCCATTGTAAATTGTAAAACCAATATATTTATTTTATTATTAATAAAAGGTTAATAAATTAAAAAATTCAATTAAAATACTAAAAGCAACAGATAATCCCTCGTTAGCAGCGCTAAACGTTACGCTGTAATCTCTATCTATCATGAAATGTCACAGTTTTGAATATATTGATAGTTCGATAGATAAATATAAATAGTCGTTATTTATTTTGTTTTTCATTTCGTACAATAAAACTACAGGGTGAGTCAAAAGTCTGGAAACATAGGAACTATGCTTTTCAATGCAAATACAATATGTATAATTTGTATATATATAATATATATATATATATATATATATATATATATTATTTGCATTGAAAAGCACAGTTCCTACGTTTCCAGACTTTTGACTCACCCTGTATACAGTTTGCAGCGCACGAGAAACTTATAAAAGGGGAACAAAATATGCTAAAATAGAAAAGTTTATGTACACAGAGTGTTGACAAAAGTAAGGAGACACTTTTAATTTTTCCCAAAATATTTTTTGATTTGCTTATGAAAAGTCAATAAATTATTAACAAATATATTGAATCAATATACAGGGTGTACATAAAGTCAGGATCTATTTTTGTGAAGCACTTGGAAATTATATGGAATTCAATCATAAAATGATAAAGTGGTAACATTTATTAAATAATTAAGAGTAGGATTCGACGTGACGCCCATCAGTATCCCTGCACAGCTCAAATCGTTCCGCAGCATTTCTAAATACACTCTGGAGCATTTGCGGGGTTATGTTATCTGCAGCAGTTCGTATACGTGTACGTAAGTTTTCAAGACTCGTAATCTTCGTCTGATAGACGTGCGATTTGATAAAGCCCATGCAAAGAAATCTAAAGGGGTTAAATCTGGTGATCTCGCTGGCCAAGGTCTTTTGTTGCTTCCGCGTCCGATCCAGCGATTTGGAAAACGTCCATTTAGATAATCCTGAACAATTTGGCATAGTGACAAGGAGCACCATCATGTTGATAGACGACGGGGATAGGATTGTTAGTACCGTCGTCTATCAACATGATGGTGCTCCTTGTCACTATGCCAAAATTGTTCAGGATTATCTAAATGGACGTTTTCCAAATCGCTGGATCGGGCGCGGAAGCAACAGACCTTGGCCAGCGAGATCACCAGATTTAACCCCTTTAGATTTCTTTGCATGAGGCTTTATAAAATCGCACGTCTATCAGACGAAGATTACGAGTCTTGAAAACTTACGTACACGTATACGAACTGCTGCAGATAACATAACCCCGCAAATGCTCCAGAGTGTATTTAGAAATGCTGCGGAACGATTTGAGCTGTGCAGGGATACTGATGGGCGTCACGTCGAATCCTACTCTTAATTATTTAATAAATGTTACCACTTTATCATTTTATGATTGAATTCCATATAATTTCCAAGTGCTTCACAAAAATAGATCCTGACTTTAGGTACACCCTGTATATATATATATATATATATATATATATATATATATATATATATATATATATACAGGGTGCGGCAAAAGTAACGCCCTTTTAATAATTGTATCTTTATAGTTTTATACAGTATAATTTCTTAGTTTTATATTGTATCATTTTGTTTCTTTTATTTTTACAGATATTCTGGATAAATATGGCCTTGCGATTGACGAGAGAACAAAGAGTGAAAGCAGTTAAACATTATTACCAAAACAATAACAATGGAGCTAAAGCCGCTCGTTTGTTATCAGAAGAATTTAACATTCGACAAGTGCAGAGCCGCAATATCACAAGTCTAATTAGGAAATTTGAAAGAACCGGAAGCATAAGTGATGCCACAAGATCAGGGAGGCCAGTTTCAGCAACAACCTTAGAAAAGTCCGATGAATTAAGAGAATCATTGTTGCACACTCCTCAAAAATCCAGTAGACGTCTTTCTACAGAGTTGGGTATCAGTGACAGAAGTGTCCGTAGACTCTTAAAGAAGAACAAGATGAAGCCTTACATCCCTCGCGTGTTACAGAGCTTGCATGATGGAGATGCAGATAGACGATTAGAGTTTTGCGAAAATTTCCTGAATAAAGTCAATGAAGATGAGACCTTTCTCGATAAGATATGGTGGTCAAATGAGGCAACATTCAAATTGAACGGGCATATCAATCGCCATAATTGTGTGTACTGGAGCGATGTTAACCCACATGTTATCTTGGAAAAAGACGTTAACCTACCAGGAGTGACAGTTTGGGCAGCCATCTCTTCCATGGGAATAATAGGCCCGATATTCTTTGATAGTACTGTTAATCAAGATAATTATTTACAAATGCTGCAAACTGAATTCTGGCCGAGAGTTAGAAATCAGAATGGAATTTACTTTCAACAGGATGGTGCGCCACCCCACTATGGGTTACTCGTTAGGGAATGGTTAAATTTAAATTCGAGGGAGGTGGATAGGACGACGTGGAGCAATTGAGTGGCCAGCACGATCACCAGACCTAACACCACCTGACTTTTTCTTGTGGGGTGTACTGAAAGATCTTGTTTACAAGGTCAAACCGAAAACACTTCCTGAATTAAGACAAACAATTCGTGAAAAATTTACTACAATTAACGTGAAATGTGTCAAAAGGTTTGTAGAAGTGTTGCTGGTAGGGTTCAGTGTTGTATTGAACACCAAGGGGAGCATTTTGAACATGATCATTAGGTTAGTAAATACTATGTATGTGGAGTACATTTTTTTAAGGTGTATTGAGCCAACCACAAAATTAATTAAATTCCAGTTATTTTTTAGTTTTTACTGAGAAAGTACTTATTATTTTTCTTAAAATGCTGTATTTTTCCAGACTTTTGACTCACCCTGTATACAGTTTGCAGCGCACGAGAAATTTATAAAAAGGGGAAAAAAATATGATAAAATAGAAAAGTTTATATATACAGAGTGTTGACAAAAGTAAGGAGACACTTTTAATTTTTCCCAAAATATTTTTTGATTTGCTTATGAAAAGTCAGTAAATTATTAACAAATATATTGAATCAATATATTTAAAATCGTGATCCTTTCTCCTTTGCATTTATTGATTCAATACATTTATTTATTGACTTTTATAATACAAATTTTTTTTTGAGGATTTTTTATATAAATTTTCTAATATTCTGCGGTACCAAAAGTGTTACACCACAAAAAAATTACCCCATTACATCTGCAATTATCACATACTCGATTATACTTATGACCAGTTGCGTGCACATACACACACACACACACACACACACACACACGTTCTCTCTCTCTCATATATATGATACACACAGACCGTGCATAGAACAAAGAACTCTTCTAGGAAAATCCAATCCACTATAGTCCGAATAAGTAATGGTATTTGACAAATACTATAGGTTTTTCTTTTTCATGATGCTAGCCCGACGTGGGCAACGGGTCACTCGCAAAGAGGTCCCAAAAAAAGCAGCCTAGCCCAGCTACATTTAGAACCTCAATATAAGCAAACTGTCTTCACGTCAGATTGAATACATCAAAGAAAAAGGGGTAACTATTATATTTTTAGCCAAAAACCAAAACTTAAACTTCAACTGGCAGAATCGAGAGTCCACTTTTCAAGGCACATCACATAACATGTCCGTTTCATGATGGGAATGAACTCAGAATGGTTCCCTGAGGTTTTTTTATGATACCCGTTGCCCACATCGGGCTAGCATCATGAAAAAGAAAAAACTATAGTATTTGTCAAATACCATTACTTATTCGGACTACAGTATAGTGGATTTAATCTTCCTAGAAGAGTTCCTTGTTCCATGCACGGTCTGTGTGTATCATAAAAAACCTCAGGGAACCATTCTGAGTTCATTCCCCCATATACCATATATATATATATAGGGTGTCCCATAAATCTGGTCTCATTGGAAAATGTATTTTAAATTAAATTTACAAAGTAATACATTTGAAGTAAAACAAATGTTTAAATTGATGTCTTGTTTTGGGAGGTTTTTTTTTTATTGCAGGTAAAATAACACGTAATCAGGAAAAGGCGAAAATTGTTCTTTTTGCATGCTTCTGGCATTAGCTAAAGATAGCCAATGTGCGTTATTCTACCTTCACTAAATAAAAGGTCCCAAAACAAGACATCAAGTTGAACATTTGTTTTAGTTCTAATGTATTAGTTTTGTAAATTTAAGGGCTACGTCGTAGCCAATGTCGAAACACCGTTCATCAACGGGAAGCGAAGTTAAGCGACATTGGGTCTGGGTAGTAGTTGGATGGGAGACCGTCCTCCGTGTCCAGATTATGTCCCGACCCGTGGTTCAGATCCCATTCGTCATATGACCTTAGATGTTGCGAAGGAGGTTAAACAGCCCCAATCATTATTGTAAATTTAATTTAAAATAATTTTCCTATGAGACCGGATTTATGGGACACACTGTATATCAACCCGGTTGATATGGACATAGAAAATATGCGATGAGTTCATCATTTTCTATTTTGTTTTTATTCGAATGTTATGTATATAAAACTTACGTGCGCAGATGCACCCAACGTACATAAACTCACACTTTTACTTCGTACGCAAATTTCTTGTTCGTGCGCCCGAGAAAGATGAACGTCACAGCTGTGATGTGAGATGTAAACATTAAAAGCTTCTATTAGAGAAAGATGAATTCTACACCTGTGTTTTGAGCTGGCGAACATTAAAAGTTCTTATCAGAAAACTTAATCTAGAGTGAATGATTGTGGGTCATGACCCAAGATAAGTTTACTTAACTCGTGATTGGTTCACGTTATAACTAGTGATGTACCGATTCCAAAATTTAGCCGATGCCGATGCCGATGCCGATTCTTCTTTGCCTATATTTAAAAACATCAATTCCTTTCATAAATTTTACTAATCTAATGTGAAAACTTTCAATTATCCTATTTTTACATTTCAAATTTGTTTAACTGCTTTTCATTAGCTCACTCCACAATATACAGTACTGGAATTTGTTACTCATATACCGTAGCTAAAATGATGTTCACTACTTTTATTACTCAGTAAAATTATAAAATAAATAAATAAATATATATATAGGCTACATATGGGATAGAATTCGGAATGGTCCCTGAGAAACTTCTATGTTCCACACAGACCGTGCATGGAACAAAGAACTTGTGTAACATATATACATATAACTTGTGTAATAAATATATATATTCACTATAGTCCGAATAAGTAATGGTAAATGACAAACACAGTTTTTTTTTTTTCATGATGGAAGCCCGACGTGAGAACATCATGAAAAATAAAAAACTAGTGTTTGTCATTTACCATTACTGATTCGGACTATAGTGGATTTAATTTTCCCAGAAGAGTTCTTTGTTCCATGCACGGTCTGCGTGTATCATGAAAGAGCCTCAGGGGACCATTCTGAGTTCAATCCCATCATGAAACGGACATGTTATGTGGCTTGAAAAGTGGATGCTTAATTTTGCCAGTTGAGGTTTAAGTTTTGGTTTTTGGCTAAAAATACAATAGTTACCCCTTTTTCTTTGATGTATTCAATCCAATGCGAATGCAGCGAGTCTTTTGCTTATATTGAGGTTCTGGATATAGTAGGCTAGGTGTAGCTGTAAACCCTAGATCCTATTCCAAAGCTGGATCCTATCTGCTTTGCAGATAGCTAGTGAGGGAAGCTATATTTTGCGGCCTCTTTGCGAGTGACCCGTTGCACACATTGGGCTTGCATCATGGAAAAAAAAAAATAGTATTTGTCATTTACCATTACTTATTCGGACTATAGTGGATTTAATTTTCCCGAAGAGTTTCTTGTTCCATGCACGGTCTGTGCGTATCATATATATATATTATATATCTATATATATATATATATATATATTATATATATATGTGTGTAGACATTAGAAATATTTCCTATGATTCGTATGGACTTTTGAAACACCCTGTATATAATCACGCTCTTATTTCAAAATACTTTAATGTCACGAATTACTGTACAGTCCCTTGCTCTCTTCCGGAAGTTGCTTTCCTCGTTTCGGCAACCAAGAAGTCATAATTTTCTTCCACTATTGCGTAAAAAACAATAATAATATGTCAGTCTGTCCTGTCTGTCATTCTGTCTGTCTGTCTTTTATTTTTAACTGTCCACTAACCAAGGTTACAAAGCTTAATATACGAGATCACGCATCACGATGTTTCTTTTTAACGAATGTTGTAATAAATGAATTCTAAACAAAAGAATTATAAATAATACAAAAAAAAATTTCAATTTAATTTATTTGAGTTTCGTATGAAATCGAGTGTGTATAAAAAAAAAAAAAAAAAAATCCATTTTGCAATTGATTTCTCACTTTATTCATCTTTTCAATGAAATATAGTTACAATTTTATATTTATTTAGTTATTTTTTATCTACCTATATAATATATATATATATATATATATATATATATTATATATATACATACATACATACATACATACATATATATATATATATATAATTATATATATATATAATATATATAAAATTTTCGCTTGGATGGATTCTTTCTCTCTTTGGCTTAAAAATTTCACTTTATCTTTAAATTTTCTTTCATCTTTTGACCTTCTTTCTTAAACAGACAGCCTCGTTGGGACCAGCCGGTCTGTTGCTGTTATGTTTGGTGCTCCTTTGTATTCCTTTATTATATATATATTATATATATATATATATATATATATATATATGTGTGTGTGTGTAAACCAACAAGGAAAAGGGAAAATGATCAAAGGCCTTTCATGTATTCGACATTACATTTCGTCAGGGAATGAAGGGAAAAGGCAAGAAACTAAAAATATACGTATGCCTATTTACATCAAAGCAAAATTGTAAACAGAGATTAGCAAAAGGCTAACGAGTAAAGAGTGAAAGATATTTTAACAAGATATTGTCAATTTTATACGTTCTCGAACTGTTATTGAAATTATTTTTAAAATGGGTGAATGCACATTCTGGAATATTCCTTTCTATTATATTTTTTAACAAGCAATTTACAGTAGAACTCTCCCACTTGATACTATGATTACACCTGTACATATGGTTAAACAATGCATGATAATAATTATTTGCTGTTCTACACGCATATTTATTATGCTGGTTTACTCTGATATCTAAAGTTTTTCCTGTTTGATCTATATAAACCGAGTTACATTGTGTACATCCGATCGAACACACAACCAACAGCATTATCCGGTCTGTTCTTTGTTAGGCGAGATTTAATCGTACTGAATGCACGAAAGCCCTTGGAATCATTTTTCCTTTTCCTTGTGGATTTGCATCATTCATTTATTTCACTTGTTTAAGTGTGAAATTCATCCCATATATATATATTTATATATGAAAGGTTGTCCCCCGAATTACCTGATCGTTAGTACACCCCTAAATCTGGAAAATAATAATTGGGATTTTACTCGGGTTAAATGATTACGAAATTGGTAGCGAACGCCAGCTTAACCTTAAACCTAGATGGGTTATGCTTATGCCTATCAGCATACGTAGATAAGTTCTATTTTTAAAGTGAAACAAACACATTTCTAATGTCAGTTTTACATATTTCAGGAAAAAAAATACCCTGATGGCTCAGTATACCAATCACAAGAAGGTGGAACTGGTACTGCTACATGTTTCCGGAAAAAGCCAGAGGGAGGCATGTTCGTGAAATAACCGACATGCTTCCCTCGGGCTTTTCCCAGAAACATGTAGCAATACCAGTCATTAGGGTATTTTCTTTCCTGAAATACGTAAAACTGCATTACAAATTTTTGCTTTACTTTAAAAATATAATGCCTATTTTCCCTGAGTCCAGACTTCTGGGACACCTTGTAAAAAAAAAAAAAAAAAAAAAAAAAAAAATATATATATATCCTGGGAGGGACGTTAGGCAGTAGACGGAGTGCTGAATTTCCGTTTCTCCTGTCACTGTCTTCCTTAGCTGATCTTTTTTCGTGTCTCATCTATCCTGTGAGCAGTCCAGCATGCTCTCAAACACACACTTTTCCCTCTATTCCTCACAACACATACATCCATCTTGCACACTCTTCAATCTTTTAAAAAATAAAAATGTGGATAAAGAATAACAATTGTATTTTGGCTATCTTCTCTTTCTATGAGGGAGGGGGCGTTTTTGCGGGCGTTTGCCCTTGGCCCCTCCTTTCTGCATAAAAAGAATGGAAGACGTGTCTGAACAGTTTTGGCACTCTTTTTTTCATTCTGAGATGAATCAACATTCGAGAAGGTTGCTTCAGGAGGACGGATCTGGGTATGGAGAATCTGTGACGATATGTTCAATCTCAAACTGGTGACCCAAAGTGAAATTCGGTGGTTGCGCTTTTAGGGTGTGGCCAGGCATTTGGCACTCTGAAAAAAACTGACACTGTGTTCGTATCACATATCCATCTGAGACAAGAACCTTCTGCTTTTCTTTCTGAAATATATATACACACACACACACACACGCACACATTATATACAGTGTATATATATATATACACGACTCGGTGGTGGTGTGCTAAGCGACGCTGACTCCGAATCCATCAGCCCCGGCCCCGGGGTTCGAGACACGGTGACGACAGCCGGCGCGCAGCAAAACCCAGTTGTTAATCCTTCCACACAATAAAGAAAGTGGTTGGTAGATAACTAGGTGCCGTGGGTAGCCTAGTGGTTAAGATGCTGGGCTGCTGGTGGGGCGTGGTTCGGATTCCACGTTAAACTGTAGGTCTAAGGTGGAGTGAAAAGCTTGACCTTCGTCAGAATGAACAATTCAGGCGGAAGTTATGGCCGTAGCCAGACCAAATCAGTAGGAGGGGCGGAGAAATTGACAGGGGGGGACAATGAAAAAAATTAATGTCATTTTTTGTGAATATCGAAATATACTGCAGAAAATTACATTCAAAACTATAACAAGTAAAACACCGTAGGCTAAATAAAAAAATGATCAAACCGATACATATAGATAGGCATATTGGGTTATAGAATACAATATTTAGTCTAAATTTAGTGTAAATAAAAGTAAGTTTTTTTAATTTTAGAATAACTGTATGCGGCGAGTTTTTTTAGCGAAATTCTTTAGGAATTCAAACATGTCTATTTGCTTCGTTCTCTTATTTTCAAAGGCAAGTAAAACAAGATGGCTTTGGCGTTTTTGTAGCATGGAACGCCGTTGCGGTTGGTTTTCCCAGGGGGGGCATATTATTTTCCAGGCGGGGCTTTGACCCCCCTGGCCCCCCCTTGGCTACGGGCCTGGCGGAAGTTAACCAAAAGGTAAACAAATCAAAGGTTATACGAGTATATGCGCCTCGGTGGTGTAATGGTTAGTATCGCTGACTCCGAATCCATCAGCCCCGAGTTGGATTTTGGTGAGGGTAGGCGGCGCGCAGCAAACCCAGCTGTTCATCCTTCCACACAAAAATAATTGGTTGGTAGATACTATAAATGAGTGCCCTAGGTAGCCTAGTGGTTAAGACGCTGGGCTGCTGATCGGGAGGTCGTGAGATCGCGTTCCGGGAAAGGACTGTAATTTCTGACCACCCGTGGTGGGTCGTGGTTCGGATTCCACGTTAAGTTGTAGGTCTAAGGTGGAATAATAAGTTTTACCTTCGTCAAAATGAACAATTCGGGCGAAAGCAAAAACAAAGTTAACCAAGGTGTGTGTATATATATATATATATATATATATATATATATATATATACCTAGGGACACCTTCAGATACTTTCGATTTTAAGCAATTTTTGCAGCGACTTCTGCCTTAACAATAAGGCCATTGTTCGTCACATCGGGAGACCTCGTCGAAGCTTTCTCTCTCTGTTGTGAATGACACACCTCCTTCCTTGAAGAAAACTTCAGTGACACGTTAGATCCCATCATATAACGACGTCGTAACAGACCGCCTTCGCGCGGTGTCATTCACTGAACTATAAAGGCTCTAACTTCCTCGCGCGTCATTATAATATTCAAGTCATTACTCAACTGCACATTCATAACATCTCAACTCGAGTTTCATTCATTCTGTAAAGTTGCATTCAAGCAACTGTAACGTTTTCTGTCACACTTAAACCTCATAAAGCACTATAAAACGTTCTTCTTTTGTTTTGTTAAATAAATGAAAACCCAACGAAGCCTTTTATCACCTTCATTAACGACATTATTTATTTGGTCGAAAGACCAAATTGGTGACCCATTAAAACTCCTTAATTAACTCAATAATTACATTTATTATAAAGGGCCTACTGTCAAGAGGCGCATATATATATATATATATATAAGCAAACAACCACAGGGAAAGGAAAAGTAAACACGAAATCCAAGCGCTTTCGTGATATATTCACATCTTCAGGGAAAACAAAGAAATGGGATTTTGGTGAGGGTAGTCGGCGCGCAGCAAACCCAGCTGTTCATCCTTCCACACAAAAAATAATTGGTTGGTAGATACTATAAATGAGTGCCCTAGGTAGCCTAGTGGTTAAGACGCTGGGCTGCTGATCGGGAGGTCGTGAGATTTCTTTGTTTTCCCTGAAGATCCTGAAGATGTGAATATATCACGAAAGCGCTTGGATTTCGTGTTTACTTTTCCTTTCCCTGTGGTTGTTTGCTTATTAAAAAGATCACGTGTTTTTCTGTGATTTTACTGCATATATATATATATATATATATATATATATATATATATATAGAGAGGAGAGAGAGAGAGAGAGAGAGAGAGAGAGAAGAGAGAGAGAGAAGAGAGAGAGAGATGTAGTAGTTAACAGTGCTGACTATGAACCCATCGGCTAGGGTTCGATTCCGGGCAAGGGCAGAAGGCGCCTAGCTCACCCAGCTGTTCATTCTTCCATTAGTTAGTTTAAAATGGGTACTCTGTGTAACTTAGTAGTTAAGACACTAAGGTTATATATAATATATAGTGGTGTTGTGGTTAGTATTGCTGACAACGAATCCATCAGTCCCGGGTTCGACTGCCGAGGACGGCAGACGGTGCGAAGCTCACCTAGCTGTTCATCCTTCCATACAATAAAATTGTTTGGTAGATAAATGGGTACCTTGGGTGGCCTAGTAGTTAAGACACTAAGCTGTTGATCAGGAGGAGGTCGTGAGATCGACTTCGGGCGAGGACTTTATAATTTTTGACCACCCGCTCGGATTCCTCGTTAAGATACGGGGCAACATGCTTGACCTTCGTCAGATTGAACAATTCGGGCGTAAATAAAACTAAGGTTTGTATGTGTACACATATATATATAATATATATATATTATATATACACATTTTAACTGCAAACAACACACAGTATAATTAATGTAAAGAACGACGCTTGTGTAGAAGAACGTTCCGCACAAGATGAGGAGGGAGAACGAACAAATGAAAAATGAGGTAACCACCCGGGAATCGAACCCGGGATCTTCCGATTGCCAGTCAGATATGTTATCCACTACACCATGGGCCTCGATTAATCAGAAGTCGTAATTCTCCTACATACGAGCAATCGGAAGATCCCGGGTTCGATTCCCGGGTGGTTACCTCATTTTTCATTTGTTCGTTCTCCCTCCTCATCTTGTGCGGAACGTTCTTCTACACAAGCGCCGTTCTTTACATATATATATATATATATATATGGGAATGAACTCAGAATGGTTCCCTGAGGTTTTTTATGATACACACAGACCGTGCATGGAACAAGGAACTCTTCTAGGAAAATTAAATCCACTATAGTCCGAATAAGCAATGGTAAATGACGAATACTATAGTTTTTTATTTTTCATGATGCCAGCCCGACGTGGGCAACGGGTCACTCGCAAAGAGGTCCAAAAAATATATATAGCTTCCCTCACCAGCCATCTGCAAAGCAGACAGGATTCAGCCCCTGGGACAGGGCCCTGTTCCAGGGCTGGATCTTGTCTGCTTTGCAGATGGTTGGTGAGGGAAGCTATATTTTTGGGACCTCTTTGCGAGTGACCCGTTGCCCACGTCGGGCTGGCATCTTGAAAAGGAAAAAACTATAGTATTTGTCATTTACCATTGCTTATTCGGAATATAGTGGATTTAATTTTCCTGGAAGAGTTCCTTGTTCCATGCACGGTCTGTGTGTATCATATATATTAGGGTGGGGTGAAACGCAATTCCTTGTGGAATATTTATTTGCTTCACCTATAATTTGCTGTATTGGGTTCTATAAACGACAAAGTGATATAAAATAAAAATCAATTTTGCCCTTCTAGCGCATTTTTGAGAAAAACAAAATGGCCGCTAGTCAAACATATAAATGCTTATAACTTGAAAAATATGCATCCGATTAAAAGACCCTATAGAATAAAAATTATTCAAAATAAAAAAAAACACATTAGAAAGTGCCCTTTTATAAATAATTTTCTCAATTTTAAATTTTATCAAAATTTACCTCGGTAAATGATCACAAATAAATAACTTTTTTCTAAATAAATGAAAAATTCTTTGATGACCGAAGTATATTACTTTGATAATAGTTAATAACCTTATATAATTTTGAATATTCAAACTATAATCTACAACAACACTAATCAACGAGAGAAATTATTGACATTTTATTACCATAATTGCAGAAACATATAATCAATACACTTCCAAAAAGATCCCTTTTCAAAAATCGTGAAGTGTTTGCTTTTATGAAATTTTGGTGAATTATTTCAGTCTCTAATTAAAAGGCTAATGTCAAAAAGTGGAGTCATTTCTTTCTTGGTTTCCATACATAGCAGCAATGAACGAGACCTAATTCTTGCTCTTATAAATCCATCACGGGATTCTTGGGAATATACAGATGAGGCCGCATCGGTGACAAGTTTTATTGCCCTCTCGACACTTTGTGAATGAAGTGGATAACTGGGTAGGCACAGTTTTTTAACCCTAAGTGCATTGAGTTCAATATTTGTGAGCGCCACAGTGAGGGGAGGTTCAGTCAGCATTTCTTTTGACCAGTAAATAATATCCCATGCGTTTGCGTTGAAATTTATCTCAGGAACCTTAAATTCTCTGATTTCGGACACATTTTCCATCTTTGTTCTAATGTTCATGATGAAATCAACTGCTCTGTTTCGTTTTTGTTCTGTTGTTTCTGATAACATTGTTATCAGAACATTTTCGCAATGAGCAAAATATGCGCTTCTAGCAATGTAAGGCTTCACTACATTCTGAACATCCTTTGGAAGAAGATGAAATCTTTTAATTGCTCCAAATATGTGATGTAGTCCATTCCATATATATGGCCTACTCTTGATATCGAACCAGCTTAGTCCATAATTTGTAACACTGAAGAAAATTATTGAATAAAGAGGCAATGAAGGAGTTTTCTCTGCAATGTATAGGCGGCAGACACGATTTGCTAATGTCAGCCATCGAGAATGGTTCAGTGGTCCGGGTTTTGTATTTTCCAAATCTTTTGGGACATTCCCACTTCTGATAGCCACAATAATTTTGTACAAATACTGTTGATCTTGGCTAAGATCATCGATAACCTCTTCTGATATGTGTGTTAATTCAATGCCTTCTCTAATTGGTTTGAAATTGACTGCAGGCACTTTTTCACATTCTTTCAGTGCTACTCCGATTTTTCCAGTGAAACATGTTGGACCTTTTGTTTTACCATCAAAATGTCCAAATAAGTGTCGAAGGGGAAGTTCATTTGTATGCAGCATACAAATGCTCCATTGTAACGGTTTCTTTAGTTTTTCTTCTGTGAGGTGGATGATACCACCCTTGGCACCTGTGTTGGTATTTGTACTGTCACATCCTATGAGACGAATGCTCCATTGTAACAGTTTCTTTAGTTTTTCTTCTATGAGGTGGATGATCCCACCATTGGCACCTGTGTTGGTATTTGTACTGTCACATCCTATGAGACGAATGCTCTCATTAATAGCTGACTCTTGAAAGAAGGAGAACAAACTATCAGCTATATCTTGAGCTTTACCAGAAGAAGGAACTACATGGGTTAAATATTCATTTCCTGGCTCAGACACCAAAACATAGTGTTCCTCTCTAATGGAGTCTCCGTACCATTTGTTTCCTTTCTTCACCTTCACCAAAGTCTTGTCCTTTTTTCCGTCAAAAAATATAGCAGATATGACAGCAGGATTAGCTTTACTCTCCATCACCAAACTTTTTCTTATTTTCTCTCTTTCCGTCGGATTTTGTTCTTGTCAATCAAAAGTGTACTATCTTCTTTAGTGATTGCTCCATAATCAACTAAAGCAGCTGAAGCCAAAGCAGCTGCTGCTTGATCTGAAATTCCAAATCTATCGGCTTCCATCGCTACAGTAGGCAATGGAAGTCTCCTTTGACCTTGTATGGCAACTGACTCATAGTCTGATTCACTCTGATGTGGGTCTAATTCATATTGTGTGGAAGTACTCTCTACATCTGAAAAACACTATTTCGGTTAAAATATGAGTCCTTCATTTCTCTTCTTTTTTTAACCATTCTTTCTTCTGTCCGCAATTTCCTAGACTGCATTTTTTTAATTCTTTTTGTCGTGACTTTATCAACGTCCCCTAATTTCATTGTACGCGTCGATCGCTGATCCTGTAAAAACAGAAGCTTTTCTTTTGGTACCTTCAGTTCTCTTCGACAGGTGCATCTTATGTGAACATCTTAGCAGCTCTCAGGACAGCCAAAGTTTTGATGGGAGATAAAGGGGCATTTACAGGCACAGATATCGAATAATTCTTCCAAGGTGTCATTAAAATTTTCTCTCATTTTGACACTACTTTTTGATCTGCTAAGATCGTTTGCTTTGCCGATGAACCGCTTTAATTTGATATAAACTGATTTGTCAGCTATTGCAGGAATTGAAGCGTTTCTCCAAATACAGAGTATATCTTCAGTAATTTTGTTGAAAATATCAGTTATGTGAAGTCACTGAAGTGACTTCTTTTGAAAGAACATGGTATTGGCCCACCTGTTTATTTGTTGGCAATGTTGTAAGAGGAAGCTCTTGTGCGGTTCCAAATATAAAATATGGTTTTGATTGACTCCTTGTAGCTCTAATGTTTGAAGCAGAAGCCATATTTGTTACTAATTATCAGAAATAACCAATTCCAAATCCAACAAAAACCTGAAAAATAAAAAAAATTCATTAAACATCTGAAACATTTATATGGGGTAGAAAATGTGAAATAAACAATCTTTGCTTCAGCAAACTTTTTTGTAAAAAGAATACTTTTCGAGTTATGAAGCGTATAATGACTGGCTGGCGGCCATTTTTTGGGGGGGAAAATGGGGTACTTAGGATGAATTGAAAATTTTTTAACTCTCATATTCTTTTTTATCACCCTTCAATCCACCTTATTACCAGTTGAAAATTTTTCACCCCACCCTAATATATATATATATATATATATATATACAGGGTGTCCCGTAAGTCTGGACCCATAGGGAAAAATAATAAAAATTACAAATAGTCCAAAAATTTATTACATAATCTGTTCAAAGTGTCCGCCGTTGTGTCGCACACATAGTTGAAGACGCAATCTCCACTGCGACAGCACTTTCTGAATCACAGTCGCAGAAATTTCTTGACACGCCTCCACAATGCGTGCTTTAAGGTGGAAAATGTTTCTGAAGTTTGACCTCGTACACTTTGGCTTTCAAGTGGCCCCACAAATAAAAATCATAATATAAAAATAATAAAAAAAATATAATATAAAAATATATAATAACTAATAAAAAAATATATTATAAATCCCTATGGTCCAGACTTACGGGACACCCTGTATATATATATATATATATATATATATATATATATATATATATATATAGAAAATTATTTCACGAAAGTAACACGTGAAAAATATTTATGATGAATAAAACCACGAAGGAAAGGAACACAGAGTGGTGCTCAAGCGCTTTCGTCCCAAAAAATGTATACACACTTTAACAGCTGACAGCTCAATTGATGTTTCTTTCTTTCCAAGTTAAACCCATTAGAATTAATGGCAGTCAGACTAAGCTTTGAACAAAGGAAATTCATTCTAAAATGCTACTGGAAGTGTGAAACGCAGTTGAAGTGCAAAGACAGTTTAGGAGGGAGTTTCAAACAGATCCACCAACGCGACTTACCATCATTCGAATTAGAGATAAGTTTGAAGCCGATGGAACTGTTCAGAATGTCCACAAGAAGCGTTCCGGAAGACCACGGACATCGACAAGCCCCACAAAGCAAGAAAGAGTACTGGAAACGTATCACCAAAGTCCAAGAAAATCTGTGCGGCAAGCGAGTCGTGAGGTAGGAATTTCAGAATCGTCTGTCCAACGCATTTTGAAGCGCTGTCAATGGAAAAGTTACATTCCAAGATTAGTCCATGCTATTAATGAAGATGATCCGGACCGAAGAGTGGAGTATTGCGAGTGGTACTTGGCACGATGTGGATGTGGATTGGACGAAGGGGTTTCGTAGAATACCCTCCGCGTTCACCAGACCTCACACCACTAGACTTTTTTTTATGGGGATACTTAAAAGACAAAGTCTACGCTATAAAACCTGCAACAGTCGCTGAATTGAGAGCAGCCATTGAACGAGAATGCACACAAATACCAAACGAAATGTTTCGTGATGTTTGCGATTCCATTGCTTCGCGTTATCAGCAGTGCCTGGACCAGAACGGACGTCAGTTTGAAAACAGGCGTTGACAAAACAATTAAATAATGTCTGTAGATTCTATTACATTTTGAAAATGAAATGTATTTTAATAAACACTGCCTTTATAATTATTTAAAGTGTGTATACATTTTTTTGGGACGCCCTATATATATATATATATTATATATATATATATATATATATATATATATATATAGAAATAAAATTGTGGGAGGAGCATACAAATTTATAAGGAAAACTACCAATTTTAGCACTTTGCCCGAATTCAACACAAGATCAAATGGATTGTTTACAACCAATTTTATATATAATGCTTGAATGATATATATGTCACAAAAAAAATAATAAAAATAAATTGAAAAATGAAAATTGTAAGAGGAGCATACAAATTTATAAGGGAAAATTACCAAAGTTTTAGCACTCTGCCCTTCTTGTCTAAATCCGTTCTGAACGAATTCAAAACAATGGGATCGAGTTGAAAAAGACCTTTGCTCACGTTAAAGTTATTTGTAAGTTGGATAATAGCACTCAAGAATATTTCTATTAACAATGTTGCTAGAGTGAAATTTGTATGCTCCTCCCACAATTTTATTTCTATATTTATTATATATATATTTTTTTTTGTAACCTATATATAGTCTTGAACTCTTTATTTACTTCAGTGTTCCTGAGGATGTCATTAGACGAAAGCGCTTGAGCACCATTGTGTTTCCTTTCCGTCGTGGTTTTATTCATCATATATATATATATATTAGTGATGTAGGTCACATCCGCATCCGCATCCTCATCCGCGGAACATCCGCACATTTTCTCGCATCCGCATCCGCGTCCGCATCCCCGCTTTGGACTGCGGATGTCGTGCGGATGTGGACCGTTGAGATAAAACGTCATTAATAAGCGGAAATTATCAAATTCTACTATATTAATAGAACTAGTTCATTGTGCGCAAAAGTGATGCAAGCGACAAGACGAGAGGCTGTTCTTGTATGAAGTTACTCTCTTGCAACCTACTTAGATCCACGTTACAAAGCTAAGTTATTTTCACCTAGTACTGGGTGATCAAAAAGTAACGCAACCCATGGGAAAACGATTTATTTCAGAGCAAGTGCTGGAAGTGGGCACCGTTCTGTGCTTCACACAAGTGGATACGGCGATTCATGTTCTTAAAGACCCTTAAAGATCCAAGGTGTATTTCATCTTTTTCATATATTCACCACCTGCAACAGAAGGAAAAAATCAATTATGTGCGTTTCTCCATGGGTTGCGTTACTTTTTGATCACCCTGTACATTAGAACGAGTTAAATCATCACTTGGCAAAGCAGTTGAAGAGCTTCAATCTCTTGAATCTGTCGCTTCGCCACCCACCAAAAGAATAAAAGTTTCAGTGACAGAACCAACACCTTCAACAAGCAAATCTATCACAGAATCTGTCTCTCAGTTTCTTGAGTCAAGCAGCAATGACGAGACCTACGCGATGTCAAAAGATGTAGTAAAAATGATCGAGAGCTATCACCAAGAAAAACGCCTGGCTGCATGTGACAATCCTATTAGTTGGTGGAAAAATACGCAGAATATCTATCCATACTTGAGTAAACTTGCAAGGAAACATTTAGCCTGTCCTCCAACAAACGTACCAAGCGAGAGATTATTTAGCAGTGCTGGATTAATATATGATGAAAAGAGAAACAGACTGGCAGCAGAAAAGGCAGAAAAATTAATGTTCCTTAAGCATTACCTTCCTATAATTAAGTTTGAACATTAAACGATGAACATCTTAGTTTACTTTATTTTAATTACTCATTTATAAATATGCGTAATAAAACTTTAAACTTAATATAAATAGTTATCAAGCTAATTAAAGATCTCTTTCTAAAAGGGTGGAGGTTGGGTAAAGAGGTCGGTGGGGTGCATTTGAGTTGGGTTCACGTCCCGCATCCTGGTAACACAATTATGGTTTCTAATTGTGGCTGAAACTCAACAAAATATAACGAATTTATTTGCAGACGAATTCACTAATTGATTTCTATATTAGTTAGATGCTTGATATTATTTTATATGTTCAGAGAAAAGTACAGCAATTATTGTACAATTAATCAATTATACTACATTATAGCTACAGCTCTCTCTATATAATAACTTATTATATACGTTAAACACAACAAATCTCGAATATATCCTAAAAAATAACGAAAATGTAGACATCCGCATCCGCATCCGCATCCGCGGATGTTGAAATCAAACATCCTCATCCGCATCCGCATCCGCGGATGTGAAAAAAATGACATCCGCTACATCACTAATATATATATATATATATATATATATATATATATATTATATATATATATTGCTGATACAATTTACAGTTCTATACTAAAAATCTTTAAATCTTCGAATTTTTAAATTAAGATTTTTCCGTTAATTCCTTATGATTATAAAGAGATTAAATTCTAGTGAGAATCAACATTCTACGTCAAAATGTTCGTGATGTAAAAGTGTTAAACACGGAACCCAGAGGAGTGGAAAGACAGAGGTAATCAATCATCCCGTGCCTGAGTCTAATTTGCATGCCTATTTAAGATACGATCTTCATTGCTGAGTGGAACTTAATGGAGAGCGAGTTATGTATTTATATTCTGTAATTGCTTATATACACGAGAGAAAAAAGAGCACGAGACAGGAGGGAAATTTATAGTTGAGAGAGAGAGAGAGAGTTACAACGAGTTACAAGGAGTTACAAGGACAAGAGGAAGCCTCAAAGACCTTTCGGTCCACTCTGGGAGGTTCCTGTTATTAAAAGTTTATTTTTCTTTCAACTATCCTAGCAGTAGTAGAAAACTGGATAGAAAAGTAGAAGGCTCTCTCCCCACCCTCCGCTCCCTCCCTGCCAGAGGCAGGTACGGAAAAAGGTTGAAGAAAATACCTTGACCCTGGAAAAGTAGCCAAGGAAATTTTACAGGAAAGTGGAGAATATATAAATAGCTCTATATTTAGCTTGCTCACAGAGACACCGTGCAAGCGAACTCCTGCAGAGTTTTCTTATGTTTTAATCTTAAACTATGAGAGTATTCAGTACTTTGTCTAGCCTATTTTTAAACACATTTACACTTTGACTGGAAACAACCTCTGAGGGAAGTTGGTTCCAGATATTAACTATTTTATAGGAAAAGAAATTTCCGCAGACAGAGGTCCTAAATGTCTTTAGTTCCAGTTTAAACCCATTATTTCTTGTCGGATTGGCATTAAGTGAGAATAAGTTTCTGTAATCTACCCTGTCTATTCCTTTGAGCATCTTGAAGACTTGAATAAGCTGACCCGCAACCTCCTCGTCTCTAAGCTAAACAGATTTAGGCGCTCCAATCTCCGTTGGTAGCTTTGCATTCTCATTGAAGGGATCAATTTTGTAGCCCTTGCTTGTACTCTTTCTAACCTTTCTATGTCCTTCCTGAGGGATGGAGACCAAAACTGCGCACAGTATTCCAGTTGAGGTCTGACTAGAGAATTATAAAGACATTACAGTCTCCTTGTTCCGAAACTGGAACTGTCTTTTAATATAACCTAATAATTTTAAGGCCCTCTTTTCGACTTCTGCACAGTGCTTCGACGGTTTCAGATCGTTGCTGATATAGACTCCTAAGTCTTTCTCTAGATCGGTCTCAGTCAAGTTCCTTCCCAAGAGAGAGTAATCGGTCTTCGGGTTTTTATAACCTATGTGCATTACCTTACATTTGTCCAAGTTGAATGGCATCTGCCAAGTAGCAGACCATTCGCCCAACCTGTCAAGATCGTTCTGAAGCGTTCTTACGCCCTCCTCAGTACCTACACTACTTCCTAATTTCGTATCGTCTGCAAATTTGGAGATTGCACTTAGAAGCCCGACGTCTATATCGTTAATATAGATGATAAAAAGTAAAGGACCCAGAACGGAACCCTGTGGGACACCACTGGTGACGGGCGCCCACTCCGAAGCCACTCCATTTATTACCACTCTCTGCTTTCTATCTTTTAACCAATCCTCAATCCAGTTGGAAACGAGCCCGGTGATTCCTAGTCCTTTGACTTTAGCTATCAATCTAGCGTGAGGGACTTTGTCAAAGGCTTTTTGAAAGTCGAGATACACTATATCTATTGCCCTACTTGCATCGTACAGTGTATGCATATTATGGAAAAACTCTAACAGGTTTGTCAGACAGGATCTATGTCGCCTAAATCCATGTTGAGAATAAAAAATTAGATTGTTAGATTCAAGGTGATACACAATACGTTTTGTAATGATGGATTCCAACAGTTTGCCGACAACTGATGTTAAACTGATCGGGCGATAATTACAAGGATTTTCCCTATCACCCTTTTTAAAGATTGGTGTTACATTTGCTAACTTCCAGTCGGTTGGAACTTTCCCTAACTCGATTGATTGTTTGAATATGGTTACTAAGTCGTCAACAACATTGTGGCTAACCTCTTTTAATACCCTTGGAAGAAATAAGTCGGGGCCAGGTGATTTGTATTTGTTCATCTTATCAATTAATTGCTGTACCTCATTTCTCGTAAAACTTATGGTCTCTACGGGATGGTCACCGTCATATGTAATCCGAGGACTTGGCACTTCTATTGTGTCTTCCTCCGTGAAGACTGTAACGAAGAACTCGTTTAACGTATTAGCTATATCTTTATCACCGAATTTCAGTACGCCATTTCTATCTTTTAAGGGGCCTACAGAATTTTTAATTGGCTTTCTGCTATTAACATGGGCAAAAAATTCTTTAGGGTTAACTTTACAGAGTGAGGCAACTCTAGCTTCTTCATCACGTTTGGCTGATCTAATTAAGGACTTAACCCTCCTACGTAGGTTTATATAGTTTTCTGAATTAGTGTGGTTGAAATGCGACTTAAGTAGTTTGTAGGCTCTATTTCTTCCCGTAATAGCCCTCCTAATTTCGTTGTTAAACCATTTCGGTGACTTTGTTGACAAGGAAACCATTTTAGTGGTATAAAAGTGTTCTGTAATATTCTAAATTGATCCCTATATGAGCTCCAGGTGACATTGACATCCTCACTTATTAGAACTTCAAGTGTGTCTAAACTACTTCGGAAGCTTTCAAAATTTGCTCTCGAGAAATCCAGTCTTTCACGAGTCTTTTCGCGTGTATTAACTGGAACCCTGAGGTCAAACCTAATCAAATTATGATCGCTGTTACTTAAATTTTCACCAATAGTCAGGTTAGAGACTAGGTCATCTTCGTTCGTGAATATGAGGTCTAGTTTATTATTACCCCTAGTAGGCCCGTCAACCCATTGACTTAATAAGTTATCATCGGCAAATTCCAACAGTCTTGAGCCCTCAGCATCAGCTGTTTTGTTTTCCCAATTTACATTACCACAATTAAAATCACCAAAAATCACACTGATCTTATTATTCACTATTCTGCTTAATTTGTTATACAAGTTTATATCCTTATCAACGGGGTAGTGAGGTGGTCTATATACTAGAAGTAGCTGCACTACTTTATTATTATAGGTTTAGATCAATTCCCAACATTTCATGAGCAGATACGATATTACTGTTTACCGGGTGCAGGGAGTCCCGAGCATACAAAAGTACACCGCCGCCTTCCCTTCCGTTCCTATCTTTGTGAAACATTTTGTAACCTACCATTTCAAATTCTCCTACAAAATCCCTTGATTCAGAATGAATCCAGGATTCCGTTATTCCGATGATATCAAAGTTCTCAGTTTTGACAAGCGCTATAAATTCCATTAGTTTGTTTCTAATTGACCTAGCATTGAAGAGCACAGTTTTGAGTGATTTTAAGTTGTGGTTTTTCCTAACTGGCCTGAGTCGTTTCCCGACGCAGTTGAACTAACTACTGGGGGAGTGGGACTAACTACTGGGGGAGGGGACTAACTGCTGTTGGAGGGGGACTAACTGCTGGGGGAGGGGACTAACTGCTGGGAGGGGGACTAACTGCTGGGGGAGGGGGACTAACTGCTGGGGGAGGGGGACTAACTGCTGGGGGAGGGGGACTAACTGCTGGGGAGGGGGACTAACTGCTGGGGGAGGGGGACTAACTGCTGGGGGAGGGGACTAACTGCTGGGGAGTAGGTTTAACTGTTTGGGGAGCAGGATCAATTGCTGGTTTGGGGGGTCCTAGTTTAAAAAGATTATACAAATTAATGTTCAGTAAATCACCATACTTCTTTTTCCCCTTCTGGTTAAAATGTATCCCGTCCGAACCAAAGTATTCCCCATTTCCGTAGAATGTAGGCCAAAAATCGACAAACTTTAGGCCTTTTTCATCACACATGCGTTTAACTCTTTTATTTATGCTAATGGCTTTACTTAGAGTATAGTCACTAGCACGCATTCGAGGGAGAATTCCTACGACCATACCCATGTCTGTCCTATCCCTAACCTTGTCAGTTAGGTTCTTGAATTCTTTTATAATGGACTCTGTCTGCCCTCCTGTCCCTCCCAGAAAAACGTCATTGCCACCAACATGGACAATGATAGGGCAACTCTTATTCTTGATATTAATTTTGCCTAATTCCCTATTAATTATCTGGCTTGTGGCACCCGGAAAACATCGGAGTTTTCTCTTGGTCGCGCGTCTTGCTCCGAAAAAGTCCCCTTGATTCCTTACCATAGAATCCCCAATTAAAAAGGATTCATCCTCCTCATCAGCAAGTAAGTGAAACTTATTTTTGATGGTAATGGGTTCCAAATCCTTATGTTTTGGTTTTGGTTTGGAGGGTCTTTTATTTTTGACCAATTTGAATTCTTGTTCCTCCGTTCTATTTTCCGGAATAGTCACCGTGTTTTCCAAGCGTGCCACGCTTTGTTCTAGATGCTTAATCTTACAGTTTAAATCTGCTGGTGTGTTTTTAGTTTGATCTTGTCCACTGGGTTGGATTTCCAGTGCTACGACCCTAGCTTCAAGCTTTTTTACTAATTCCTTTAGCTCTTTAACTTCCTTTTCGTGGTTGTCTCTAAGTTTACAAAACAAACATACACTAAGGGATGTGATATCGCTGATACTACCTTCAGGGAAGTCAACGCACCAATGATTAACTTTGCATTTAGCTGGCCCTGCCATATTTTCTCTTTTTTTTTTTTCTGAGTACTCTGAATAAGATAAAGCGTTCTAGCAATGAAAACTATCAAAAACGTTCTGACCAGTATATAAAAAGGGGGGGGGGGTGAATTCATCCCGCGCGTAGACGCATCCACCTATTTGCAAGTGACGTTCATCCCTTCCAGAAGACTACACCTCTCGCTGCTGCCGCACCGACCAAAGGTCTCCCCAGGGCCGGACAGTCCCAAACGTGTCACAGCTACCAACTGACAAACACTCGCGACGCAGGCATCACGGATTTCCCGCCAGGAGCGACAGCGAGATGCAGCCCCTTACTAAGTCTTACTAGTCACTCACAAGCGGCCAGACTCTTAGAGTCCAGTGTTCAAGAGATATCCCACCAGACCCAGAGTCTACGCCCGAGACTTTACGCTGGCCTGGCAGCCAGCTGGGAAGTAAAGCTCTCTCACCTCAGAGCAGTACAGCCGAGCACCATCAATTGGTCACCAAAGAACGGTCGCAGGGGGCTGGTCAGGCCATTACGCGTTAGGAATGGGCTTAACGGGGCACTAGCCACACTCCATTCATCGCGCTCCTTCGCCTGGGACCCCTCCATCCCTGTCTCTCACAACCTACGAGCGTTAAATGGTGTTATTTATAGGGGTTCCAAAGCCTCTCTTCCCACGCATGAGGTAGCAGTAGGGTCCTAATAATAAAAGAAGAGAAAAAGACTTAATACTAAAAGTTTTTTTTTTTTTTTTTAGTCAGAGGAGAACATCTTTAATGTAGGCTAAAAGGACAGAGTAGGGATGGGATGGGGTCCTAGTAACCCACGGGACAGGATTGTACAACATACTTTACCCGCCCTCCCGAAAGAGAGAGAGAACCTAAAGGAACTGGCAGCCAATTTCTCTAGAATTCCACGACTCGGGACCGGAGGGCTGTCACACCCCAAGTATAAAGTTTACAACATCCAGAAGAAATGTGCATAACCTTTACACCCCCTCCCTGCGGAGAGAGAGAGAGAGAGAGAGAGAGAGAGAGAGAGAGAGAGAGAGAGAGAGACTCAAAGACCTTTCGGTCCACTCGGAGAGGTTCCTGTTATTAAACTGGTAATTTTTGTAATTATTTTAGCAGAAGTAGAAAACTGGATAGAAATGCATAAGGCTCTCACCCCACCCTCAGCTCCCTCCCCGCCTTTTACGGAAAAGGTTGAAGAAAATACCTTTATTTTAAAAAATAAACATGTTTCTACTATTCTTAGACATATTAACAAGGCAGGCAAGTGTGTGAACGTGTTTTCTGTAATTGGATGTGTCATGTGTATCTGCCAACTCTTTGAATGTCGCCGAGTTTCAACTTGGGTCTCCCGCCGTAAAGAGCCACCACGAGAGCAGAGAAAAAACCCTTTCCGGCGAGAAATATCAGTAGGAGGTCCCTGTGTACTTGTTCCTTATGGAGAATGAAGGTGTCTCGTAGGTGATCACCTGTTGTTGCTACGGCGAATTCAAGGGTCTCATACTCAGAGGTGTTTATGAGGCAAGTGATAAAAAAATGAGTTGCTTGATGGTTGATCATGCTATGTGGGCACAATCAACCAGAGATGTCTCTCTTAAGTAGGGGAAAAATTAAGTGTAGGAGAATGTTTAAACAAACTCCCGCAGGGCTACGTTATAATATATTTTCAAAATACTTATTTAATCTAATCTTAAATTATATTATAGGTGAGTACATTCTCAACCCTATATGGACAACTGTTACAAATTTCTAACCTTTCATATACACACATTTACAACTTAACCCTGAGGAAAATTCGGTGCTACTATAGCGTGATTCCTACCGGTGACTTCGATACTATAGGGTGATTCCTACCCGTTTTGGTTCGAAACTACAGTACTGTAGAGTGTGATTCCTATCCAAGGTATAAATGAAAATATAATAAATATAAAATGCTATTTATTATTCAATTTTATTTATTTAAAAAATAGTTTCGGTGCTACTATAGTATGTGGTCTACCTACGATTGGTTAGGTTTAGTCACGATATTTTCGTTAAAACTAACGAAAATATCATGACTAAACCTAACCAATCGTCAAGGGCGATGGACATTGGAATGTAAACAAGCAATTAGTAAACAAGGTAAGAAGCTATAATTAAAAGGTAGACCGCCGAATCGAGGTAGGAATCACGCTATAGTAGCACCGAAAATTCTGTCCATAAAGGGTTAAACCCCAAGTGTATTCAGAACTTTGTCCAGCCTACTTTTAAATATACTGTATTTACACTTTGGCTTGAAACAACTTTCGAGGGAAGTTGGTTCCAAATATTAACTATTTTATAAGAAAAGAAATTACCCAAGATGGAGGTACCAAATATTTTAAGTTCAAATTTAAAACAATTATTTCCTGTCGGATTGGTATTAAATGAGAATAATTTCCTGTCGTCTACCCTGTCTATTCCATTGAGAATATTGAAAAATTGAATAAGTTAACCGCGCAACCTGCTGGTCTCTAAAGTAAACAGATTTAAGTGTTCTAATCTTCGTTGGTAATTTTGCCGTGTCACTGAAGGGGTCAATTTTGTATCCTTTGCTTGTACTCTTTCCAACCCTTTTATATCCTTACTAAAGGACGGAGACCAAAGCTGCACACAATACTCGAGTTGTTTTAATTAGTAAATTGTAGAGGGACATTACAATCTTCTTGTTTCTGAATTGGAACTGTCTTTTAATATAACCTAGTATTTTTAAGGTCCTCTTTTCGACTTCTGCACAGTGCTTTGACGGTATGAGATCATTACCAATATAAACTCCTAAGTCCTCCTCTAGCTCAGTCTCAGTCAAATTCCTCCCCAACAGAGAGTAATCGGTCTTCGGATTCTTGTAACCTATGTACATTACTTTACATTTGTCCAAGTTGAATGGCATCTGCCAAGTACCAGACCATTCGCCCAACCAATCAAGATTATTTTGAAGCGTTCTTACGCCCTCCTCATTACCTACATTATTTCTTAATTTGGTATCGTCTGCAAATTTAGAAATTGCACTAAGGAACCCAACGTCTACAGTATATAGTTAATATAGATGATAAAACGTAAAGGACCCAGAACAGAACCCTGTGGAACCCCACTGGTGAAGGGGGCCCACTCCGAAGCCACTCCATTTATTACCATTATCTGCTTTCTATCTCTTAACCAATCTTCAATCCAGTTGGAAACGAACTCGATAATTTCTGGTCCTCTAACTTTAGTCATCAATCTCGTGTGAGGGACTTTGTCAAAGGCTTTCTGAAAGTCGAGACACAGTACACTACAGTATATCTATTGTTCTAGTTGTATCGATGAAGTATACATACTATGGAAACTTTTTAACAGATTTGTTAGACAAGATCCATACCGTCTGACTCCATGATGAGAATCAAAAATTAAATTGTTTGATTCAAGGTGATACACGATACGTTCTGTAATCACAGATCTTATAGGTAACGTAATTCCCACACACACTAGTGCTAAACCGTTTCAAATCCAACTTCCAACCATTGTTGCGAGTTGAGTTATCATTTAAACTAAACATGCTTCTAAACTCGACATCGTTGAACCCGTGTAAGAGCTTGAAAACCTCGATCAGTTGACCGCACAGCCTCCGAGTTTCCAGCGAAAACAAATTCAGGGGCGCGTAAGCTTCGATTGTAGCCCATATGCCTAACGGAAGGGATTAACTTTGTGGCTCTCGCCTGGACTCGCTCCAGCCTGTCAATATCTTTCCTGAGGGTGGGCGACCAGAACTGCACAGCATACTATAGGTGCGGCCGAACCAGAGAATTGTACAGAGAGAGCACAATCTCCTTGTTCCGAAATCGAAATTGCCTCCTCATATAACCCAAACAGCTTCTGTGCTTTCTTTTCCACCTCTACGCACTGTTTCGTAAATTAAGGTCGCTGCTAATTAGCACACCCAAGTCCTTTTCCAAATCGGTCGCCTCGATATTACTCCCCAACATCGAGTAGTCCGATTTGGGATTGGCATAGCCAATGTGCATGACCCTGCATTTACCCAAGTTAAACGGCATTTGCCATTTTTCGGACCACTCTCCTATCCTACGAGGGTCCGACCGCAGTTGCTCGATCGCTTCGGGCGTCCCAACATTGGCCCCAAGCTTGGGGTCATCAGCGAATTTGGCGATTCGAGAGAGAGAGAGAGAGAGAGAGAGAGAGAGAGAGAGAGAGAGAGAGAGAGAGAGAGAAATTATTCATCCCTTATTCAATTACTGTACTTTTAAAATTAATAATAACGTATCTTTTGTACTTCGAAGTACTTTTTTTTTAATTCATGAAATATTCAGTAAAAGTGTTTTACTTTATTTCTTTATTAAGTAAACCTCATATTCCCTCTTACCTCTTCCCTCTTTTCCACCCCTCAACTTCTTTTCCCCCCCGCCATCAGCTTCCCCCACCTCACCCACTCTCTACATCCCACTCCCATTAAAGCAAGCAGATCCAATACATGAAAATGTATTGTTTCGTAAATGTAAAAGAATTTTGAATTGAAGACGACGTGACGAAGCATATATATATATATATATATATATATATAATATATAATATATATATTATATATATATATATATATATATATATAGCAGTCACAGAGCTGTGAAGAAAGTTTTTCCATTTTTTTTTTGTTGGCTGTCTCATGCATGAAGTGCATTTATCATTCGGCAAAAACTTATTTCTTCAACCGAATGGAAGACGCGAACGGTGCTTACGATAAATGTTACATGAAACTCTTCATAAGGAAAATCCATTTAAATTATTTAAATGTTAACTCATTTTACCTCACAGGAAACATAAAGACTAATTTACTGTGAGATTCGTTTATTCTGAATCGCTACGTAATGGCATTCATAACTGAAGACTAAAAAACAGGTAGTTTTTCATTTTACAAAATTACACGATTCTTTTCAAATAAAGAAAACGTGATTATATATATATATATATATATATATTAGTCAAATAGCGCAATCTCTAAGAAGAAAATGGAAAAGATATTTAAATTGTTATGCACCTTTCATATATACATATACATATATATATATAATGTTCAAGAAACCTTAAAAACTGTAAAATAACGTAAAAGAAAGATTGAAAAAAAAAAAAGAAGCAGAGTAAAGAATAAGCGAGCAAAAGCAAGGGGTATAAAATGAGTGCCAGACGATGCCAGGTTTGTTCCCTGAGCGGAAGATTTTTTGGGCACCTTCGTCTGAGGTTAATCGAACCAGTGTATTCAGTGCCATTCTTCTCCGTGTGAGCAACACTGTGTTCGTGACCACCTTCGCAATTAGCTTGAATGTTTTGCCGATTGAAAACTAACACCAAAATGTAATTTACTTCTTCTTATTGAGAACGTCTCGCGGAATCTTATAACATAATTTTGTCATCGATATTCGTTCTCTAAAGCTTAATTTGAATGTTAAACGATGCTAATGATAATGATAATGATAAGTAAATATTCTGAATTAGAAAAATGTGTTTGCATTTCGTAGTGAGCAAGAAATTAACAGAATAATGCATTGAATACCACGAGAACGCGGTTGTTATATAAAGTTCAGAGTCGCCGCACCTTTTTCAGTAAGTACGTTGAACTCTTTGGATCACAAAGGGGCTACTTTCTGTAAGTGGCTCCATTACAACCTATAAAAATAATCAGATTCTTTTATATTTTGTGATTTGGCAGAGGAAAGCTTTGATGATACCAGTCTAGTATTGATACACTCTTTCTTGTGGGACATAAAAAGAAGAGTCTCGCGTATATCTTACATACATTTTGTTTTTGTTGATTTTGAATTGTTTTCTGACATAGAGGACTGACAGAGAGAGAGAGAGAGAGAGAGAGAGAGAGAGGAGAGAAAGGAAATTTTACAGGAATGAGGAGAATATATAAGCTAGCTCTAAAATTATGCTATGCACACATAGAAATCGTACACTAGATAGCACCGCTATATAAACCAACTAATAATATATTTGTGCTGATCTTACAGCAACTACTTGGTGTCGTCACAAAAACCTCGAACATATGGTTTTTACTTTATACAAAATATTTATAGCTCTATTTACCTTGGTATTGGTCCAACAAGGACCCCATGACCCACTTCAGGCTAGTCCCAAAAGGATTAAGAGAGAAGTAAAGGTTAAACTCTCCATGTCTACACTCATGTGCGCGCAAAGCCATCAAGCCGGTAAAATGATTTAAATATTTCTAAAGGAAAGGGGTGGAAACAGGAATTAAGAACAGAAATCAGATTTTCCACACCATGCCCTCACCCGTCACGTACATCCAGCCACCACCCAAGAGGGAAAAAAAAAAAAAAAGAAAATCGTGACGGCAGAAACGTAACTCTACCTCACCTGATCCATTCCATGCATTTAAAAAAATTGTTCGTTAGGAAATTATGTATTTCCACAAAATACTTATCTATTCTATTCTTAGACATCTTAACAAGGCAAGCAAGTGTGTGAGCGTGTTTTTTGTAATGGGATGTCTGTCATGTGTGTGTGTGTGTGTGTGTGAGAGAGCTCTTTGAATGCCGCCGAATCCCAACTTGGGTTTTTCGCCGTGAAAGAGGTTTATGGGGCAGGTGATATATTGAGTCTTTCGTATTCGTAGTATTGTGCTACCACGAGAGTAGAGAAAATCTCTTTCCGGCGAGGAATATCAGTCGAAGGTCCCTGTATCTATTCCCGTGTATTTGTCCCTTATGGAGAATGAAAGTTTTTCATGGGTGATCACCCGTTGTTGCTACGGTGAACTCAAGAGCCTCCCAGTTAGAGGTGTGTATGAGGCAAGTGATAAAAAAATAGGTTGCTAGATGGTTGACCATGCTATGTGGAAGGTGTGGGGGTATGTGGGAAACTTCAACCCCTCATTTTTTGGCTGGTCCCTCCAGCTGAAATTTGAAGGTGCATGAACTACATACAAAAAGGTACTTGGCTTCCCGAGTATATGTTTTATTGTTAAATCATGAAGCACCTCTTTTAGTTTCATGTGAAAACTCGTGCAACAATATCTGGCCTATGTTCTGGTCTTTGATAAACTTCAATGCTTTCAGCGATTTCAGTCCACCAAGCCCGCCTCTAGGTCTGGCTTGGTGGAGGGGCGAGTTGCTTTCTTGCGCTCTCCACCGTACATAGCCAGTCACGCCCGGCTCATCTGGTACCGTCCTGAGCCAGGCATCCAGTCTTCTCTTGAAGACTTCAACTTTGACCCCCGTTACGTTTCTGAGGTCCTTTGGAAGCTGGTTGAAAAGTCTTGGCCCCCTGACAACCAAGCTATTTTTCCTTCAGAGTTGAGGAGGTCCCTTGTCGGGCCTTTAATTTGAGAACACTACACATTCTGCCTTTCCTATTTTCCAGTGTTGTTTGAATGGTAATTGGGTTTAGTTTTAGGTTTGGTACTATTTTTTTATCATTTTCCATATGTAGATTATGGTGTACTGGGCCACTGTACCCTCTCTCTTTTTCTTTCCACGGAGTACAGATTTAGTTTACGTAGTCTTTCCCAGTAGTTGAGTTCTTTGCAGCCATCAATCTTTGCTGTGAAATGCCTTTGCGTTTCTTCTAGTTTATTAGTTTCTTCCTTTTTATATGGGGACGTCAAAACTGAGCAGTATTCAAGTTTTGGTATAATCAGTGTTTTTAGCAGGGGAATCATTACTGTCCTGTCCCTTCTTTTGAACGTTCTTAGTACCTGTCCGGCGACTCTTTTTCCTTTATTTATCGCTACCTGATTTTGTGTTTCGAATTTCGCATCATCTGTCATTATTGTCCCGAGATCGATTGCTTTCGTGCTTCTCTGAATTTCCTGCCTATCTGGAGTATAATATGCAGTCTGTTTAAGTTCTTCTTTTCTACCATATCTCAAGAGCTGAAATTTCTCGGTGTTAAATGACATGTTGTTGTCTTCTGACCATTTGTATATTTTGTAATTTGTAATATTTTTTAAAAATCGAAATATATATACTGTGTATATTATATATATATATATATTATATATATAATATTATATATATAGGTACCTATATATTCAACAATGCACTCAGAGTGGAAGTATGAACAGTTACCGTATTTCCCGGCGTGTAACGCGCACCCTAATTTTGAAGAGAAAATTTAGGAAAATAAATATTTAGGAAAAAAATATACCTCCTACCTCACTTTACATGTACAATTTTAACGAGTTAATTTTAACATGTACATGATTTTTTGGAGTATTTTTGGGGAAAAAAAGTGCGCGTTATACGCCGGGAAATATGGTAATTATCTTTTCACATAGCGCACCATTCCGCCCATATAGGATGAATTTCACAATTAAACACGTGAAATTAATAAATGATGCTTACCCACAAAGAAAAATTCCCTGATGAAGGGTGTTGTTAAATACATGAAAGACCTTGGAATAGCTTTTCACTTTTCCTTGCAAAATTATATATATATATATATATATATATATATATATATATATATATATATATAATATATATATATATATATATCCACACCAAATTATTGAAATACATACAGCAAATTTCTCTGAGTGAATACATTCACTTTTGAGGACACCAATAAAAATGTCCATTCTTCAGTATAAATTTGTTTGCCATCGAAGAAAATTGAACAGAAAAAGTAATTTTTAAAAAAAATTTTGTGCAACTTTATTGTGAAACTAGGTTTAAAATCCATCAGTATAACCTTAATTATAATATAAAGTAAACCCACACTTACGAAGAATTTTAAAAACTTAAGAAATTAACAAATATTAAAAAAAAACAATACATTAAAGATAAAGAAAACCTAATTTTTCGGCCAGTAACAACGGTGGCCCCTGAAAGTAATAAAAAAGTTAAAAGTTGGAGACCAGTTCTAAATTCAGCCGAGACTGCATCAATGTTTTTTAATATTTTTAAAAGTTTCCTCAGTGCAGGTTTACTTTATATATATATTATATATATATATAATATATATATATATATATATATATATACTATAAAAAGGCAGTCCTGTCCGTCTGTCTCTCTGTAGACATCATGTACTTACTATTAAGTAATTCTGAACATAGAAATAAATGCGCTTTGCTTTGTTTCAACTTTTTACTCGAACGTGTTAAAATTTTCATTGCTTGACACAATTGGTTCGGATGTGAAGCTTAAGAATTTCATTGCTGCGTTCTCTTCTATAGTTTTATTGACCGAATAATTTACTCCCCAGTAATTGGAGGGTGGGGGGGCTTTAGCTAAATGGGCCCGTAGGGTCCACTTTTGCTAGTATACTTTGATTTACCTTGGTTTTCCTTCCGCCCGAATTGTTCATTCTGACGGAGGTCAAACTTGTCACTCCACCTTAGACATACAGTTTAATGTGGAATCGAAATCGCGACCCTACCACGGGCAGTTAGAAATTACAAAGTCCTCATCCAGCGTCTTTAACCACTAGGCTACCTACTTATCTGTCAACCAATTTTTATTGTGTGGAAGAATGAACAGCTGGGTTTTGCTGCGCACCGCTTGCTGTCACCGAGTTTCGAACCTGGGGCTGGTGGATTTGTAGTCAGCGATGCTAACCACTAGAATATATACATATATATATATATATATATATATATATATATATAATATATATATATATACCACACTACGCAAAGATAAAGGTTAGTACAATCTGGCGTATATTCCAACACCCGAAAGAACACAAGGCTTTTGCGTACAGATCCGTACGAATCCTACCGCACCCGAGGTGATGGCAGAGTTTTATTTAAATATCTAATGTAACAATGTGGACTCAAAAGTGCTGGGAAGTTAGTATGGAAAATACCTCTGGGCGTGAAAGCTTTGCGTGTTCCCTGGGGTAATGAAACAGGTAGCAAGTTGTATTAACTTTTACGGTGTAGTAGCGCAGTTCAGCGCCCTCACTTTCTACACAGGAAATGCTGAGTTTGAATCCTGATGGGAAAATTTTTTCATTATGGAAAATCGTGCATGTTCATGCATGACATACAATAAATATATAGTGGCCCCCCAACGATAGGCACACTATAATATATGAATTAAAATGGAAATGATATTGGGTCATCAGTTTGACCTTTCAGCCAAACAAACAATATTTAATAAAATGGAAATGACTTTGTGGTTTCTCGTTTAATTAGAAAAATAAATGAATCATTTCTTCACAGTGATTAACAATTATTTATAGTGAATTTGTGCAATATTACAATAAATTATTATTAGCAATAAGGAATTATTCTTATACAGGATAAGAGTTAAATGATATAATAATGACAAGAAGACACTAATTAAGGTAATGAGATATACGGTATTGAACACACAGTAATAAGTAATTAAGCAAATAATAACTGAGGTAATGATATTCTGGTACTGGTACAGTAACGGAATAGGTCTAACTGCGGTCGTAAATGCATGAGTAGCTTGAACGGTATTGAGGACACTTTGTAGATAGCCTATCCGGTTAGGCTGGGAGTATATTGAGTTGTAGGCTACGCAAAAGTAGTTTAGCACGGCTGAATAAACGGTAGGCCAAATAAGTTGGTAGCCTACGTGAGGTTTACAGACCTGAGATTTTGATGAGGAAGATAACTCTACAGACGGAAGGGCCTACAAGCTAGACTGCGTGATGAGATCTTGGTAAAAGGAAATGTAGCTTCGCAGGTCGAATTGAATGAATGTAGAGCGAGGTGAAAGCGGACGGATGGCGCTAGTTACATCTTGCAGAACGATGTTGCTTCCAGAAGGATGAAATAGTAGTGGGACTCAACGGAGATGATTAGCTTCGTGTATCCTTGAATGGATTTTTGAAGGGCGGCTGGGGCCGCTCTCCGACGAAGGCCGGAGAGCGGGTGGAGTTACATGACGAAGATTGGAGATGAAGAGTGAGTGCTGAGTGAGATCTGAGTAATGGGCAAGTGAGAATGAGCGAATGAAGGCGACCTGAATTGGACTAACACTTTCATAGGCTCGGTGACGCTAAAAGGCCAGGTGACGCTACAAATTTTGGCGGGGACTTTCAAGAAACAAAAATGTAAAATAAGCGTTCCTTTGTGGAGGTTCTTGCCCACGTGTTTGGAAATTTACAGCCATATGAGGGAGGCAAGAAAAAGGAATTTTCGGTTATGCTGGTGTATATATATATATATATATATATAATATATATATACAGTCAGACCTGCTATAACTCGGGGTATTTTAACGCGTGCGTTCGGAGTTACGCGATTTATTTTTTAAAACCATGAAAATGTTATTATACGCATAATTCGAAGTTACGCGGTTTTTAAATAGTAAAAAACAAAAATACGGTACGTAAACTGACATCGAAGAGCTGCTAGCTGGATACTCACAGGAATTAATGAACGATGAACTAATGCAGATTGAAGAACAAAGAGAGGCAGAGGATTCGGAAAAATGATGATGAACCAGAAGAAGAGGCACTGGTCAAACAGCTCACAGTAGCAAAATTGTCCGAAGCATTTTCTATGGCTGACGTCCTCGCAAAACATCTTGTTGATATTGATGATATGATCCCAACATGAAACGGAGCAGCACACATTCAATAGAAAATTAGAGGATCTTCTCCGATGTCACAAGGAAGTTTATCGGGAGGAAAAGGAGGCACGGCAGTCAACGCTAGTTGCGTATTGTAAGAAGCCAGCTGCTGCTACAAACCAAGGTGACGGTGAAGAAGATGCTCTCGATGTACTTTAACATTTTTTTAATTATGCATTTTACATTTATGTACGTTATTAAATAAATTTGTGTGTGTAATATTTGTTTTTTTTATCCATTTCGTATTAATAGATTTTGGTAAAAGGGTTAAACAATTAATAATACATTGACTTAAAGGGAAAAACAATTTGGCAAGAACGCATCCCGAACTTATAACATTGTCCCTATGGGTAAACGCGCATGTCATTGCGCGCGTTTGCATAACGCGCCGTTTTTCAGGAACGCATCCCGCGCATTATAGCGGGTCTGACTATATATATATATATATATATATATATATATATATATATATAGTAGTGGTGGACCGCATATCCGCATCATTTTTAACATCCGCATCCGCACTTGACTGCGGATGTTATGCGGATATTACTTCTAATAAATTATGCAATTTACAATTAAATTAGCTTATAAAGTAGCTTATAAGACCCAGTCATGCACATTTCGTGTAAAGTATTAATACTATAAACACCCAGGAATGTCTGTCAGTCTGTCACGCTTGAAAAGAGAAGATTCTTGATATATATGGGCGATATTTGTATTTTAATGCATTAGAAAAATGCGTAATGAATTCTACTTTTAATTATAATTTTAAAAAGTGTAAAAAATATTTGCTTTTGCGTTCAACTTTGAGCCGAAATTTAATCTGCGGCTAAGTTCAAAAATTTACCAAATGAGTTCTTTTTATGCACTTTCATACTGGTGCTGCAACCATTACAGACTAAATATTTTTACGGCTTTCAAAAAGTCTACTTTATTGTATCAAGATTTGTGAAGCTTAAGATTTTTATGGCTGCATTCTTTTCTATAGTTTTATTGACTGAATAATTGACTCCCCGGTAACTGGGGGGGGGGGCCTGCGGCTCCCCAATTACTGAGGCCAAAGGCCCCAGCACCACGGGCGTAGCTAAATGGGCCCGTAGGGCCCACTTTAGCTAGTTAATTATTAATGACCAAACAAATATATAAACCTCAAAATATAAATACGTGGTAACACAGAAAATTGAATGAAACTTGTTTCATTCAATTTTCTGTGGCTGAAACTCATGAGAAAGTTATTATTTTTATCATAATGAAAATATTAATATTAATTTTAATTCTTATGCATTGCCTGCCATAATAGTAATATCACGAAATTTGAAAAATTGTCATATATTCATAATTCTATATTATATTGATAGATTAACTAAATATCCGCATCCGCATCCGCATCTGCGGATATTGAAATTAAAGATCCGCATCCGCAGATGTTGAAAAACTGACATCCGGTCCACCACTAAATTATTATATATATATATATATATATATATATATATATATATATATATATATATATATATATATATATACACACGCTACATGATGGACATGCATTTAAAAATGCATCCGTCAAAGATGGAAAAATATTAAATTAAATTCATTGCGACAGTGTGCTTGAACGAATGGGCACCCTGTAGCACAGAGGTTAAGATAACGGACTCCGAGCAGTGAGGCTCTGGTTCGCTCCCGCCTGCTGGCTCCTGGGTTGGGTTGAATTGGCCGCTTACCCTGTTCATGTTCATCCCAACACTTTAGGGAAATGAGCTTCCTGGCCGTTTAAGCAAACATCTATTAACCCATTAACGCCCAGCGTTACTTTACTGATTTTGTTCTGGCCAATGCCAGACCATTTTATTCAGTCTCGGAAAAGAACTCTAGGCACTAATGGGTTAAACGAATGAACACAGCTGATGACAGATGAATCCATGAATAAGAAATATCCTTTTATTTCTGTGGGACCAAAAGATTTTCTCTTTACTCGTTTCACGATGAATACATAACAAATCTGTTAAAATTCAAACATATGCTTGTCTGTTATTGTAGCAATGAATATTTACATACACACACACACACACACACACACAGAGCTGAGTGTGTATATACATATATATATAGTATAAATCACCCTTAATCTGGCATACTTGTTCATGCGATGCCAATATAGCAAGCAAACAATCATGTTATTTCTCGAAATAGTCACCTCCGTCCTACATCAATTCACTCGTGCCACCTGCTAATAAGTTTCTGGGGAAATATGTTTTAGGAAATCCACGCAGCCATTCCTGCATCCGTACGTTTACAGTCATCGGGATAAAGTTTTCCATGAGACTATTTGCACAAACCCGAATGAAACGAGATCATAAAGCATTCTACTTTGGTTGAATTAAGGTCAGAGTTTGGTTTCAAAATGGAAATACACCTTACTCGTTGATTAACCTTCGTATAAATGCGGGGACCACTTTTCTGTGTTCTCTCTTTCTCTCATAACCTTTCGTTTCCTTGGGCTAACCCGGAGTGGATCTTTGTTATTCTGCAGTTATTTAATTTTGTAGGTTCTTTCAAAGTTGTTGCATTGAAGGTTGCAGGTGTGGGAATGAGGGCAAATCTCAAATAAAATGTTGTATATGACAACAATGAAAGCACTGTGCGAATGACTTAAACCAGAGATTCCTCGTATCATTCATAACATACAGTCGAATGAAATGAAGCGTGTGTGTGTTTCACAACATGAACCAACTCATCCATCTTGTTTGGAAGCGAGAGGAAAGCATTTTCGATATCTGCTTTAATTCCCTCGTAACTTTCATTTAACTCTTTTTGTCAATATTTTACCGTCATTTTATTACATTATTATTTATCCTACGACAAAAAATACTGTAATAAATGTAAGAGCCTGTAATTTAATGCACAATTTTCCATATATATATATATATATATATATATGTGTGTGTGTGTGTGTGTGTGTGTGTGCATATATTTGCATTAAAAGCATAGTTCCTATGTTCCAGACTTTTGACTCTCTCTCTCTCTCTCTCTCTCTCTCTCTCTCTCTCTATATATATATATATATTATAGGGTGTCAGAAAATGTATACATTTTATTTATTATCTGTCTTAGTTACTGTTACTGTTACCGGCCCCGGCCCGCCGCCGCCGCCGCCACTCACTAATACAAACACATTTGTTACAGATTGTACAAATAGAGTATGGATATTATTGGTGTTTTGAGTGCTCTAAGAAAGGAAGAAGGGTAATTTACAATATGACCTAGCACAAGTGTTCAAAATTGTCGATGCCTGAGCTAAAATTTCACCTGATACATGGGAAAATGTTTCGTTCTGCTGTTACTAGATGTCAGGCGTGCTTGGATGAAAATAGAGACTATTCTGAACACTTGTGTGCTAATTCATATTGTATAAATTACATTTCTTCCTTTTGCACTCGCTGCAACAAATGTGTGTGTACATTTTTCTGAGACACTCCCCCCCCCTCCGCTCTCTCTCTCTCTCTCTCTCTATATATATATATATATATATAGCGCGAGAGAGAGAGAGAGAGAGAGAGAGAGAGAGCGATAAATTTAACAAAAACTGCTTGATCGTGAATTTGAACTCGCATTGAACACTATAAAATCAGAAAGAAACTCGGAGTGTACTTTTCTAAAACTTTACTGAGAAAGGTTAAGACATAATTACACCCTATTTATAATGACTTCCATAATTTGGCTCTTATTTCAACAAATAACGGCTTATTATCAGTAAAATTACTTTACTGAATCCATATCGCAAGGTTGAAAACCCGGGTGGAATCAGACTTTGGGACCTAATTAATAAATAAATAGTTGAAAGGCGAGGTTTTAAATTTTCAATCAGGTTAAATTTTTTTGGTGTAATATTTTGTGATTTAATTTCATTTAATTTTGGTTTTAATTGCTATATTAACTGTAAAATACTTCCTCTGTGACTTTAGTGCAGTATAATAGAAAGTTCTGTTTCCGAAAACGTTTGCAGTAAATGATCACATTTCCCTTGGTTCTCCTTTCCATGATTAAATTGAAACAAGCCAAATCCTGAATATATACAGTGTGTATATATATATATATATATATGTGTGTGTGTGTGTGTCTGTGTGTATCCATACGTACACAATGTATATAAGATCGTAAAAGGAGATTTTAAATTGCGTCATATCATAAAAAATAAATATAAACGCATTGTCATTAGCGTCGTCATTTAAGTATTTTACATTCCTATATCTGTGCATATTCATGAATACATTTGCGTGCAGCAACAGATAAGAATACAAAATCCGAAGAGAAAGGACAATGGGGACATTTCGTACAGCACACAAGTGGTGACGATGCTTCACCCAAACAATAGAATATTTTACATTGAGCCTGTAGTGAATGTGTAATAAAATAAAAGTAATGCAATTAATTCATATAAAACTATAACCATTGTTTTTAACAGCTGGAATAATTTTAACTCCATTTGCTTCACAAACACCACGTTGTTAGCGCATATAGAGCAAGCTAGCGTACACTAACCCTGAATAGCATATACGAGTGTGTACGAATCAAAAGAAATTTAATAGCCATAATAAAATGTAATTTTATATATACTGTATATATATACATATATATATATATACACACACACACAGGGTGGCCATTATTAGACTATTAATAGCATAAAACAATGGTTTTATTGTTTTTTTACAAAGCATCGCTCCGCTCATCTACTAGTTCAAGTTATATATGTTATAGGGATTTCATGAAATCCTTGAAGTGCTCAGGGATTTCACGTAAAACTAAGTCGTGATATTTTCGTTAGTTTTAACGAAAATATCACGACTTAACCTTACATGAAATTCCTGAACATTTTAGGGATTTCATGAAATCTCTAATTACACAGATTCCCTGTAACACACACATACTATTATATATTATATATATATATATATATATATTATATATAATATATATATATATTATAATATATATATATATTATAATATATATATATATATATATAACACACACTCGTATATATGGGATTGAACTCAGAATGGTCCCCTGAGGTTTTTTCATGATACGCACAGACCGAGCATGGAACAAAGAACTCTTCTGGGAAAATTAAATCCACTGTAGTCCAAATAAATAATGGTAAATGACAAACACTATAGTTTTTTTCTTTTTCATCCTCTCCCAAAGCTGGATCCTATCTGCTTTGCAGATAGCTGGTGAGGGAAACTATATTTTTGGGGCCTCTTTGCGAGTGACCTATAACATCATGAAAAAGAAAAAAACTATAGTGTTTGTCATTTATCATTACTTATTCGGACTATAGTGGATTGGATTTTCCAAGAAGAGTTCCTTGTTCCATGCACGGTCTGTGTGTATTATATATATATATGGGGACATTTCGTACAGTACACATGCGGTGATGATGTTTCATCCAAACAATGGAATATTTTACATTGAGGCTGTAGTGAATATATATATATATATATATATATATATATATATATATATATTATATATATATATATATATATATACTGTATATATACTGTGCATTCTCATATTACGACATAAATTCAATTCTTTTTGATGTTATAAGCGAATAATTTAGATAAGAAAAGTTTATTTTTAAAGAAAATGTTTTTAAAAGTACTTTTTAAAGTAATGTTGATGAACATACGATTTATGAACGTACGATTTATGAACGTACGATTTATAAAAGGTTATTATTCGTATGCACTAAATATGTAAATACATGAACTTTAAACTCGCTTTGAGCAGTGGCGGATTCAGGATTTCTCCATGGAGGGGGGTGGGAGACGAGGGGGGTTTACCAATCAAATTATAATTTGGCAAATCTGAAGTTTAAGAAGATTTAGAGGGAGACTTTAGATGTCAGAATGAGATATTTCGACACGCTTTCATATGCTTGATTTTAGTTGAACTTAAAAGAAATTAAAACATTCATTAAATTCAGCAGATTTACGTGTAGAAATATGTTCTTGATATTTCCTTTTTCATACAGTCATACCATTATTATGGTATGGTATCATTAAAATATGTACCATAATTTATGGTACATATTTTACAGGTATACGATAAGTCATTTCAATGTAGATTCTGCTCGTCCGTTCAATGCAAGCAAAAAGGTCACTTACTTCGTCTATAGTTCTCCCTTTATCTATGTCACTATGAATGTATTACAGTTGTTGATTCACTCAACCATTCCTCAGTATATTATTTTATATTTTTCCCATGGGGGGTCTTCGATCCTCTACTTACCTCCCCTTTGAATCCGCTTTGAGATACATATATTCTAATAATGTATATTCCTTTTAGAGTATCTAATAGTGTACTATTCTTAGTCTAAATAGTATGTAGTCATATATAGTCATAAAATATGTATCTGAAAGTTATTTTTAGCGTTTACAGTTATGGAAAAAAATTCTCCGAAAAACAAAATGGAAATTAACAAAATGGAAAGTGGAAAAAAATTCTCCGAAAAACAAAACGGGAATTACCAAAATGGAATTAATACTAAAAATTTCAAACTTTAAATTCGATAATTTACTTATTTTGTTAAAAAATTTAAATTTACGAGTGTATGAATTTAATTTTTTACATCATTAGATTGAGTTACATTTTTAATGAGGTAAAAATTTGGGAGTAGATTGATTATTATGAGAACATCGTCAACATAATTTTCTGTGAATTTTTAATTTTTTAATTTTCTTTTTTTTTATCAGAAATTTTATAATGCTAGTAATAATATTAATATTATTTTAAAAATATCAAATCGGAAAGTAGAATCATTTAAATTTTTAAAAATATTAACGTTACAAATACAAAATTCATCGTAGAATTTCATGATTCAAGATCTGTGGCCGTCGGTGGTAAATTTATTATAGATTTTGTATTTGAATTTCACGTTTTGAAATCACTAATTTTATTGGATCTTTTCCTTTATAGTACCCCTATTGGATCACTTGAAGATCAGGGCCCCCAGCCTTCTCTAGTTAGCCTTATAAGGCTAACTAACGAAAATATTACGAACTAACCTAACCAATCGTTAGGTCAACGGTACGCCCTTGACGATTGGTTAGGTTAGGTTGTGATATTTTCGTTAGTTAGCCTTATAAAGCTAACGAAAGAAGGCTGGGGGCCCTGATCTTCAGGTGATGCCCCCTATTGACAAATGGTCAGGTTAAGTCGTGATATTCTCGTTAAAACTAACGGAAATATCACGACTTAACCAATCATGAAGGGCAAAAGAACACAGTTAAGTTAGGTTAGTCGTGATATTTTCGTTAAAACTAACATTTTAGGGATTTCATGAAATCCCTAGTTACACGGACTCCTGTAACATATATATACATATTTCTTTTTCTACTTATAAATGAAACAAAGAAAATCCATCTTGCCCCCTTAAAATAGATGGATAACGAAGTGATAGACTATAAAAGTAAAATGAAAAAATATTCACACCGTCCAATCTAAAATTTTGAATGACTTAAATCACATCCCGATTCTTTGCTTTGAAGTAGTCTAAATTCCTGTAAAGAATTTTATATATTTTTGTACATTGTTTTATAAAATTACGTGAAGAATATTTTTATATTCATTTTTATCATAAATTTTTTAATAAAACCATATCCAAGACCCTCCATTACCAAATTCTAATTAAAAATGTCAGTTCTAATATCTTAATTTAAGTAATTTAGATCTAGGGAGTGTAGAGCATACTGTCTTTGTAGCTCACCAACCGTTAAATTTTTAATTACAAACTTAAATCAATGAATAACACCCACCAAATAATGTAAAGTTGATTCTTTTAAAGCTCCATTCTTGTCTGAAATTAAGTTCCGCCCATTTCAAAGTTACACAAAGGACACCAAACTGCAACAGATCGACTGGTCCCTACGAGGCTGTGTTTAAGAAGGAAGGTAAAAAAACGAAGGGAGGTAAAAAAAGAAGGAAGGTTAAAAAAGAAGGGAGGTAAAAAAAGAAGGGAGGTAAAAAAAAGGGAGGTAAAAAAAGAAGGGAGGTAAAAAAAGAAGGGAGGTAAAAAAAGAAGGGAGGTAAAAAAAGAAGGGAGGTAAAAAAAGAAGGGAGGTAAAAAAAGAAGGAAGGTAAAAAAAAGAAGGAAGGTAAAAAAAGAAGGAAGGTAAAAAAAGAAGGAAGGTAAAAAAAGAAGGGAGGTAAAAAAAGAAGGGAGGTAAAAAAAGAAGGAAGGTAAAAAAAGAAGGGAGGTAAAAAAAGAAGGGAGGTAAAAAAGAAGGGAGGTAAAAAAGAAGGGAGGTAAAAAAAGAAGGGAGGTAAAAAAAGAAGGGAGGTAAAAAAAGAAGGAAGGTAAAAAAAAAGGAAGGTAAAAAAGAAGGAAGGTAAAAAAAGAAGGGAGGTAAAAAAAGAAGGGAGGTAAAAAAGAAGGGAGGTAAAAAAAGAAGGGAGGTAAAAAAGAAGGGAGGTAAAAAAGAAGGGAGGTAAAAAAGAAGGAAGGTAAAAAAGAAGGGAGGTAAAAAAAGAAGGGAGGTAAAAAAAGAAGGGGGGTAAAAAAAGAAGGAAGGCAAAAAAAGAAGGAAGGTAAAAAAGAAGGAACGTAAAAAAAAGGAAAGTAAAAAAAGACGGAAGAAAATTTAAAGATAAGGGGAAATTTTAATGAAAAAAAGGAGAGAGAATCGGAATGAAAATTCTATCATACAATACATTTATGCGCTAACAACCCCAGCCAGTTTAGTCTACTGCATCTGTACTTTTCATTTGCGCATGCGTATAAAGATTAAAAAGGAGGAAAGGAAATCACTGTAATTCTTTCACCAGAGCTGTCAAAATTCAAACGGCTTATTCGTTAATTAGCAATTAATCCCCACTTCTATTTCGTCAAATCTACTCCAGCCCGCCCAAAATTTCCACCGACAGTATGCAATCCTAGCAGGACTCCATTCCGATAAGACTTCGGCAAATTAAGATGGCAAATAGCACGCTTCTCCGTACATTCATAACTGTTGTTAATAGACTCGTATTGCTGTGAACTTGCTCGAAAAATTTCTTACGATTTTAAATTAATTTTCGACTTAATAAGCTTTACCTAAATATTCTCTAAACTAACAAGAAAAGTATTGTCTTTCAGACTCTACGATCCGATCTAGTATTCTTGAAAACTACAAGATTTTTCTCTTAAAGTTCAACAATTTTAAGATGTACGCGAGATTCGTAGAACCAAACCGACTCATTCAAAAGTGGTAATTCGTAAATTGCATTCGGCGTTTCGTAATATTTTTTATTGTTTTATTAAATATTTAAAATTACTGTTCAATCTCTCTCAACTGATTTTAACTTTTAATTTTTTACACACGCGCAATCGCGACTAAAAAAAAGTACAGATGCAGAACCAAAACTGGTTGAAGTTTCTCGCTTTTAATAAAAAGTTGTCGAGCAAAACTGCAAAGTTGAGGAGCAAAATATATTTTGCAACAAGAAATTGAGGCTAAAAAACTGAACTAAAAATAGCGAAAACTGGAAAACTAAGTTTCGATATAACGTGAAAAACATCATATATAAAAGATTGAATTAATACAGGTACGAAAATGAACCCCTTTTGAATTGAGTACAAATATGAACGAAATTGAACAAAGGCTAATTAGAGCAGTGATGCACAAACCCTGGCCCGCGGGCCAAATGTGTCCCCCACGGGTCTTTTCAGTGGCCCCACGGGTCTTTTCAATTCAATGAAAAAGTTAGAATATAAAAGTGACCCAATTTATGACTTAGATGGAAAGTAAGTAGGCTAATACATTTAGTTATTTTCTTCGCTTGGCCCTCACATCAAAAACGTTTGTGCACCACTGAATTAGAGGAACGAATCAAGCTAATGTGAAGTTATACTTTAAAAAATCAGGAACAACAATCCAGAAATATATAATTTTGGGGGGAAGGGGTAGAAGAGTGGGGGGGACAACTCGCGCAAGAGCCGGGTTCAACTCTCCTCCAGATTGACTACCTTTGACTGGGACCTTTCTTTTGGATTCTAATACGGGATAATTAACTTAAAAATGTGCACTGCAAAGTTTATATACTATAGAGTGCAAATTTCAAAGTTGATCACCCTGTAGCTCGGCATCAACTCATCTTCTCCCTAGGTCTGTATAATACGCGAAAGAACGGAATTTCGTGTTTAGAACATTAATAGGATAAAAGTTATGAATATAAATGTGATAAATCCGATTAAAACTATATATATATATATATACATATATATATAGGGTGAGCCAAAAGTCTCCATACATAGGAAAAATGGTCATGATAAATAATGATTATTTATTTTTTATTTTTCTGCAGATGATGTGCTGAGATAACTGGGAGGAACGCATCCGTATGTGCATTCAGTGTAATGGTGCCCACATAGACATAGAGCATATTTGTGACTTACAAGTGATTGCATAATAAAGTGAGCTTTTGCCTATGTATGGAGATTTTTGACTCACCCTGTATATATATATATATATTATATATATATATATATATATATATATATATATATATACACCGTAAATGGGTTAACTGGGCCCTGATCAGTTTAAGGTAAATTCGTTATATGAAAAAATGAATTTTGTCCATGAATTGTGGGTACCTACTATGCATAGGTACCTGAAATGTATGGAAAAAAATAATAACGAAATTTACCTTAAAATGATTATGGCCCAGTTACCCTATTTTACGGTATATATTCTTTCAATAACTGTAGAGAAAAGGGTGTTCTTAGGGAACCTGCATTTAAGGATAAAAGCCATGATGAACGCCCACATTAACATTATGAAGATCTAATATCAAACGTTTCGGAAGTCAAACTTCCATCATCAGTGGCTAAAAACAATAAAAGGTAAAAACGCAATATAAAACTGGTGAAAGGCTAGTCGTCAAACACGTATATAATTAATTTGAAAAATGTTGTGGCTACATCAACCAAATGATCGAAAAAGACAGAACGCTCGCTCAGTTTTATCCACAAATTGATTTTAAATTTATATTTATTAATAATTTTAGCATTAGCTCCTTTTTTAAACTTAAGGAAAGGTTGCCCGATGCCCTCGTCTCCAACCTAGTTTACATTTTCAGTTGTGGTTGTAAAGCCACATATGTTGGCAGCTCCATCCGCCAACTTAAAGTACTGGTCGATGAGCATCGTGGCATTAGTAGTAGCCCTTCTTTACCACTAAGTAGACCAGCCAAATCTTCAATTCGTAAACATTGTGAAAGTAACAACCATCCATTTAATAACAATTTCTCAGCTTTAACCACTTTGCAAAATGAAACAGACCTCAGAATTATGGAGTCCATATATACACAGTATATTATATATATATATATATAATATATATATATATATATATATATATATATATTACGGGATGAATTTCACAATTAAACGGATGAAATGAATGAATGATGCAAACCCACAGGAAAAAAGAAAAATGATTCCATGGCCTTTCGTGTATTCAGAAGTACACCTCGTCAGCGTGTCATTCCCTGACGAGGTGTACTTCTGAATACACGAAAGGACTTAGAATCATTTTTCTTTTTCCTTGTGGGTTTGTATTATCACATATACTGTACATATATATATATATATATATAGAGAGAGAGAGAGAGAGAGAGAGAGAGAGAGAGAGAGAGAGAGAGAGAGCCGAAGTTAAATTACTATAGTTCTGCGTACAAATTTAATTTGTACATAGTAAGTTAATAGTATATATATATATATATATATATATATAATATATATATATATAATATATATATATATATATTGTAATCTGCTTTAGTTTCTTTTAATTTTGTTCAAATAGTAAACTTAATTGAACTTGAGATTATGGTTGTCATTGTAATTTTATTCTTGCTAGTGTACTATTGAAAGTACAGGGTGTTTCAGGTCGACCCTAGAAATATGGAAATTGGCGGAGTTTGTAGCAAGTAGGTAGTAATTCACTGTTTCAGGTCCACCCTATAAGAAGCGACGAAGTATATGTTGTTTTATTGTTATTATTGTTTGCGTACAATACTATACAAGATAGGTTCTACATGTTCATGTCATTACAAGTGGTTTACGTGCGTATTTCTAGGGTCGACCTGAAACACCCTGTATTTTTAAAATTAACTAACTATGTACTGGTCTGACTAGTCCTTCACCAGTTTTATATTATTGTGTTTACACTTTTTTATTGTTTTTAGCCACTGATGATGGGAATTTGACTTCCGAAACGTCTGATATTAAATCTTCATAATGTTGACGTGGGCGTTGACCATCCTTTTTATCTTTATGTGTATATATATGTACAAATGAAACAGAAATCATATTAAACCGTTTATTTGTCCTGAAAATGAGAGGTAGTTTATTTAAATCGGATGAGTTGTCTTTTTACAAATGCAACTTGAACAATAGCTGTGAAAATATGAAGTTGACAAGGAAGGTAATCAGAGATTTAGTTGAACATTAAAGAAATTGACAATGAACAAATATAAATTGAATAAAACATTAACGCAGCGAGTTCAATGTGTCCTCCATTATTACCAATGACCAATTGTAGTCTTGTACGCCACTGGCGAACTGCTGTAAGAACGGTGTCTTGATCGAGCTCATTCCATGCTGTTATAATGTACTCTCAAAGTTGGCTGACATCTTGAATATTTTGTTTATAAATTTTGTCAGTTAAACGTCCCCGTATAAAATAGTCAACTGGATTTATTTAATAGCCAATCTTCTAGCGCGATGAAATCGGGTTAGTGTTCTCGCAAGTAAGTATACAATGGTGTGATGGGACCGATAAGATGGAGCGTAGGGTGTGTCACTTTTGGACTTTTTTGAAAAGTTATGGTGCTTACCTCTTATATTGTGACAAATTGACCAGAAACCATGAATAAACCAAACAAAAGACAATCGGGTAATAATTAGGGTCCCCGCCCTCCATTTGAAAATTAAGCCCCCTATTCACACAAAAAATGGTGATTTTTGGAGATATTTTTGGTCATAGTTTCCTTACTAATCATCGTATTTCAAAACTTTTGCTACCAAAATGTAGAGAATAATAATGCACTTCAATCTGAATAGTTTTTTATTAACCTTTGAGTTAAATTTATTGAATTTTTTATATCTCTTTGGTCATTTTGATGCATTTTCTAAGAGAAAAATGCTGCTGTTTTATATCTTTGGAAGATCTGAACTGCAATAAAATATCATCTTATATACTTTGGATGTCACCGCCATCCATAGAGCATCATCCCAATGCAGCTCTGCGGCGATGGGCTTTGAAAATATAAATCAAAAAAGCAGATGGGCTTAAATGAGCAACACTTTTTTGGTTTAGAGATTCAAAGTGGGAACAACTTTGTGCATGTTTAGTAGATTAAAATTAGTAAATTTTGCAAAAAAAAAGACAATTGTAGACTTAAATTTTTATTAATCTAAAAAAATATGCAAAGCCCCATCGTTTTTTTTATTTTTTATTATGAAATACAAACACAAAACAATTTTAATCAAATAGAAACAAAGTGCTATTCTCGAAATTATAATGAAAAATTGTAAATGAAATTATAAATGGAAAGAAATTACAAATTCAAGGGACCTTGTTTGGAAAACTTTGGGAAAACACGCCTGTTTTCCTTTACAACTTGAAGCAATGCCTGAAATTCATCTTCATCCCTACATGAGCCATGAAGTATATAAGTATTACCAATCGATCCTGCTTTCCTTCTGAAACATTCAGTATCAGTTTGCTGTCCCAGTGGACTACACAATATTGAGGTGGGTTGAACGACTCTTTAATAGTGTCAGCAGTAGCTTTCCTCGACTTCTTCGCAGCTCGCGCAGAAGTACTTTTCGATGATGACATCTCTTTTAAATCTAGCCCACATTCAGCTGCTACCACAGATGCAAATGTCGAGCGTTGTCCGAATGATAGCCCTAAACGTTCAGCTGTATTAGATATTAATGTTGACTGCAGTAACTTAGGACGTTTTGATGGGCCTGGGCTCGGAGTAAAATCATCTTCACCATTACTCGAGTCCACTAACTCGCCTTCAGATGATTCAAGTTTGTGTCTCTCTTCTTCTAATGCCTTTCGCTCTTTTTCTTTCAATTTTCTTCGTTCTTCACCTTCTATTCTAGCAGTCTTTTTGATCAGTTTGGCTACATAAGCTTTATCGATCGGACCCAGAGAATATATTCTAGCACTTCGCTGATCTTCCAAAAAGCGAAGATCCTCATTCTTCTGTTGTATAGTTCTCAATGTATCATTTTGGATCTCATTACATACATTTTCAGTTGATATATCAAATAAGTTATCTAAACGAGACAGAAAAGATGTTTTTTGTGTTTCATAACATTTCTTCTTTATATTTTTACCCAACTTCTCATGCTCCTTTATCAAATCTCACATTTTTTGGGGTCCTTTCTGCTTTCTAACGGATTTTGATGGTATGCCAGCCATAATCCACACCTTTTCTACCTTATCTAATACTCTCAAAATATTTTCTTCCTTTGACACATTGTCGCTTTTCATTTGATCCCTTCTCAAGAAGAAAAAGTGACTGAGAACTTCACTATTCGTTTGGAAGCATGCTTCCTTCTCTTGCCCATATGTCTCCCACTAACTTTCCCAATAAAGAATCATATTTTCTTAGGTCTGTTCTTAATATTGGCTTACTGTAGCCATGACTATTGACTAATCTTAATAAACTATGAAATTAAGCAAATCTATAATATAATTCTGAAAGAAAAGCAAATTTATCATACATTTGGTTATATTTGCAGACTTTTTGTAGATAAAACCTGGAAATACTGTAAATAAATGTTATAGAAATGAAAACAGAGGGAAAAATTTCGTAAGGTCCACTCAAATATCAGCACCGTATACAACTAAAACAGTTTTAACCCTTTAACGCCGGAATTGTTTGTAGGGTTAAGTTATGAATGCGTGTATTTGAAAGGTTACCAATATGTAGCGTCGTCCTTTTAGGGTTAAACCGGATGAGCTGTCTTTTTACAAATTGGATTTGAACAATTGTTGTTAAAAAATAAAGTTGGCATTACGAAAGTAGAAAAAATTTTAAATTCATGTCACTGAATAGTCAAATCGTAATTTGACCAACTTTGGGATCGCTCGGCGGTTCAAGGTGGGCTTAGGCTAGTTGGTGCATTGTTGTGGGTTGTAGAGGGCTAGGCTAGAAAGGTTAATAAGTGAAGTACCCCTCGGAGCAGACGGTATTGCCGTCACGGCATTCAGTTTTGATTTGAAAGCGAGCGAAGGAAGTTTGTTAATTATTTTATGAGTTGTTATGACGCGTTTAACTGGGGAAGACACAATTGCTACCAAACTTCTTCACGAGGGAAAAGGTTTCGGTGCCAAAGAAGAATAGTAAAACAGCATCCTAATCAACATTGGTTTGTACGTGATGTGTCACGTTTGTTGGAAAAAAAAATCATGGAACGGAAACTCGTGCACGAAAGCCGGGAAGTGGTCGACCGCATTCAACAAGGACTCCGGTAAACACTGACTCTATAAATGAACTTATTTGCAGTGAAGGAGACAATACCCGTTCAAGTTTGAGTGTAAGGAGAACTGCTAATCGCACTGGTATTAAAAAGCGTTCAGTACATCGAATTGCAAAGAAAGACCTAGTCTAAAAACATTCAAGCTCTTCCGAGTGCATCGCATATCTGAACAGTCCAAAGTAAAACGTGCGCACTGTTGCCATCAACTGCTTTGCCATGTTTTATTAAATAACGTATCAATTATTTGGTTTACGAATGAAAAAGTTTTCACCATTGAATGTCCTTGAAATACGCAAAATGTTTACACAAAAGTTTACACCAACGTAAGAAAAAAAAACATTCCAGAAAGCAGCTTCCTTCGAGAGAGATATCACTTCAGTCAGTCTGTGATGGTTTCTGTTGGTGTTTCTCGTTTAAGAAAACATTCATTATTTTCGTCGACAAAAGTGTGAATATTGATTCAAAATATTAATGACGATATCTTGAGTAAGATGTCTGAAAATGAAAGTTGTGATAATTGTTTTTCAGTAAGACGGCGCTCCAATTTAGGTGTGTCACTTTTGGATTTTTTTTTTGAAAAGTTATGGTGTTTACATCTTATATTGTGACAAATTGACCAAAAAACCAGGAATAAACCAAAAAAAAGACAATCGGGTAATATTTAGGGTCCCCGCCCCCCATCTGAAAAATAAACCCCCAATTCACACAAAAAATGGTGATTTTTGGAGATATTTTTGGTCACAGTTTCCTTACTAATCATCGTATTTAAAAAATTTTGCTGCCAAAATGTAGAGAATAACGGTATCCTCTTATTGTGGACGTTTTAAATACCGTATATTATCTCTCAATTTAAGGTTCTGAAAACAATATAAAGGATTTAATATGGACTTGTTCAATAAGTTAGCCTTGGAATTTTGTTTTTGTAGGCCCGATGAAAAGGTGGCTACTTTTTTTGGGTCTCTCTCTCTCTCTCTCTCTCTCTCTCTCTAGTTCGAATAAGTAATGATAAATGACAAATACTATAGTTTTTTTCTTTTTCATGATGGAATGCCCAACGTGGGTACCGGGTAACTCGCAAAGAGGCCCCAAAATATATATATTTGGGGGCCTCTTTGCGATAACCCGATGCCCACGTTGGGCTTTCCATCATGAAAAAGAAAAAACTATAGTATTTGTCATTTATCAATTACTTATTCGAACTATAGTGGATGTAACTTCCCAGAAGAGTTCCTTGTTCCATGCACGGTCTGTGTTTAACATACAATTTCTCAGAGGACCATTCTGAGTTGTTGTGTATATATATATATAAATAATGATTTTTTGGGATGTTCTTGGCACTATTTAAATATTGTGTCGTGGTTGACCTATAGCACACTAAATTCACTTTTTCTTTTAGTAGCTCTTCTACAATCGATGAAAATATACTACATGTTGAGACAATTTGTTTCAGCTCAGCAACCATGAAAGCTTTCAGTACTTCAACTTGCGTCCGGTTTGCAAAAATGAGGGGTTTGTTAATAATATAGAATATAGTAGAATTCTGACATAAATGAAAAACATACTGTAAGTTTGGGTCGAAAGATATGATCTAAATTCCAATTAGGCCTCAAGTGAATCCCAGAAAGAATATGTTACTTTCTACACGTAAAGACATCCGAACAGATCTCAACAAGATTCTACTGAAACACGTGACATTTTGTTCAACGAAAGGCGTGTGAGAAAACTGATCATGCAATGCCTTGTTTCTTTTTCGTCCAATCGTGCATTTGCAAATAATTTAGTATTCAAATAGTACCCGAAGTAAATATCAAAATTAGTTAATATTGTCAAATAGTTAGTTAAATAATATAAAACAGTTTAAATACTTTATTTTAAAAGTTTTACAAATTTCAAAGTCGTTTGTAAGTTCCAGGTTCATGAGAAAGAAAGCTCCAAAAACATTCTGGATGAAGGCGCAATCACATCTGGGCGACTACGATAGAGACGAAACAAGAGGGCGCAAAAGAAGACTGAAGGATAGTTGAGAACAGTTTGTCACAGAGAGAGGGTCCCCATACAGTCAATCTGACGAGAAGATCGTATTTGCCTTCCCTTGTCATATTGTATTTTACCATCTCGACTCACTCGTGGGAAATAAGGCCTACTTTTAAGATAAACTTTGGCCAGTAAATTTCATTCCCACCCTCTAGGGCACGCGAAAGGGAATTTCTTTTCAAGGCACTAGGCCTATTTTCTTTGACCAGTTCTAGACTTCCTCCATTTCCCTTAGGCCAACTCCATTCTCGATTAAGGCCTACTTCCCCGTTCTATTATTATATAACGCAAGTTTAAGTAATTTAACTTGTGAATAAACTTAAGATTAAATATTAAAACTTTGTTATGTTTCATAAAAGCAATGAAGTCATACTTGCAGTTTAAAAATTCGTGCGAAACGCGCATTAATATAAAGTGGAAAACTTGGAATAGGTAAAATAGTTTTACTTAGCTGGAGTGAGTGGTCGTGCGAAGGAAAAAATGCAAGAAAACTGTCACGCTGCCATTCACTTGTAAATATAATTATTATGTAAAAATTGGTTCACGCTACCGTATGAAACTGGTCACACTATCAAAATAAAGACTTGCAGTTACGATAATATGGTAGTGTGTAACTTCGCCACCCACCCACGAACGGAGTAATGAGTGACCCACAACATTCGGAGTCACCGGGGGAGGAACGTCATCCAGGGAGAAACCCCGCACTCAACACTTGATAGGCCCCACTTTCAACGTACTTCAACCAACTTAGCAGAGCTTCATTAGCGATATCAATGTTTCTGAAGCACTGCGAATTCTTGTCTTCAGCTCTTGAGACTAAGCAACGTAGACATATTTCTTAACATAGCTTCAGAAAAAAGTTATAAGACGTGGTTAGGCAAGGGAGAAGCCTAGCTCAGATGACCCCATTGGCCGATCTAGCGCTTACGACAGTTACCGTAGAGGAACTCATCGATCGCAGTTCAATATGTTATGGAGAAACACCATCCTGCTGAAAACTGACATCTTCAGTTTTAACAGGTAAAAAGTAAAATGTTCCAATCATAAATTCCTTCAGTTCTTCCCATAGACTCTTTGCAAATGGATGGACTTACGATTCCAACACCTGACCTCGCACACCACACGTGAACTTTGGAGTCTCTCTTCATGAATTCAGTAGAATTTTGCTTTACCCAGCTTCTGCAGTTATGCTGGTTTACGAAGGCCAAGACACGAAACATGGCCTCGTTGCTGAACCCAATCTTGTCTAGGAGTAATGGATCGTTGTTGAAGTGATGGGTGAGACTCGCACATGTCTACCCAAGCATCATAATATTTCTGTTTCAATTTTGAGCTTTAGGGTAGCATATACGAAGAGGCTTCGTCTGGACATCCTGGAAAACGTCTTGAATGGTCGAGACATTTTTTTTTTGAGTGCGCACAAACCGTGGACAATCAGGATACAGTTCATCTAACACAGAACCAGTGTCTAAAAATTTTTAATAAGTGGCTAAATGGATGGCCGGTTAGATGCTATTCGCTTTTCGACCAGGGAAGAAACATCCGAATTTCCTCTAGATATTTGACCTGTATGCCATTTGCATATCTTACCAGACTGTGATTTAGCATTTCTTCAGAACTATCAACTTTTCTCTTACCAAATCAAATTGTATTGCACAAAAAACGTTTACATTAACGCTCTCAAACGACACCCTTCTCTCTGAAATAATTCACCACTTGCGTGGTGCAATCTATGTGACTGCACACGATTGTGAAATCAGATAATTATGCTAAATTATTTACAGTATCTCTGAATCGTGTGTATATGATAGCATTCAGTGAGCCCAGTAAAACCTAAAGCTTAAGCTTAAAAGCCAAATTACTGTAAATAAATAGTCCAATTTCACAATTATTTATTTTATATGAAATTTATTTTAACAACAAAAATTGTAAAATTGTAAAAATTACATTTATTTTATAAAAATATTT
>JAJOZX010003779.1:102500-210000 GCA_023014485.1 Bathynomus jamesi | reverse complement strand
ACCGGCGGTAAACATACGTTTCGTATGTCATATTTTCTGATGAAATAATTTTTTTTTATGCCTCTATGCCTATTCACCCCCTGAAAATAAATATAAAATATCGAAAATTTTATACTGTACGTTCATTATACAGGGTGTCCCAAAATCAGCGATGTTGTGACGCCGGAGGGATTATTACCCTTTGTTAATCAATCAATCAATCTCTAAAAAGCACTATTTAATTTGTTCACTTCGTTTGGATTTAACAAGGTGCGTTTAACCGATCGTAGGGCATTTCGTCGGTGGCACATTTTATTGATGTGTTCTGTGGGTTACCTTTAATTAGGTTAAGTGAGATATTACTTCCCACACAATGTTATTCCTACTTCCATTACCATTCCCACTTGCGGACCGCAACTGAGAATGCACGCAGTGACAAATCCTGATTTGAGAATTTTTGTTTTGAGAAAGAATGTCACTCTCATTAGCATTCGTGGTAAAGGTGCCAAATGAGAAGGGTTAATATTTCCTAACTTAACATACATTACCATAGCTTAACCTAACAGTATCATCCTACTCTATGCCATTCTCATTTCATTCAGCGCGCAAGAGTGGGAAAGCTGAGAGCGAGAATTTCAGAAGAGTCATTTTTAAATGGGTCTATCCCAATTCATGCCATTCTCAGTCTCATCCACGGCTTCCCCACGTTGGTCCAGGTTAGGTTAGGTTACGATAAATTAGATCAGATTAGGTTAAGTTAGGCTACTAGTCGGTTAGATTAGATTAAATTAAACTATGTTAGTAAATATTAGCCATTCCAATTTGGCGCCTTTACCACGAACGGGAATGGAGTGACACTGTTTTTCAAATCAAGAAACGCTTTTCTCAAATCTAGAGTTTTTACTTTATTTTCATTTGTGCACCGCGGATGGAAATGAAAGTGGCAGTGAGTGGGATGATGCTAGGTGAGAGGTGCGAATACATGGGAACAGAAGAGGGTATGCTACGTTGCTATCTATGGTCATATGTAAAAAACTGGACAATGAGAGCATCGTGAAAAAGGTTGTATAATTGTGAGGAGGTAGGTGTGAGATGTAGAGTTAGATCTTGTTGAAGATGGATGGATGTACGATATAGTAAAATAATAAATGTGGAGTTTATATCAAATGTGGAACAAGAATTAACGACAAACAGAAAGGACTGGAAACGGTTTGTGAGGTGTCTAAATGGAGATACTGGTCTCACCTGACTTACCTTATCACGAAAGGTAACACTGGATTCCTGAAGTTGGAGTAGTAACTTAATTGCGACGGTGATCCTCATGTATTCTTTTACGTAACTAAGTTGCGAGTTTTCAATCTCGAGTTCGAGCGAAGTGCCCCACCCAATGGAAAATGTGAAATGGATTCTTATGTACGTATATGTATGTATGTATTTGGTTAAAATAGCGTAGGTTACGTAGGTTAAACCCAGTTAGTTAAAGACAGTTTAGCTTATATCAGATTAGGTTAAGTTATCATAGGATATTGACAAAATATCCCATGTTTTAAGACATTATATATAAAAAAAATCAACTATGCAAATGAAGTGGAGGCCTTGCAGAGGGACACGAACAAAATATACAAATGGTCAGAAGACAACAATATGACATTTAACATCGAGAAATTTCAGCTCTTGAAACATGGTAAAGAGGAACTTAGACTACATATCATGCTCCAGATAGACAGGAAATTCAGAGAAGGACGAAAGCGGTCGACTTGGGGGTAATAATGACCGATGATGCCAAATTCGAGACAAAATCAGATAGCGATAAACAAAGCAAAAAGAGTCGCGGGACAGGTACTAAGAACGTTCAAAAGGAGGAACAAGACAGTAATGATTCCTCTGCTGAGAACACTGATCATACCAAAACTTGAATACTCTTCAGTTTTGACGTCCCAATATAAAAAGGAAGAAATTAATGAACTAGAAGAAACGGAGACATATTTCACAGCCAAGATTAATGGGCTGCAAAGAACTCAACTACTGGGAAAGACTACGTAAACTAAATCTGTACTCCCTGGAAAGGAGAGAGAGAGAGGTACACCATAATCTACATGTGGAAAATGATCGAAAAACTGGTACCAAACCTCAAACTAAACCCAATTACCATTCAAACAAACTGGAAAATAGGAAAGGCAGAATGTGTAGTGTTCCCAAATGAAAGACCCGACAAGGGACTTCCTCAACACTGAAGGAAAATAGCTTGGTTGTCAGGGGGCCAAAACTTTTTAACCAGCATCCAAAGGACCTCAGAAACGTTACAGGGGTAAAAGTTGAAGTCTTCAAGAGAAGACTAGATGCCTAGCTCAGGACGGTACCAGGTGAGCCGAGTGTACCTAGCATATGCGGTGAAGAACGCAAGAGAGCAACTCGCTCTTCCACCAAGCCAGGCCTGGAGGCGGGGCCACCAGCTTGACCTTCATGTGAAGAGAGACCAACACACGGAACCTAAACAAGGTTAACGAGGTTATGAAAATGAAATGAAAAGGCTTATTGGCAGACTATAGTCCATATGACAAATATTATTAATACAATGACAGTTCATATACTAAGGATAGAAATATATACAATTGATTAGAAATAATACTGCACTGTCGAAGTTAAGTGGAGCTACAGAGACGTTTTCGTACCAAGAAGTCCATAGCTTAGACTTTAGAGGATAAATGGCAGGACTCATGGATAGCTTGAATGATCGGGTTGGTTGATTTTTTAATTCTTTGCATTAGACTGTATTGAGCACGTCTTGTTACCTCCGGGAAGCTCGGGACGTTGCGGATAGCAAACATTTGCGAAGCCGAGCATCTCGGGGGTAATTTATGTAAGAATCTAAAAGACCTGTTGTACAGCAAATTTAGGGTTCTGCCAGAACCTTTTTTATAATTCACCCAGAGTATATATATATATATATATATATATATATATATATATATATGATACAATAGTTACCGCTTATATTGAGGTTCAGAAAATAGTGGGGCTAGGCTGCTTTAAACTCTAGATCCTGTCCCAACGCTGGATCCTATCTGCTTTGCAGATAGCTGGTGAGGGAAGCTATATTTTGGGGCCTCTTTGCGAGTGACCAGTTGCCCACGTCGGGCGAACATCATGCAAAAGAGAAACTATAGTGTTTGTCATTACTTTTTCGGACTATTGTGAATTTAATTTTCCCAGAAGATATATATATATATATATATATATATATATATATATATATATATAATATATATATATCTATATATATATATATATATATATATTTTCATTTGTTTCGTTCTCTCGCTCTCATCTTGCGCGGAATATTCTCCTATTCAAGTGTCGTTCTTTACGTTAATTATACTGCGTGTTTGCAGTTTATATATATATATATATATATATATATATATATATATATATATATATATATATATATAAGTTCATAAACGCATTTCGAAGCAAATTTTTATTTATTAATAATCCTCCTTATTATATCTTTCGTCGTAAATATAATAATAATAATATTAATAAAAAAGAAAAAAAAGAACCATTTGTCCTAATAAATAATATTGGTTTTTCATAGGAGGCCATAAAAACGTATCTTTGCCTTTTTGCTTTGGTTCTACCAATTACTATTAAATTAAAAGAAAAATTAATGGTCTTTTGGCTTGCAGTAATTAGGCTTCCCTTTGGGTTTTTTTTTTTTTTTTTTTTTGTAATGCCTATTTTTTTTTTGTTGTTGTTGTCGTCTTTGTTTTTAGGCGCTTTCACTAACGTATAGAATTTGGAGGTATCTTTTTTTCATCTTTTTTTTTTTTAGGTCCTAAATTTTATTTGAGATATTTTTAATACAGATAACAAACTTTTTCTTGTTTTTGTTTTTGAGAAGAGGGGGGGGGGGGGGGTAAAATGACGTGGAAACAACATTAATTGACCAAAAAATTAAAGTCATTAAATAATTCTATCACGACATAAAACGTACCGCACACTACGAACACACACATACATAGTCCGTCCATCCATTATATATATATATATATATATATATATAGAATATATATATATAGAGAGAGAGAGAGAGAGAGAGAGAGAGAGAGAGAGAGAGAGAGAAACTTTCGATTAAACTGAGAAGTCTGTTGGGAGTAATCCTCTCGATCAAAAGAACAACAAAATTCAAAGATCTCTTAAGAGTTATGAGCCTTTATGTGTTCTTTGTATTTTAAGGAATTATATATATATACATATATATATATATATATATTACAGTCAATGTCTAAAATCAGGCAATTTGTAAGTTGCCTGAAATTTTAGGCAGTGTGTCAAATTGGTAATTCACACAAAACCTAACTTAACATATTGGGAAATACCCGTGGGCATGCATATGCAGCATTATCAAAAAGGTTAGGTTAGGCTAGGTTAGGTTAGGTGTGTATCATCAATTCAACATATTGCCTAAAATTTAAGTCAATTTGAAAATTGTCTAACTTTAGACAGTGACTGTAACATTATATACCTTTCAACATTTCAAATTTTCCGTGCGATGATTCCTCATTTTACGAAGTCAAGCTTGTCGCCCCTCCTCTCAATATATATTATATATATATATATATATATTAATATATATATATGAATAAAACCACGAAGGGAAAAGAAACACAAAGTGGTGCTCAAGCGCTTTCGTCTAATGACATCCTCAGGAACACTGGAGTGAAAGGAGAGTTCAAGACAATATATAGGTTACAAAAATAAACATATATATATATATATATATATATATATATAATATATATATATATTAGTAAGTATAGAAATAAAAAATTGGGGAGGAGCAAACACATTTGTACGGAAAAATTACAATTTCAGCACTTTGCCCTAAATTCAACATAAATTCAAATGGCTTGTTTCCAGCCAATTTTTTATAGTTATTGTCTGAATGGTAAAAAAGTCACAAAAGAATAAAGAAATAAAAATAAATATAAATTGGAAAAAATTACAAAATAATGCCTTAGTGATATATACGTCACAACCGAAATAAACACCAGCAGATAAAAAAACAAAAAATGTAAATGGAGTCTACAAATTCAAGCTCAAAAGGGAAGTTTACAATCAATTTAATAGATATGCCAAAATGATATAGGTACAGGGTGTCCGAGAATTATCTGTACAAGTTTTGGCTGTTATTAAAAGTCAACCATGAAGTGTAGAAATTCCAGTTTTGTCCCATTTTACAGAGAATCTCATTAAGTTTTTTCTGATACCAAGTTTTGACAAGTTTTTTAGAAATTCCAGTGTGTCCGAACATTATCTGTACAATTTCATCTTTTAATAAAATTCTTGATAACACACGTAAAATTCTTAAACAAGATTATTTAGAATCTGTATTTTCAAAAGTTTCTTTTATTAAAGTAACGTTGTTACAAACATTCGATATGTGCACCATCAGTGATTCGCAAAACATCCAATCGATAATCCTAATGTTGCCATGTACGCTGCAGCATATCCACATCAATTCGCTCAATAGCAGCTGTGATTCTTGCTTTTAAATCATCAATGTCTGTCACCCGCGTACAAAAAAGAAAAACTTGTCAAAACTTGTTATCAGAAAAAACTTAATGAGTTTCTCTGTAAAATGGGACAACACTGGAATTTCTACACTTCATGGTTGACTTTTAATAACAGCCAAAAATTGTACAGATAATTCTCGGACACCCGGTATATGTCACAAAAAAATAAAATAAAGAAATAAATAAAAAAAATAAATTGAAAAATAAATTGTAAGAGAGGCACCCAAATTTATAAGGGAAAAAATTACCAAAGGTTTTTTAGTTATTGTCTGAATCATGCATACTGTGGTCACAAACGAATAAAAAAGTACAAGTAAATTGGGAAACAAAATGATGCCTAGATGATATATAAAGAACTATAAAAATATATACGACATATATAAGGTATATACTGTATATATATATGAAATATAAACTGCAATATATATGAGGAATATATATATATATATACACACATAAGGGTAAAATTACCAAAGGTTTTATAGTTATTGTCTGAAACATCCGTAGGTAGGTCACATTGCTTACACCCAATTTTATAGATAATGCCTAAATAGTAAAAAATAGCCCTACCAATAATTTAGGCATTATCTATAAAATTGGGTGTAAGCAATGTGATTCCTTTTACATAGGTCAGACGGGAAAGGATTTGCAAACGCGTGTAAAACAGCATCAATATTCCGTTAGAACGGGACAGTTGTCCAGTGCCCTTTTTGTCCATTTGTCAGAGTTATTCCATTGTATTGATTGGAATAATGCTTCAGTTTTGTTTCACTCTAGCAACATTGTTAATAGAAATATTCTTGAGTCTGCTATAATTCAACTTACAAATAACTTTAACATGAGTAAAGGTGTTTCAACTCGATCCCGTTGCTCTGAATTCCTTCAGAATGGATTTAAACAAAAAGGGCAGGTTGCTAAACCTTTGGTAAAAATTTGTTTTTCGTCTCTTTTTCCTTATAAATTTGTATGTTTTTCTTACAATTTTATTTTTCAATTTATTTTTGTATGCGTATTTCTTATGTATGTGTATGTATGTGTATGTATGTATATGTGTATGTATGTATATATGTATGTATATGTGTATATATATATATATATATATATATATATATATATATATATATATATATATATATATATATATATATATATATACTGTATATATATATATATATATACAATATACATATTTGGTTATGCGGGTATATATGTGTACATGTGTAGTTGTACGTATTTTTTTTATTTATTTATTTTTTTTTGAGGCATTATTTGTAATTTTCAAATTTATATTTATTTTTATTTCTTTATTCTTTTGTGACCTACCTACGGATGTTTCAGACAATAACTATAAAACCTTTGGTAATTTTACCCTTATGTATATATATATATATATATTCCTCATATATATTGCATTTATATTTCATATATATATACCTTATATATGTCGTATATATTTTTATAGTTCTTTATATATCATCTCGGCCTCATTTTGTTTTCCAATTTATATTTACTTCTACTTTTTTATTCGTTTGTGACCATAGTATGCATGATTCAGACAATAACTAAAAAAACCTTTGGTAATTTTTTCCCTTATAAATTTGGGTGCCTCTCTTACAATTTATTTTTTAATTTATTTTTTTGATTTATTTCATTTTATTTTATTTTATTTTATTTTTTTGTGACATATATATCATTTTGGCATCATCTATTAAACTGATTGTAAACTTTCCTTTTGAGCTTGAATTTGTAGACTCCATTTACAATTTTTGTTTTTTTTATCTGCTGGTGTTTATTTCGGTTGTGACGTATATATCACTAAGGCATTATTTTGTAATTTTTTCCAATTTATATTTATTTTTATTTCTTTATTCTTTTGTGACTTTTTTACCATTCAGACAATAACTATAAAAAATTGGCTGGAAACAAGCCATTTGAATTTATGTTGAATTTAGGGCAAAGTGCTAAAACTGTAATTTTTCCGTACAAATGTGTTTGCTCCTCCCACAATTTTTTATTTCTATACTTACTATATATATAATATATATATATATATATATATATATATATATATATATATATATATATGTTTATTTTTGTAACCTATATATTGTCTTGAACTCTCCTTTCACTCCAGTGTTCCTGAGGATGTCATTAGACGAAAGCGCTTGAGCACCACTTTGTGTTTCTTTCCCTTCGTGGTTTTATTCATCATAAATATTTTTCACGTGTCACTTTCGCGAAATAATTTTCATATATATATATATGATGAATAAAACCACGAAGGAAAGGAAACACAGAATGGTGCTCAAGCGCTTTCGTCTAATGACATCCTCAGGAACACTGAAGTACATAAAGGGTTACAGCCTATATATAGGTTACAGAAAAAAAAACTATACATATATATATATATATATATATATATATATATATATATACACACAATAAACGGGAGATAAAAAAAAAATTAAAAAATTATTAAACATTAAAGGATTGTGGGAGGAGCATACAAATTTGTAAGGAAAAACTATCGAGTTTTAGCACAAGATTAGCACAAGATCAAATTAATTGTTTCCAACCAATGTTATAGAAAAACAAAATAAAATTAAAAAAATACAAATTTATACTGGAAATCTGCCCGGGTTTTAGCACTTTGCCCTTCTTGTTTAGGTTAGATGTATATAAAAATAAATTTTAAAAAATACAAGTTATTTGAGTAGCATACAAGTTTACCAAAGATTTAGCGTTCTACCCTTCTTATCTAAATTTGTTCTGAAGGAATTCAAAACAACAGGATCGAGTTGAAAAAGACCTTTGCTTATGTTGAAGTTATTTGAAAGTTGGATAATGGCAGACTCAAGAATATTTCTATTAACAATGTTGCTAGAGTGGAATAAAACTGAAGCATTATTCCAATCAATACAGTGGGATAACTCTGACAAATGGACAAAAAGGGCACTGGACAACTGTCCTGTTCTAACGGAATATTGATGCTGTTTTATACGTGTGTGCAAATCCTTTCCCGTCTGACCTATGTAAAAGGAATCACATTGTTTACAACCAATTTTATAGATAATGCCTGAATTATTGGTAGGGCTATTTTTTACTATGATATTTTTCACAATAATTCATTAGACGAAAGCGCTTGAGCACCATTCTGTGTTTCCTTTCCTTCGTGGCTTTATTCATCATAAATATTTTTCACGTGTTACTTTCGTGAAATAATTTTCATATATATATATATTATATATATATATATATATATATATATATATATATATATATATATATGATGCAAACCCACAAGGAAAAAGAAAAATGATTCCAAGGCCTTTCGTGTATTCAGAAGTACACTTCGTCAGGAAATGACGAGGTGAATGACGAGGTGTACTTCTGAATACACGAAAGGCCTTGGAATCATTTTTCTTTTTCCTTGTGGGTTTGTATCATTCATTCATTTCACTTGTTTAATTGTGAAATTCATCCCATATATATATATATATATATATATATATACAGTATATATATAACTTTTACAAATTTACCATAAATAAACTGAATTTACTCCACATTTACTGTAGGTTCAAGCGATGTACTTTTTTATTACAGTTCTGTTTACTGTATTATCAAATTTTAAATACGCATAAATATATAGTTTATTAGTACAAAAGATAAATGCTCAAACTTACTTTCAGCAAAGTAACGTCATAATATTTTTAAACTCCTTTTCTTTATACTTTCGAATCCCTAATATCCTTACCTACCCTATACCCTATACTTTACCTACCCCCTATTCCCATTTTATCGTAGCCTATCCTATTTCTGTTATTTCTATCCTATAGCTAGAGCTTTGTAGATGCATGGATAAAACACGATGGCGCGGACAATCCTATACACGAAGTGATATAGTTTTGTAGAGGTAGGAGGACGCTCAGTGCTCGTGTTTCGAAAGGAAATCGTTACAAATCAGTGACGGAACACATCAATAACTTACATTATCATCATCATTATCATTATCATATATATATTATAATTATTATCTTATTTCATGCGATGAAGCTTTACACCCTTTTTGCATTGATTTGATTTTTAAGAAGCATTTATAATATTTAATTAACCAAATATGTTTCCATATAATAAACAGGCGAATCGGATGACAGCTTATTATTTCCACACGTCATCTCTGTCTGAAACATGAAAAGGAGATACCATCATAGAAATGGTATGTGCCTATCAAAAATTGACTTCCAGATATTTCTAAAACTTTATTTAATACTGTGTGTGAGAACGCCATTACCCGTTCTTATTTATGTAAGACTTCATTTACACACTACAACGTTTTCATAGAAGTTCGCTTTTCCCAATTTTGTGGCATATCAAATGTTCGAGGTGTGAGGCGTTTCATTTAATTAAGCTTGCTTTGGCCGATACGAAGTCAGGTTTCAGGTGCCTAAGAAGAGCCTGGCACATTCTTGTGTAATTGTTAAAAACACGCAACTTCTGCCACAGCCAGGTATTGTACAGACAACTTATAAGCAAAATTGAAAGGCTGCTTCCAGCGCATGCGCAGTAAAGTAAAAATGAATTATTTGAATGGAATATTTTAATACACAATCACGAGAGAGAGAGAGAGAGAAGAGAGAGAGAGAGAGAGAGAGAGAATATATATAATATATATATAATACATTTCAACTGCAAACAACACACAGTATAATTAACGTAAAGAACGACGCTTGTATAGAAGAACACTCCGCGCAAGATGAGGAGGGAGAACGAACAAATGAAAAAATGAGGTAACCACCCGGGAATCGAACCCGGGATCTTCCGATTGCCGGTCAGATATGATAACCACTACACCATAGGCCTCACTCGATCAGAAGTCGTAATTCTCCTACATACGCGCCCCCTCGGGGCATTGGTTTCTGCGCGTATGTAGGAGAATTACGACTTCTGATGGAGTGAGGCCCATGGTGTAGTGGTTATCACATCTGACCGGCAATCGGAAGATCCCGGGTTCGATTCCCGGGTGGTTACCTCATTTTTTCATTTGTTCGTTCTCCCTCCTCATCTTGCGCGGAATATTCTTCTATACAAGCGTCGTTCTTTACGTTATATATATATAATGTTATAATGTTTCAGACCAACAAAGACCCTAGGATCCACTCATGGCTGGTCTACTTAACTGTGTTCATAATTGTGTATGTCCTCCGTGGTGGCGGAGGGGACCTACAATTTTACGTGGGTTCCGAACCACAAGAACATAAGAAATTTATGTAAAAACTGCCTGTACATTGGCAACGACCAATTTTTACAAAACTAAATAATTATCAATTTAAAACTAATTAATTATCGATTTGAAACTAAAGATAGAATCTCTGGATCCAGAGGATCAAGTCATAATAGACTACTATCCAGAAATATGTTACACTCTATATCTATTTATAACCGACATGCAAATATATCAGATCCAAAGAATCCAGTCAATTTCATTACGGTATCCATCAATACCAGTGCCTTGCCAACCAAAAATAAGTCACGGTCCATATCGATTGCGGACCAAGTCAAAATTTACAACCATATACATTACAATATATATACTTAGGAGGAAAAGTGTAGGTGTGGCTGTAAAGACTGTACAGTAATGTAGAAATGTGTGTGCACCCATTTTGGGTCTCCCATTTAAAGGTGTTTGTGGGGCAAGTGAAGATCATGAGTTTTTCAATACCTCACAGTACTATGGGGGGCACCGCTCGGCAGAGGAATCTCTTTAAATGGGGTGTGTAAGGACAGAGAGTATCCCCTAACCCAAGTTGCTGCCTCCCTATATCCCACAACATTTTTGTTGAGCTGTGGGATCTATCACCACAAAGCCTTAATTTTACTACCTTAAACTATACCCAATCTATCAACATATGCGTCTAATCGATTTTTAAACATACTTTTAAATTACCAGTGACTATAACTCCTAAATCTTTTTCCTGCTCTCCGCTTGTTAAATCTTTCCCTGACAAACTATACGCAAAATTACCGTTACGCGAACCTATATGCAAAATTTTGCACTTATCAACGTTAAATCTCATTTGCCATGTGACTGACCAATCAACGATTTTATTCAGATCTTCCTGGATTTTACCTCTATCTTCGTCATTAATCGCCCTACCACCCAGCTTCGTGTCATCCGCAAATATATATATATATATATGTGTATATATATATAATGTGTGTGTGTGTGTGTGTGTGTGTGTGTGTGTGTGTAAACAAGGCTGTAAAACTCCAAACACGTCGGCAAGAACAGCCCACAAAGGAACGCAGATTTGACTTTGTTTCCCTTAAATGCCCACCAAGTCTACGCATCACCAGCGCTAATCAAAACTGAGACCTTTGACATCATAGGAATAACTGAATCCTGGATTCATTCTGAATGAAGGCACTTTGTAGGAAAATTTGAAATGGTAGGGTACAAAATGTTTCACAAAGGTAGGAACGGAAGGAGAGGTGAGGGATGGGGGTACTTTTATATGCTCGCGACTTCCTGCACCCGGTAAATAGTAATATTGTTTCTGCTCATGAAATGGTGGGAATTGAACAAAATTTGAACAATAAAATAGTGCATTTATTTCTTGTATATAGGCCACTTCATTATCCCGTTGATAAGGATATAAACTTGTATAATCAATTAAGCAGATTAATGAATAATAAGATCAGTGTAATTTTTGTGATTTTAACTGCGGTAATATAATGTGGGAAAACAAATCAGCTGATGCTGAAGGCTGAAGACTATTGGAATTTGCAGATGATATTAAGTCAATGGGTTAATGGTCCTACTAGGACCTAGGATCCAGTAAACTAGATCTCGTATTCACGAGCGAAGATGACCTAGTCTCCAACCTGAATATTGTGAAACTTTCAGTAAGACCGATCACAATTTAATTAGGTTTGTCCTCACGGTTCCAATTAATACTTGAGAAAAGACGCACGAAAGGTCCGATTCCTCGAGAACAAATTTTGAAAGTTTCCGTAGTAGTTTAGACACTTGAAATTCTAATAAGTGAGGATGTCAATGTCACCTGGAGCTCATACGGGGTTGAATTTAGAATATTACAGGACACTTTTATACCCACTAAAATAGTTATCTCCTTGTCAACCAAGTCGCCGAAATGGTTTAACCGTGAAATTAGCGATGCTATTACAGAAAGAAAGAGAGCTTACAAACTACTTAAGTCACATTTCAACCAGACTAATTCAGAAAATTTTATGAACCTATGTCGGAGGGTTAAATCTTGAATTAGATCAGATAAACGTGATGAAGAAGTTAGAGTTGCATTACTCTGTAAAGTTCACCCTAAAGAGTTTTTTGACCATGTTAATAGCAGAAAACCAATTAAGAATTCTGTAGGTCCCCTAAAAACAGAGATGGTACACTGAAATTCAGTGATATAGATATAACTAATACGTTAAACGAGTTCTTCGTTACAGTCTTCACAGCAGAAGACTTAACTGAAGTACCAAATCCCCGGATTACGTATGACAGTGCCCATAAGTTTTACGAGAGATAAAGTACAGCAACTAATTGACAAAATGAATAAGTACAAATCACCCGATCCTGACTTACTTCTCTCAAGGGTATTAAAAGAGGGTAGCCATAATATTGTTGATGATTTAGCAACCATATTCAAACAATCACTCGAATTAAGGAAAATTCCAACCGATTGGAAATTAGTAAATGTAACGTCAATCTTTAAAAGGGGGAACGGGCAAAGAAGGACTAGAGGAGGACGTAGAGCAGTGTGTGCATAATGTAACTGTCGAGCTAGTTTATATATTTTCCTCTTTCATGTGGGGAGGGGAGGATGGGGAGAGAGCTTTATGCTTTTCTATCCAGTTTTCACATTGGCTACGCCAATCCCAAGTCGGACTACTCAATGTTGGGGAGTAATATCGAGGCGACTGATTTGGAAAAGGACTTGGGTGTGCTAATTAGCAGCGACCTTAAGTTTACCAAACAGTGCCTAGAGGTGGAAAAGAAAGCCCAGAAGCTGTTGGGTTATATCAGGAGGCAATTTCAGTTTCGGAACAAGGAGATTGTGCTCTCTCTGCACAATTCCATGGTTCGGCCGCACCTGGAGTATGCTGTGCAGTTCTGGTCGCCCACCCTCAGGAAAGATATTGAGAGGCTGGAGCGAGTGCAGGCGAGGGCCACAAAGTTAATCCCTTCCGTCAGGCATATGGGCTACAGTCGAGGCTTACGCGCCCCTAAATTTGTTTTCGCTGGAAACTAGGAGGCTGCGCGGTCAACTCATCGAGGTTCCAGTTCTTACACGGGTTCAACGATGTCGATTTTAGAAGCATGTTTAGTTTAAATGATAACCCAACTCGCAACAATGGTTCGAAGTTGGATTTGAAACGGTTTAGGACTAGTGTGTGTTGGAATTACTTTACGTATAAGATCTGTGACACTTGGAACAGGTTACCTTCAGAAGTTGTGAACAGTTCCTCTGTGGATCACTTCAAGAAAAGGTTAGACCAAATCTTGCACACTATTTGAGGGTGTAGAAAACTTTCCCTGGCACCGTTGCCATTGGTACCTCCTCGGTATGGGCCGCAAGGCCTTTTGAGGTACTTATTTTCCTTGTAACTCCTTGTAACTCTCTCTCTCTCGTTTTTTCTACTGCTGCAATAGCAGGAGCCTCCCCGAGTGGACTGAGAGGTCTTTGAGGCGCCATCTTGTCCTTGTAAATCCTTATAACTCCTTGTAACTCCTTGTAACTCCCTTTCTCTCTCTCCTGTCAAGATTACATATATGGTAAATTTCTTGCAAACCGTTTTAGGTTACACATAAACCTTTCACCGAAAGTCTTGCAGGAAATAGGTATCAGTTCAGGTTCTATTTATGACTTCATCCTTTCTTTGACTCTGGTTCCAAGAAATGTAAGTCTTTCTTTCGCGGTTCAATTATTAAAAACTAATCTTTTTGAGTTTTTTTTTTTGTCTGGAAAAACTCTTAAACCCCAATTTTTTGTCAAGAATATACAAACTCGAAAAAGTTTGGAAAATTTATCTTTTCAACTTTGTTCACTAGAAGTTTCGGTCGGAGCTGGTGTATATTTTCATAAAACCGGACTTACCCGGAACACACCTAAATAAATAAGTAAATAAGCCCGCACACAAACACACACACACACACACACACACACACACACACACACACACACAAGAAGAAAAACCTACTACTTTTTGGTTATATTAAAAAAGATATCTGTAACGTACTCGTGTCTATATTCGTATTAATTATCTACTTACGGCATTTGCATTGTCATTGAAAGTGAGAATTCTCGCTTGGGAAAGCGTAATGAGGGCTGTAACACCGATTCCCGAAGGGGGTTTTCTGTAAATCCTCCAACTAGAAATAGGAAACCCTGGAATGGGAATGGGAGTGGAAATGGGGATGGAACTTTTTTAAGAACAACATAATTTTGGATTCTTTATCATTCATTCCTATTCTGTCTACAGATATCTATCTGATAACCATGTTACAATATTATAAATAATTTTAATGTTTTGTCATTTATTTCCTCAAACATTGTGTGTGTATATGTACGTATGCTTTTATGTATATACAGGGCCGGCGAGAGCTGCCCCGAGCCCCGGGGAAGGATTGGTATATGGCCTCCCCCCCTGTTTACTCAGTATTTTATTATGAATGTTTTTTATGTACATAACAAGCAAACTGAGTCCGAGTCACCCTTCAAAACATACATTATGATAATCTCTATAAAATGTATGTTCATTAATTATATTTTCTCTCTGTTATTTAATCAATTGCTTTATTAATATTTTTAGATTTTATCCCCCCTCTTTCCGGGCCCCGGGGATTTAACCCGGCTTACCCGCCCTCTCGGCGGCCCTGTGTATATATGTACATATGCTTTAGTGCTTGTGTACCATGAATTTCAACAATTTATGGTTTTAGCGACTATTTATTTCGACATTTTAGAGTAAACGTTCACTAAACCGAAATGATTGGAACTTAAGGTCATTCTGTTTTCTAAAAATTTTAGTATTCTAGGATTACCTCCCAAGCCCCCCACTCCCACCCCCACCCCCACCCGCCGCCTTCAGCCTTCAACTCGCCGAATAACCTCTATTTTCTATTGAATATTTAATGGTACTCTCTTCCTTTTCTTAAGTACTAGAGCCTGCAACAGACATTTTAGAATCCATGGTCACTAAATTTTACGTAGAAATTCACAAATTTACTTAGAAAATTATAAAAATTGAGTGCAGCGTCAGCTATGACACGAATTTCGCCCTTATTCGGTTCGTTTCGAAATGAAACTCTTGTATTGCAACTATATTGGCATTTTCGGTTTTCTTGGATTTTCAGTATTTGTCTAAAAATTTTAGCTACAATCTAAAATCTATATAAATCAGTGTCATGAAAAACAAAATGAAGTAATTTATCTATTTAGTTATATATATATTTATTTGCTGTATGCCAATCTCGTGGTAAATTGATGTGTGTTCTTTATAGCATTTAGCTCTCAGGAATTATGTATTCGTTCGAAGTTTGGCTTTATATGAAGTTAATTTGCAGTATGTTATCGCAATAGTGGAAATGGTTGTTAGTTAAATAGGAATTCAATTAAAAAAATACAACAGACATTAACTTAATTGAACTGAAGTGTAGTGAATGAATGTATATAACTTTTCATCCGCAGAGATTTCGGTGAAATTTGCACTATACCATGATTTCGATAACATCACTAACTATACACTAAAGTGAGCACTAGAAGAGATATTTATATACAGTACATAAAACAAAATGCATACAGTCATCATTATTTTTAGTAGATTTACACACTAAATTTGGTCCTTTACTGAGGACTGTTGCAAATAATATGTGTAAAATTGTTACCCAATTGTACTTTTGGCACCAAAAATACATCTATTGCATTCCCATTATATATATATATATATATATATATATATATATATATATATATATATATATATTAATGCTACAGTAAATGAAGTCCGCATCTTAAGGAATGGGTGCCAACTTGGCTTGTTAAAATAGTTGGGATGTTGACATAATACTACTTTTGTTATGCCTTTCAATTAAGAATTCTTATTAATCTTATTTACAATAAAATATCTAATTTACGTTCAAATGCAAATGCAAAAAAGGTGTTTTTTGACCTAATGATATGAAAAGGCACACAAACCTTGTATAATGATTAATAATGGAAATTAAATTTACTGAAGACAGTTTAAGTGAGAAATATGGCATTAGACGCTGTGAAAATAAATTCAATAATGATTTTCTCTCTTAAGAAGTTAGGATTTATAGATAAATTTATGGAGAAAAACTTTTAAAGATTTATTGTTTAAACTTCAAAGGAGCCGAGACGTGAATGAATGCTAAGGAAATTGTTGGGTGTTCAGACAGTTAGCATAAGGCAATCAAAGATATTTTGCTTGGAGGTCTTTATATCATGCGAGCAAGCGAGCATTTTAGTTTGTAGCAAGTTTATTCATTGACTCAAAATTTGTTTAAAAATTAGGTTCTTTCTTTGTATGAAGGTTTCAAAGTATCCTTTAGGTGACTGTCAAAAAGCAAAAACTTATCTTAAAACCTCATTTACCCATATTATAAAAAGTACAGTGGAGTGTCAGTTATCCGGAATAATGAATGCCACCCTTTTTTCCGGATAATTGAACATTTATGGGCTACATGTTGGAAAAAGGCTGAAAAATAACTATATACAGTGTACAAATGCCGTATATTTAATAACTAAAAAGGAGTACTTTAAGATACATTATATAAATGAAGGTCTCTCAGCAGGAGTATAGTAGTTTTGTCTTATTGCTGTTCCGGTTAATTGATGTTCAGGACATTTGACGTTCCGGATAATTGGCGCTCCACTGTATATGTTTTCCTTCATTGTACTGACAAGGACTGTGAAGCAGTTAAAGGAAGGAAAAATTTTATACAGAACAGAACAATTTTTGAGGAATTATTTCTCACGTGGCACAATTCCCATTTCCATTCGCGGTACCAAAGCGGGAATGATTGAAGTGCGAATTCCAGATGTGGGAAAAGTCCCCTTATTTGGGAAAGGTAACAAGATTGTTGTGACGGAGTTTCATGCCCGACGAATAGTTTTTGTGAATCTAAATCTAAGTTAAAGTGGAAAATTCTACATATACAGATACAGTGAGAATGGAGCAAGAGAGAATGATTTAAGAATTTTTATACCTTTACGTGGAATTCGAACCATCTACGGGTCGCTACATCATCTGAACACAAGGTACCCATCCAACTACTAAACAGGCCCAACGTCGCTTAATCTCGCTGATAGAACGGGTAGTGGTGTTGCGACGTGGCCGCTAGGTAGTCTGGTATTAAGTGGAGCTACAGAAAAACGTTTTTCATACCAGTTGTTTAGAAGCCATAAGGCAGCCCTGATGAATGGCTTTGATAAATGAACTAAAAGAGTTTTAATGCTTTACATTAGACCAGTGGTCGGGGAACAGGGGTAAATTACCCAAATGGGGTAAATTTAAAACTTTTGGGGGTAATGCGTGCGGTATGAGAGACGCTTTGTGCTGATATTTTTTTCGTATATTTTTATTTTATTTTGTTAAATAATTGTGGCGTTATTCTAAATTTTAGAATATTACGAATTTACGTCCTGATTACGTCCTCAAATATATTTTGGGGTAATACCCAAAAAAGTTCGCCGACCACTGCATTAGACAATACTGAGCACGGCATGTTACCTCCAGGAAGCTCACGACTCTGTGGTTAGCGAACGTCTGCGAACCTGAGCATCTTGGAGGTAATCTAAAAGATTTAAGAAATATGTTATAAAGCAAAATTAGGCTTCTGGCACGACCTTTTTCAAAATTAATCCAAAGTTGTTACCCATAAAAATTAGCCCAAAAAGTAAGTAAAAAAGGGTCTTTGAAGCTACTACTTGTATAGAATGTGAACTTCCTAATTATAATGGTTGCTTTAACATACAAAAACTTCCGTGACCCGACAATTCAGCGCAGGACAATTCAGCGCCGACAATTCAGCGCAAAGACAATTCAGCGCAAAGACAATTCAGCGCAAAGACAATTCAGCGCAAAGACAATTCAGCGCAAAGACAATTCAGCGCAAAGACAATTCAGCGCAAATACAATTCAGCGCAAGACAATTCAGCGCCGACAATTCAGCGCAAGTCAGTACAGTTAAAAGTTTAGTTAAAAATAATAAAAATAAATCGCAATAAATAAAAAAGAGAAAAATTTGTATATTTATATATATGCTAAATTGGGTCTGTATCGAAGGAGTGACATTTCAAAGGAGTGACATAACAAAGGAGTGACATAAATACCGTAACGAAGGAGTGACATAACGAAGGAGTGACAAATCGGAGATAAAATTCAAAGGAGTATATTTATTTCTTTACGGTACCTGAGGGTATGTTTTTTTTTGTAGTAGATGTGTTGGTGAGGCTCAAGAGCTTTCTTCTCTCTCTCTCTATTTTATTTTCTGTAAAAAGGGCTGTTGTCGAGGCAGATTTCTTTTATCTTGCAGCCATTTTTAATCTATTTTTTATAGATTTCCTTTATATATATATATATATATATAAAATGCAAACCCACAAGGAAAAAAGAAAAATAATTTTCATTTTTCCTTGGGATTTGCATCATTCATTCATTTCGCGTGTTTAATTGTGAAATTCATCCCATATATATATATATATATATATATATATATATATTATATATATATATATATATATATTCAAATGTAGGACATCTCGGCAGACGTTATCAGAAAATCTTCATGTTCGGTCGACCATTATGAGGATTAGATGAAGTGGTGTAATTAAGTGGTGATGGGATCTTCAGCGGTAGAGAGAATATAATCAGTGTGATGAGATTGGACCACCATATAATATTCATGGAAAAGATGAATATTAAGACATATTCTCGTTGGTGAAACAAATTCTGTTTTCAGCTTGTTTGTTTGATGAAGTCGTTTACTTCTTCTCAATGTCTACGATCATATGATGACGAGGACCTACAGTTTTACGCGGGATCCGAACCACGGGTCGCTACGTGTCTTGAACTTCAGTTACTGGTAAATTTGGTTTGAATTTTAACACTAAATATGAAGAATTTACTGATGGTAAACGAAATAATTCATATCACAAACGTTGTAAAATTAAGCTAATATAATCGAAAATACAATTCTCAAATTACACCGGTCTGCATGAAAATCGATTTCTTCGTTTTGAGTTGTGATTCTGAAGCAGTTCGCTGCGCTGAATTAAAAAATGCTACCAGTTTTTTTCTATCACCCACAGTTTTAAAGTTATTAGCAAAACAATTTTGGTACGTTTTGTAATTTTTTACCTTTTTTATCTTTAATTACTTTCGTTTTTTCATATTTTTCAGATAGATAATTCTAACATTACGTCTTTAAAATTTTAATAATGGCTTCTAGAGAATGTACCCATAGTCCAGACATATTTTGTTATATTTGTGGTCGGTATGTTGTTGTAAAACAAAGGACAAATGTAACGACCTTCATTAAGAGAGCTTATCATGCTTATTTTGGAATTAAATTAGGAGATCAAGACAAAAGTTGGGCTCCACACAAGGTTTGTCTTACGTGTGTTGCGGCACTAAGGAATTGGAGCAAAGGTAAAAAGAAAAGTTTGCCATTTGGGATCCCTATGGTATGGCGCGAGCCTAGAAACCATACCGACGACTGCTACTTCTGTTCTTGCAATGTTAAAGGTTATAATGCAAAGAATAAAGAAAGCCTTCAATACCCAAGTCTTCCATCTGCAATAAGGCCGGTACCCCATGGTCCAGAAGTTCCTATTCCCCGCCCACCCGAGAGTCTGGATCAATACAATTCAGATTCTGATTCAGCTCCAAATCCAGATAATGATGATGTTTATGAACAGCCAACAGCTGACCGAGATCCTAAACCATTAACCCAAGCCGAACTAAATGACTTAGTCAGGGATTTGAATCTGCCTAAGGACTCTGCAGAACTTTTGGGGTCTAGATTGCAGGAGAACAATTTATTGGCATCCGACACATACTTCGCTTGGTAAAGAAGGTAAATATATTTTGTTTCTTTCAGTTATTTTTTTATTCTTTCATAAACAAGCAATATGCTTGTCCAAGAGCTAGGAGCTATTTAATTCTGCTTTAATTAGGTTTTACTCTATCACCTAAAGATTTCGTGCTACAAGGGGTGTTGTAATACCTCATCTTTCCCCAAATGTTAACCACCCATTGATGGGAGGGGAGAGAGTATTTTGCTGGGAACGGGACTGGTTGTTATATATATATTTACCCTACATTATTATGTAAGCGTTACTGTAGTCTATAACAACAAAATTTATGGTTTAGCATGTGCAATCCAATGTTGGTCTCGATAAGATGGTTCACATTTGGGAATAAATGGGGGATTTATGACACACCCTGTAGTAAGAAAACCATACGTGATAGGGAAAAACTAACTATATTTTTGAGATCAGCACACTCAAATTATATAGAATCACCAACTAGTTTGTAAAAATCGATCGACAAGTTTTCAAATGTGTACTGGTGTTATTTCACCAAAAATTAATAATTGGTTGTATGTCCTATTACCTAATGTTATTTTCATTGTATTATTATTTTCAATCGATATTATTTTGTTTCATTAGATTAGCTTTCACTTGAAAGCGTGGACCAACCGAAACCACTTCAAAATGAAACCTATTTCACTTCTGCTCCACTTTTAATACAAAATCAATTTCAGTTTGAGAGAGAAAATTTGCACAAAGAACATGGCTGCTTCACATGAACTGGATTCCTTCGTTTCGTCGAGGAGGAAACGTCTCTTATGACGTTATTGGAACACGTTTTGGTGTTAATGTAGTTTATCTCGCCGCTTTGAGAGTTCGGGAGTGAACAGTATTTCACTTAAGAGGAAAGATATCTTGTATATAGCCTGGCTGATATCAAGTCGCTACACTCCTCTTCGCGAAACTACTTTATATTTATCTAATACGATTACTTCACGCTTCACACTATTTCCATTGCTATCCTCAAAATGAGATTTACATATTTAACCTAACCTAACCTAATTCATGACGGAAGTGGGAAATCCGAGGATGAGAATGGAAGCAGAATGATACCACTTGTATTGGAAACTCCTTTATTTATACAAAAAGTATGAGAAGGGGCGTGGCTCAAGTAAGTCTAAGGATTAAAACACAAAAGAATTAAACTTAACTGCAATAAGTTAATTTAAATCAAGAAAAGTCAAACTTTGGACATTTATCGTCAAAGAAACTTGAGGAAAAATGAGAATTCTAACCAATAAATTTAAAACAAGAAGATTCAGCGGAGGAAAAAAGGAACTCTGGGAAGATCTCATTTGGAATGAAGCAAATATAACCAAGAAAATCATTACTAAAATTAAGGATGAGGATCTACAGATCTACAGAAGCTAAGGCTAACAAAGACCCTAAGATCCACTCTAAGGCTAGCCCGAGAGAAAGGAAAGAGTAGGGGGTTAAGAGAAGAGAGGAGAATAAGGGGTTAAGTAAGGAGCAACACCTATCATTCGTGGGTTAACATTCATTCAGAAAAAGAGGGAAAAAGTCTCACCATCATCATCCGCCGGCCACTGCCGACAAGTCAGAAAAATAGTCGGAGAATATAGGAGAGGATGCTAAAGTAATTATTATTATTAATAATGAAAACAGAATTTTCAGAACTTGTATATCGGTGAAGAGGATGTGGTTGAACCATTTTCAAATACTCTGCTTCACTTCTTTAAATTATATCAAACGAGATACAAAATTAAGGGATCACCTGAAGATCAGGGCCCCCAGCCTCAATTACCGAATGATATCTTCGTTAAAACTAACGAAAATATCACGACTTAGCCTAACCAATCGTCAAAGGCGTACAGTTGACCTAACTGGGCATTCAATTTAATATATTATTATATTTGGTACTATAAAGCAAAAAAAACAAGAATACATGGGAGCCCTGATCTTCAGGTGATCCAAATTAAGTAATTAACATTAATTACATTAATTAATTAAAAGAAGCATAAACGAGTGAAAAGGTGATGGCAATTTAAGCCTTTAACGCCAAACATTTTTGTAGGGTTAAGTCTAAATGCGTGTATTTGAAACGGTACGTATTCGACCCTGTCGGTGTTAGAGGGTTAAACAGTCTCGTAGGATCTTCATATACCTTTGAGCGGAAGCTGCAGAAATAAGAAATTATCTGCCCACTTGATATTAGGTAGCAAACAATTTACGTTCAGTATAAATGCTGAACAAAAATACCTGGGCCAAACCAGTTGTTCATATTGACATCAGTGCAAGAACATGATCTGTACTACTATAGAAATAAACTGTAGTTTATAAACTTTGCCTGTGATGCTGGACTTTTGCAAAGCTGGGCACTTGCGGTTTTTTTTGCGGTACTGCGGTACTGCGGTACTACCGCACTACCAAACCGGTACCGCATAACGCAGTACCGCAAAGGATCGCTGAAAGTACAGGCTGTACTTTCAGCGATCCTTTGCGGTACTGCGTTATGCGGTACCGGTTTGGTAGTGCGGTAGTACCGCAGTACTGCAGTACCGCAAAAAAAACCGCAAGTGCCCAGCTTTGGACTTTTGAACACTCTCTATGCAATGAATGAGGAAAAATATACTATGCACAAAAACTGTGACAAGATTAGAAGACCGCAATATATATAAATATTTGCGGAGCTGAACACTGTATGCGTATATGTAATGTTATGCATAAAAGGTATGTACACTAGAAAACATTAATAACAATAATTTGCACACAAGCATGAAAATATGTACAGTATAAACATTTTCTAACGAACCCAAATATTGAACCCTTTTAACCCCTCAGTGCCAAGTGCCACATTTCTGACACTGAGTAAAATTGTCTGGCATGAGACAGAAAAAAATCATCAAGGTGATACTGGGTCCTAAAAGATTAAAAATTATTAAAACTGGGTGCTGAATCTGGATTAGTTAAAAACAACAAAACAGCAAAGGAATTCAAAAGTTTAACAAGCAGTATTCAAAATGTCTGGTTAGAGATACATTCATGGGCCTAATTTTGTCTTAGGTATGCAACATAACTTAGAAAATTAACGCTGAAAAGATTGAGAGTTTATTGCTTAACATCATTATTATTATTATATTAATATATGTGTCGCAACTGACAATCTCGGAATGGATAAAAAGGAAATAATTAATCTACTTCAGAAATGTATGTCATAGTTATATGTAACTAATTTAGCATTAAATGTAACCAATTTAGCATTAAATGCAACCAATTTAGCATTAAATGCAACCAATTTAGCATTAAATGCAACCAATTTAGCATTAAATGTAACTAATTTAACACTGAATGCAACTTAGCATTAAATGTAATTAACTTAGCATTAAATGTAACTAATTTAGCACTAGATATAAACTACTTATCATATAAACGAATATTCAAATAAGAAAAAATAAATATACGACAAAACATATACTGTTTATTTTAAGGTATACTTATTTATAAACTCATTATTTTTATCTCAAAGGTTACTCAGAAAAACAAATTTCTCGGAACTTCGTCTTATGCAAATCTGAAAATTCTTTTCTCCTGATTTTTATCATCTTTTTTTTCGCTCCACGTTTTGTTGGAACATATTCTCATATTCCTTTGAACGATTTTGAGTGTGTAACTCTCTTCATAAACCTTTCTAGTCCTCTTTTTCACAACTTTCCCTATAAAATTCTTTAAAACAAAGTTTAGATTCGGCTTTTGTATATGAAGGAATACGGATTTTTCTTCATTAGAAATATAAATGTACAAAGACAAGTGGGAAATATCTTTAAAACGAGGGAATGTTATGATGTATTTTATCTTCGTCTTTATTTTAGTTCAAATATTTTCGCCCCAAAACGGAAAATCATTAATTTTGCTTAGGGAAAATACGTGTTTCTTAAATGTAAATACAAAAATGTTTCTTAGAATAAATTTTTGCGTTTTGAAATTAATGTTAGGAGCCTGGTTTTTTTTATATATATATATATATATATATATATCGAAACCTGACCATAGGCAGCATTGTGCTAAAACCCGGCAGAGTTCCAGTATAAATTTGTATTTTTATAATCCATTTGATCTTGTGCTAAAAATCGATATTTTTCCTTACAATCTGTACGCCTCATTGGTAATCCTTTAAGGTTTTAATTTTTTATTTTTTATTATTTTTACTTCTCTGTTTAATGTATATATATGTATGTATGTATGTATGTATGTATTTGTATATATAGATATGTATGTATATATATATATATATGTGTGTTTGTGTGTATGTATGTTATTTATTTTTTCTTTTTTCTTTCTGTAACCTATATATAGGCTTAACCTTTTTATATACTTCAGTGTTCCTGAGGATGTCATTAGACGAAAGCGCTTGAGCACCATTTTGTGTTTCCTTTCCTTCGTGGTTTTATTCATCATAAATATTTTTCACGTGTTACCTTCGTGAAATAATTTTCATATATATATATATATATTGAGAGAGAGAGAGAGTGAGAGAGAGAGAGAGAGAGTGTGTGTGTGTGTGTGTGTGTGTGTGTGTGTGTGTGTGTGTGTGTCAAGCCACCCCAAACCCATGTTGCAGCTCTGCTTCTCACTAGATCAGAGAAATTAAGCGACTGTGTTTGGGTATAGTAGTTAGATGGTGACTGTTTCCCGAGTTCAGATGATGTACGTTCGGGTCTCACATTAAGCTGAAAGTTCCCCTTCACATGATCCAGACTGTTAGTACTAAGAGTAAACCATGTATTAATGCAGAATTTGTACAAGAATTTTATAGTACGAATCATGTACTATTATATATTATAACTGAACAGTTCAAAGTCGGAGTGACGTACCTGCAGAAATATTAAAATTCTCTCTCTTTTTCCGCATGTGATCTATTTACATAGATCACCGCATGTGATCTATTTACATAGATCACATTGCAACGCGGTGTGAACTACTAATGCCCCAGTAACTCCTAAAGCGTAACTACTCACTCACTGAACGCGTTACAAAGTGGCTTTGAAGTAATACAGATGCTTTTTGTTTGTTGTTTGTTTAGAGTCTTTTATATATATGTGTGTGTTAATATAATTATAATATCATCAAATGTACCATTTCAATGCAGTATTTTCTTTTTGTTCCATATTCGTAGTTGTTAATCACTTTGACTGAAGTGTTTTACTTAAGAAAGTAAAAAAAAAAACATTTATAAACTGAAAAATCTTCAATTAAATTTTAATGATTGAAGAATGTGAGAATTGCAAGAATTGAACACGTTATTAATTTTCAAAAATAAAAAATATATAATTATATTCAACTGACGTTTGAAGAATAAATGGGGCATCATCATTATCACCATCTCTGTAAATCGCTCTATACTTCGAAAACGGTATAAATGATGTGGTCATGTGGTTAAGATTGTACTGAAGTGACAGTATAGTGTGGGTTGGGTATTGCTTTTTCTGTCTTTTAAGTGCCAAAATGATGCACTTTTGAAAATAAAACGGAAAAGCTTTTTCTCATTTCGTGGAGTTTAATGTCCTCGTAATGTGAATGCCATGAAGTGGCTGTTTTGGGAGAATGAAAACGTTACCTTCGTTCACATACGTGTTTGGTCGTTCACCTTGAGCTGAAGAGGCTTCCTTATACCCTACTACTATCCCTACACGAGTCCTATCTACCTATATCTCTTGCGTAAATCCTTTTGCATGAATCTAAGTTCAAATGCAGTATTCATTTGGCACTATTGCAGTTGGGTACCCCATAACTTTTTGTTTACATTACGTGGTTGCTGTGTGGATCCCGGTTAACTGAATGCCCAGTTAAGTCAACTGTACGTTCTTGACCAATCGTCAAGAGCATACAGTTGACCTCACTGGTCATTCATTTAACCGGGGACCACACAGCAACCACGTAATTTAAACAAAAAATTAATGGGGGTACCCAACTGCAATAGTGCCCTTCATTTGATAGTTAACACTGAGGTTCATTCTTTGTCTTTTCATGAAGCTTGCTATAAATTGATTCAAATTACTTACAGAAAATTTGTACAGTCGACCTCGTTTCGATATATCTTAAACGGTTCGAACTTTATTCATATAGAGAGGGTTGCCCAAAATAAATAGACACCTTGTTTTTCCATGGTTTTTAATTTGATAATAAAAATCAATAATTAACAATAAATTTATTGAATCAATATATTTAGAATCGTGTTGGTTTCCTCTTTCCATTACGTAAAGCTGACACACGTTCTAGAATTCTATTGATGAGATTTGCCATATGTTCTTGAGAACAAGTATCGTGGTGTCTATTTACTTTTGTCAATTCTCTGTATGTCACGGTCAGTGGTTGAACTAGTTATTCCACGTAACACTTAAAAGTTTGTCAGTCTGTGAAACCAGTCATTTCACATAATCACCCATTACTAACCTAACCTGGTTGGTTAGGTTAGGTTAGTAACACGTAACGCGTATTTACGTGAATTGGCTGGTTTCACACGCACTGAATTACATAACACGTCAAAAAAATCCAAACGAAGTCTGGTAATAACTTCAAAACATCTACTATTTTTCTAACAAATTACAAACATATTACGAGTAAAAACTAAACAATTATCAACATTCTCATTAATTTAACTTCATATTCCATTAATGCTGTAATACTTCAATAAATAAACTTAAAATAAAAAAAACTTTGTATTCAATTAGAAAGACTCGGAGGAGGGATTACGCTCTCTAATCCAAGTTTCAAAGTCTTTGTGTAAATATTGCAATCCTCTTATTTTAAGCGAGACGAAGCGAATAGTTCTTGAGACATTTAATGATTCGAGATAATCCGAAATGTTGCAAAACAAACTTCACTATTTTCTCTTTTCACGACCAAAAGAAAAGAAAGAAAGAAAAAAACAAAAACATTTTATTTATATTAATCTGCAATGACGACAAAACGCAGTCAGCTGCGATGATGGCTCAAGAGTATATACGATATCCTCATAAAAATATAGTGTGTGTGTGTGTGTGTGTGTGTGAAAATATTCATAACATTACTTTAAATTCAAAAGAATAACCAATGAAATGTTGACTAACGTTACTCAGCTGAGCGTATACCCAAACATAGGGGTTCCTTCCTACTCTCGTTTGGGCAGCTTCCAAATAGTGAAGTATGGTACGTTAAAATACTGTAAATTTTGGACTTATTAAAAAGAAAAAGTAACCACATTATCAATAACCAACCAACTAAACGTATCATAAACTATTCTATTTACGATAGTAGAGTAGGAATAATATAAGGGTGGGCATACTTTTAAAATTACTATTTTTATAGTCCTCTTCAAGAGCTTCGTGTAAACTACTTGACGTCTCTCGGTTTCAAGTTAACCAAAACACACACACACACACACACACACACACACACACACACACACACACACACACATCTGTTAAATCCCATTGAAAAGGGTACGTAAAAATTAATTTCCTCAAAAGTTCGTCCTCCCTTTTTCCTCTTTCGCACATCCTCTTCAGGAAGTGCTTCTGAATAATAAATGAAAAAACATTTCAAAATTTTAACGATATTTCATCTGACTTTATTTCTACGTAATTAACTAAATATAATTGCAAATAATTGGGATTACCACGTTAGAAATTACGAAACACATTTAATAATTACGCTTTTTTTTTGCTTATTTCAGTGTGATATTTAAAAAAAAATATATATATATATATATATATATATTATTATTAATGAAGATAAACTGCTTTCTTTGATTTTAATGCCTAATGATTTACGCGTTTTATGTTTTATATCTCACCTATACTTTTTTTAATTTCTTTTTATATGAAAAATTATGCATTTGTTACATTCTCAACCGAAAAGCATTCCCAGACAGACAAGTTGCATTGGCACTGTGCCGAAGTAGCGAGTTTATTCTATTATAGCCATTGATCTCACATATATATGTATATATATATATATAGTTTTAAATGCTGCTATAGGGGCTCGTCTCTTTCGCTCATGCGCTCAAGTGCTCAAGAAAAACACTTTAAAAGTGTATATGGGTTGAGAACTTGAAAATCTATCTGTGTTTTTCTACACGAGATAAGATCTTTAAACTATTTAGAGGTATTTTTCGATCTTCATTTCTTTTTTTTAATGGTTGAAAGTATTTTTCATTAAAACTATTTTCTTCAGAGTCATAGTCTTCGACATTTCTACACACACACACACACACACACACACACACACACCACACACACACACACTTCAATAAATAAATAAAAAAAAGAAATATATATATATATATGGTGATTTTTTATTCATGAGTCCCATTACACGTATTTCTTATCTTGATGTAAATAAATTTCTATATACGAAATTCTAAATCAGCTCTCCATTAACATCGGAAGCGCATTACGTATATTGGCGTACTTGCATCCCTTCGTGAGCAATATGTAGTGGTATATATATATATATATATATATATATATATATATATATATATATATATATATATGTTAAACACAGACCGTGCATGGAACAAGGAACTCTTCTGGGAAAATTAAATCCACTATAGTCCGAATAAGTAATGGTAAATGACAAATACCATAGTTTTTTTTCCTTTTTCATGATTTTAGCCCGACGTGGGCAACGGGTCTCTCGCAAAGAGATCCCATAAATATAGCTTCCCTCACCAGCTATCTGCAAAGCAGACAGGATCCAGCTTTGGGACGTGGATCTAGGGTTTAAAGCAAGCCTAGATCCCTACACTCAGAACCTCTATATAAGTAAAAGACTCGTTGCATTCACGTCGTGTTGAATAAATCAAAGAAAAAGGGGGTAACTATTGTATTTTTAGCCAAAAAAAAAACCAACTTAAACCTCAACCGGGACATTGAGCGTCTGAGTGTAGGGATCTAGGCTTGCTTTAAACCCTAGATCCACGTCCCAAAGCTGGATCCTGTCTGCTTTGCAGATAGCTGGTGAGGGAAGCTATATTTATGGGATCTCTTTGCGAGAGACCCGTTGCCCACGTCGGGCTAAAATCATGAAAAAGGAAAAAAACTATGGTATTTGTCATTTACCATTACTTATTCGGACTATAGTGGATTTAATTTTCCCAGAAGAGTTCCTTGTTCCATGCACGGTCTGTGTTTAACATATAATGTTCTCAGGGAACCATTCTGAGTTTGTGTATATATATATATATATGGTATGCGGGAAAAAGCTTTTTTTTCAGAAGGGTGCCATCAAAGCGGTAATGCCATTGTGAGAGTGCTTTGAAGGGAGTTTCGTAAAGAATTTCAAGCGCAAGATGTTCCCCATAAAAAAGCAATTTTGCGTCTGGTTCATCAAACTGAATAGAAAGGAAGCGTTACTGATCAAAAGAAGAAAATCTTCAGGTCAAACCCCCCAACTCACTGGGAGACCTGAAAGCGGACATAGAACGTGAAATCTACTCTATCTCCACGGATTCCCTGCAGTCCGTATACTGCAGAATTACGTTACACTGGATATGTTTTTAAAAAGAGAATATGTTTCTGATGTTTGTGGATATATATATGTATATTTTTTTTTAATTGGGGTTGTTTAACCTCCTTCGCAACATCTAAGGTCATATGACGGAGGGGACCTACAGCTTTACGTGGGATCCGAACCACGGGTCGCTACATAATCTAGGCGCAGAGAACGGTCTCCCATCCAACTACTACCCAGACCCAATGTCGCTTAACTTCGCTGAACTCCAGGAAGCGGTGTTACGACATCGGCCACGACGTAGCCCATACATATATATATATTGAGAGAGAGAGAGAGAGAGAGAGAGAAGAGAGAGATATTAATAAATAAAAAATAATTACATATACTATTACAAAGTGTGACAAATTTATTTCTATGTTGCTAAATTTTATGTACACCCTGTAGGCACCACTCTACACACGCAATCAAAATGCGACCACAAACCACAAAAAGTACAATACCAATTTTGTCAAACGCGCAAAATAATATATTTTCATTTTATTTATAGGTATCGTGTCTTTGAACGAAGAGTTATTGCTCAAATCTATTTTTAAAGAAAAATAAAAAATTGTAAAGAAATTTGAAAAATGGTCCTTTTAAGTCTTTATTGTTGCTATTCTGATATTGATGGATTGTTTTAAGTTAATAAAAAGCCTACATAATATACGAGATTGTACAATCTTTGGTTGTAAATGGATGTGTGGATTGCAATGTTAAATGAACATGATTTAGAATCTACAAAATATGCTAAAATCATAAAATCATTTTTAGATAAACTGATGAATAAATGGATAGAAATATATATATATATATAGATGGGCTGATGAATAAGTGGATAGATAGATAGATAGACTGATTAATAAGGGGATAGATAGATAGATAACATGGATAAATAATTTGGTACATAAATACTAAATTAAAATCAGTAATAAATTACAGTTGGGGGCAATTTGGATCTGTGCGTTTCATTTTGAAGCCCTTCGTGATTTTTGATTTTTGGACTGTTAAATATACATTTATTACAGAATTTTTTTTTTAAAGTTACTCATGCATTTTAATATAACAATTAATTGGAGAATCAGCGAGCAATTAATTTTTTGTTACTCGTCCATTTGGTATTAATAATGGATGTTGGCGGAAGGTAACTGGATTACAGTGTTCATTTACTATCTAATTCTCAAAGAGTACACATATGCTACGGACCTATACCCATCGGATGGACAAGACCGTAATAACATCGACACTCTAAAAACTAACTTAACCTAACCTACGCTAACCTAACTCAATTTAACCCACAATATACATGTCGATAGAATATCAGTCGTATGATCGTATGTCGTAATCCTGTTTGCTATAAATTATAAATTATAAACAAAAGAAAGTTTTTGTAGTTACAAAACCCAAATGCATCCATTGGTTACCTATTTGGCAACCAATCCGAATAGCTCATTGAACCATGTGAAGAGGGGGTACTAACCACAGTAGAATTAACCATAATTTGGGCTGGCTGCCACCAAACCATGGACGTATTCGTTTGATGAAACTGAGGAGTAAACATATCTGAGTATCTGCCTTCTCTTCTTCGCAGTCACTTACAACGATATCCACACTTGTTTTATGTTACATTCAATGAAAATTTGAAGATAAAATTGTATTTTTGGCTTTGGTGAAATGAAACATTTTTTTTTTTTTTTTACATGAAAAACGAGTACAATAATTTTTTCGAAAATGATGTTCAAATTAATCATTAGAATTCTCTTTCAGAGACTAAAGGTTACAACATCTCCCTCAACTTCCATAATTTGAAACTTATTTGAAAAAATTAAACTTTGTTACACACACACACACACACACACACACACACAACACATGTACAGTATAATATATTGTAACAAAATAAAGTATATAATATTAAATTAACTAATTATAATAACTGCAACCAAATCATGCATATTTTCCTAAAATAATTGGACCGACCATTGACAGAAAGGAGGAAGTTGAGTCAATAAAGTACGTATTTATTGACAATAAATGATGATAGCTGACATTATTATACATAAATCGGACTGAAATTAATACCAGATTTCTCTTAAAGTCAAGGAGGTTCAAGTAAATAAAAGAGAATCAATATGGCGTTGCATTCCTCTTGAGGAATACTAATTTGGAACATACAAATGTTAACTGCCTTGTTGTTATTTATTTAATTTGACCAGAAAATTCTAGGCTTCACTTCAAAGTAAAATAACGTTAAAGAATAAGTGAGTCAGTAAACATTCAAAGCATAAAAGGAAGAATATAAGATGAATCCATAATTATAGGATACAACCTATAACCTAATTTAACAACATTACTGCAAATCACAACCCCATAAATAAAACTGATGAGAAATCTATAAAAGCCTAAGTTATATTTAACCTATAAACAAGGGACCTACTACCATTTTTTCGGAGCGACACTGTATCGAAGCTTTAATAAATTATCGTATACAATAACCGTAGATTGATTTTATACAAAGACTGAAGTAAAATGTGCGGGGCAGAGGAGGGTTCGTCCTCGTGTTGCAAGGCAACGTCTTGAGCACGTCTCTTACCACTGCATCATCTGGGAAACTCCCCGAAACTTCCTTTCAATTGAAGTTTTTGAACAAAACTCGGTTTATCTTGAGCTTTCATCAAAAAATGTACAGGTATTCCTTCAGTAAATTGTATCACAGAAGACTACGATAACCGTAGATTGATTTTATATGAAGACTTACGGTTAACGGCTTTCTTTTCTCTTCCCTTCCCTAAGTTCTACTCCCAATACCCCAAATGCCCGAGTAAGCTGATTAAGTTGCCCATTTTTGTTTTTTCCTCCCTTCAGCTATAGAACCCCTATTAGTAGGGCAGCTAAACAAGTTGAAGTGGACAATCCGGACAAAAGCACCAAACTTTCCCTACTTGTATATTTTGGACCAACAATTAAAAATATCCCCGGAACCACCTTCAGAGACCATTACTTGGCCGCCATATTGGATTTCAAGATGGCCGCCATAGACAAAATGGAATTTCTGATATAAGTTTCAATAGAGAATTCCCTTGGCATGTTTGGCATCAAACTATATGTTTTTTGGCATGATCAGATCAATAAAACAACTTTTAAGCTGATCAGAAGTATGTTTACTGCAGAAATCACACTTCGTACAACATATACAGTGAAAATCGTGAATATTTTAACACAAAAACCATGTTCAAGAAAACCATGTTTAAGAAAAATCAACGAAACTATAACAATTGAAGATTTCACCCACCAAAAAGTAGACCTTTAGCTCTATAACTGAATGTGGGAGAGGAAAATTGGCAAAATATGTGCATTTTAAAAAATGAAATTCTACAAAGGTCAAAATGCTACCCTTTCATATTTGCACAATTTTCATGCATTATTCGTGGTTCTATAGAAAACTTGTATTAACAACATTTGTAGAGTAAGGGCAGGGCTATTAAATGGGCACCATAAAATGGAAATATCTTGGCATTTAGCATTGCAATGCCTACTGTCCCAACTCACCCCCTGTCCCGAACTGTCCCAACTCACCCCGCTCGACACTATATGTTAAACTGCACAGTTGCAGCTACACAGTTCTGTACACTTCCACCTGGCCTTCTTGCAAGCATACCTGGTGCCACATCCACTCTTGCTCTTGCAGCCGCATTTGACCAATTCGCTGCAAGCTTTAGATGCTACTGGTCTTGTGGTCCAAACTGGTGTCCATGACTGGGACTCTTCGCTAAAGGTCCATCCCCATCCTTCAGGAGTTGGAAGATTCTGTTCACTTCTCTCACAGGTCGACCATATTCCTCCCTGGTATGTGACCCTCCTGGTGTGTTGGAGAAGAGCATCCTGAGTTGGTGGGATAGTCTCCATAGCTTTTCCCTTCTGACAGAACATGACCTTTCTTGCCTCATCTACACGTTCAATGTCACTGGTGTTGTCATAGAGGACAACTGTGTACCGTTCAAGAAGCTTGAAGTGGGGAGTTTCGGCGTCAACATCTGCAAATGGATTTCGTGCCATGAATGTGAATGCTTGTGTTACCTCAGGGTAATGGTGCCATGCTGCCCATGCCGTATTCTTGCCCCTTCCGTAAAAGGATGATGTTGTATCACATCCCGTGAAGCAGTGAAACAGTGGTAGGGATGTGCATCTCTCTTCACCCAAAGAGGCACAGATTGTGTTAATATGATGGTAAGTGAAGTTTTTCCCAGTGCCAAAACCAACCCAAATATTTACTTCAGATCTTATGGACGTCAAGTGATGGAATTTTCCTATTAGAATGACAATAACATCCGTGTCTACAGTTCTGATCATGCAGTTAATGTGCCCTCACTTCCTGGGCATATGGGAAATACTCCAGAATCTTCTCTCTGAATCGTCCTCTGTTCATTTCCTTATTAATACCTAAGTCCCGAAGTCTTTTTTGATACAAATCAAATAGCACAGAAAACTTCATTTGAAAGATTCCTTCTTCCACGCAATTTTCTACATGATTAACGACCTCAACTATTGCCTTTGCTTTCATCAAGTTTTCTTCATAGCCTTTCCCTTGCTCTGTTTTTGTCTCAAAAGTGAGCGGTAACGGTTCCGATAAAATGTCAAGCATTGCAGATGATACTTGGCTTCAATGGCCATGAGATCACCACCTCCTATTCTAGACATTAGTTCTGTGTCACTGAGTTCTGTAGCCATCATTCGTAAATTGACGTCAGCGCCAAATGTACTGAATTCGTGAAGATGCCCATGTGTTTGTTGACAAAACACACAAGTTGCTTTGTCCATAGGATGCCGCTGAACCCGCTTCCCCGTAGATGAACTGGTTTCACCTTCATCCGCCCTTTCTCTCTTTTTGTAGCCCTTTCAAGCTTTTCTTTACTAAATTTAACATGGCATGACTTGTGCCACACAGCTTTATTCTGAACCAGATCTTCAACAGTCACCTCTTCATTGAAAAGAAGAGGAACTGGTAGTCTTCCAAGATTCTTGAATGCGTTGACATTCTCCATAAATGTTGCATATGCTTCAGTTTTTTTACCACTCACAGCATTGAGTGGACATTTAAGAGTCTCACCTTTGCTCTCTTGACAAACCATGCATTTGCTCCAATCCATGTTCACAAATCACCTGCAAAACAGAAAAGCACATATTATATAGTTATATTATTAAATATTTTACATTAAATAAACATTTATGGGTAATTCTGATTATTTTATAGCAATCCTGGCATCGAAATATGTAGGTTTAGGGACTATTTATTTACAATTACTCCTCACAATAGTTTGTTGATTTCTAGCTGGCAGCCATCTTGGATTTCCAAAATGGCAGCCAAGATAGGGTTGTGCGTCTTGGTTCCGGGGAAAAATTGGTAGCTAAGGTCCTGAACAACATTTGAGCCAAGTTTGGTGCTTTTGTCCAGAATGTCCACTTACTTCAAAAATCAGGGTCTAAGCTACTGCACTATATATATATATATATATATATATGAGAGAGAGAGAGAGAGAGAGAGAGAGAGAGAGAGAGAGAGAGAGAGAGAGAGAGAGAGAGAGAGAGAGAAATGCAAATTTTTAGTAACCACTTTTTTTCATAAAATTAAAATCAGAAATGAATCTCAATAGTTGAATCTATTATTTTTATATATAAAATTCTTTTTGGATCACTTGAAGATCAGGGCTCCCAGCCTTCTTTCGTTAGCCTTATAAGGTTAACTAACGAAAATATCACGACCTGACCTGACCTAACCTAACCAGTCGTCAAGGGTGTACAGTTGACCTAACGATTGGCTAGGTTAGGTCGTGATATTTTCATTAGTTAGCCTTATAAGGCCCCATTTAAAGAGATTCCTCTGCCGAGCGGTGCCCCCCATAGTACTGTGAGGTATTGAAAAACTCATGATCTTCACTTGCCCCACAAACACCTTTAAATGGGAGACCCATAATGGGTGCACACACATTTCTACATTACTGTACAGTCTTTACAGCCACACCTACACTTTTCATCGTATGTGTATATATTGTAATGTATATGGTTGTAAATTTGACTTGGTCCGCAATCGATATGAACCGTGACTTGATGGATACCGTAATGAAATTGACTGGATTCTTTGGATCTGATATATTTGCATGTCCGTTATATAATAGATATAGAGTGTAACATATTTGTGGATAGTAGTCTATTATGACTTGATCCTCTGGATCGAGAGATTCTATCTTTAGTTTTAAATCGATAATTAATTATTTTTAAATTGATAATGTATATGGTTGTAAATTTTGACTTGGTCCGCAATCGATATGGATCGTGACTTGATGGATACCGTAATGAAATTGACTGGATTCTTTGGATCTGATATATTTGCATGTCCGTTATAAATAGATATAGAATGTAACATATTTGTGGATAGTAGTCTATTATGACTTGCTCCTCTGGACCGAGATATTCTATCTTTAGTTTTAAACCGATAATTAATTATTTTTAAATTGATAATTATTTAGTTTCGTAAAAATTGGTCGTTGCCAATTTACCGGCAGTTTTTAAATAAGTTTCTTATGTTCTTGTGGTTCGGAACCCACGTAAAATTGTAGGTCCCCTCCGCCACCACGGAGGACATACACAATACACGATTACGAACACAGTTAGGTAGACCAGCCATGAGTGGATCCTAGGGTCTTTGTTGGTCTGAAACATTATAACATTATTATAACATTATAACTAAAGAAGGCTGGGGGCCCTGATCTTCAGATGATCCTTATTTTTTATATATATAAAATTAAGTAGACGTATACTTTTCAATAAGTTTTGTATAATATCCTAAATTTTATATTAAATTACCTTAATATGTGATCATTGATCAAAATACAAAGTTGATACGCACACACTGCGTATAATCCAAAATTTATATAGGTGCTTCTTTTGGCGTAAAAAACAAAAAAAAACAAATGAAGGTTTAAAATGCGTTTCGTTTATAAGGTAAGTTCCAGTTAATAAATCTCTGTACAGATTTTGTTTAAGAGAATTCTGAACTGTAAACAGAATTTTGCTTTCACTAAAAATTAGTAGTTTTCGCCACTAAAAATTAGTAGAGTTTTCGCCAGGCATTATAGGTTAATTTCATTGTTAATTTTAAGGTCTGGCCTCGAACGCTGCTATCCCGCGTAGTTTGTAAAATTAATAGGATTCTTTGCTGTTGGATTTAACGTTACAAGTTAGAATTAATGTGTTGTTTTCGTTTTTCGAGTTTTTGTTATTTTTTTTTTTTCTTTTAGGAAAAATTACTTGGTAATATTTGTGAAATTATAAATTAAGATTTAACTAATGACCAGAACTAAGTTGCTTTGGAGCGTTGGTAACTTTTTGCAGTTACTTCAGCCCTTTTTGTACATACCTTACGACTTGTTGTTCGAGCGCTTACGCTGATGTTGGAGCGAGTGGTTCTTCGCCACCTTATGTAAAACTTGGCGTTATTTCTGGCCCTCCTCACTAGAGTTTCTGCTTATTGATTGAAACGATATTATTATTGAGAACAGCTTGAAAAATAATGATTTAAAAAATTTATAATGATGTTACTATGGAGTGATGTTGTTATTGGTTATTTTTGTACTTGTACTTGTACTTGTAGTAAAACAGCATAAATATGCGTGTAGAACAGCAAACATTTCTAATGCATGTTTAACCATATGTATAGATGTAATCATAGTATCAAGTGGGATAGTTCTAAAGCGCTCATTAAAACAGAGATAAATTGAAAGGACTATTCTAGAATGTGCATTTATCCATTTTTAAAAAATAATTCAATAACAGTGCGGGAATGTATAAAAATTGACAATATCCTGTTAAAATTCCTTTTCCCTCTCATTAATTCTTGTTAATATGTGCTAATCTTTTTGTTTTTCCGTCCGCTGTATATATTTTGGCCATCTCGCCTTCTCCCTTCATTCCCTGACGAGGTGTACTTCTTAGTACACGAAAGGACTCGGAATCAGTTTTCTTTATCCTTGTGGGTTTGCATTATATACAGGGTGTACATAAGTCAGGATCTTTTTGTGAAGCACTTGGAAATTATATGGAATTCAATCATAAATGATAAAGTGGTAACATTTATTAAATAATTAAGAGTAGGATTCGACGTGACGCCATCAGTATCCCTGCACAGCTCAAATCGTTCCGCAGCATTTCTAAACACATTCTGGAGCATTTGCGGGGTTATGTTATCTGCAGCAGTTCGTATACGTGTAGCGTGAGTTTTCAAGACTCGTAATCTTCGTCTGATGACGTGCGATTTGATAAAGCCCCATGCAAAGAAATCTAAAGGGTTAAATCTGGTGATCTCGCGGACCAAGGTCTGTTGCTTCCGCGTCCGATCCAGCGATTTGGAAAACGTCCATTTAGATAATCCTGAACAATTTTGGCATAGTGACAAGGAGCACCATCATGTTGATAGACTAACGGGGATAGGATTGTTAGTACCGTCGTCTATCAACATGATGGTGCTCCTTGTCACTATCCAAAATTGTCAGGATTATCTAAATGGACGTTTTCCAAATCGCTGGATCGGACGCGGAAGCAACAGACCTTGGCCAGCGAGATGACCAGATTTAACCCCTTTAGATTTCTTTGCATGGGGCTTTATCGAATCGCACGTCTATCAGGACGAATGATTACGAGTCTTGAAAACTTACGTATACGAACTGCTGCAGATAACATAACCCCGCAAATGCTCCAGAATTGTGTTTAGAAAATGCTGCGGAACGATTTGAGCTGTGCAGGGATACTGATGGGCGTCACGTCGAATCCTACTCTTAATTATTTAATAAATGTTACCACTTTATCATTTTATGATTGAATTCCATATAATTTCCAAGTGCTTCACAAAAATAGATCCTGACTTTATGTACAACCCGGTATTATATATATAAAGCAATTAAAATCCCCAAAAGTTAAAAGAATTAAACGCTTAAAATAAGAAGCTTTTCGGAGAGATCAACAGAAACAAAGTGCGAGTCAGAATGAAACGAGGATTTTATAAAAATACGAGACCACGAGTCTAACATAGAATCCATGAGAGAGGATTAAGTTGGGGAGGAACAAAGTCCCGAAGCGACTGTACATTGTACGGGCTTACCAGAGCGTCCCGGAAGTTCTTTTCCCTGATAGTATTGTTATAGAACTTCCTCTAGTTTCTTCTTTTAATATAAAACATGGTACCTTCCAACTTGATTTTATGACAATTTCTGGTTGTCAAAGTCTCCTGTTTTTCACAATAAATTACGCCGGTTCCGAGTTGCATGAGGCATAATGATTTTTATTAAATATTCCTTTTAATTCTGATTCGCACTCGTAGTTTCTGTTCACAGCCTGAATGATGACGGGAGATGCTCTCGAAAAGCTTCACGGTTTTTAGTGTTTTATTCTTTTAACTTTGGGAGATTTTGAATGTTATAGTAATTTTTTACATGGTTATTGTGTTCTTAATATATATATATATATATTATATACACACACACACGAGGGGCGGTCAGAAAATAAGTTTACACGGCGTGTAATTTCGAAACTAAAGGACCTACATTGGTTATGTTTGTCTCAGGTGAATTCGTTAATCATTGTTGGCAACACTGCACGTCGATTCGACTGCCATCTACCGTACATTGGTTATAACGAGTCAGTTAAACATAGCGGCTCAACTGGAACCATGAGGTTTTGCGCAGCAGGAAAGAATCTTTCACCATTGACGATGTTGCAAGGGTGATATGCGAAAATTTTATATGATAAAGTGTTCTCTGAAAGCAAGCAATAAAGTGACAGGACAATAAATATAACGAGTATATGTGTACTGCTAAAATTTATGTTCTTTTGTTTGTACTCTTTGTTACTATGCGCTGGTCAGTATGTTTTAAATTTATTTTTTTCAATTTTGCCCTGATGGTAACTATACTATTCCGAATGTAAAGCAGTTCTTGATGAGAAATCGCTGGCATAGAGTGTGAAATTGTTAAATTTCTTGTACGAAGTTTAAAGGAAATTTTATTCCGATTTTATTGTAACTTTTTTCGGAGCTATTGAAGAATAGGGACCTCAGCCTTCGTTAGTTAGGCTTATAAGGCTAACTAACGAAAATATCACGACCTAACCTAACCAATCGTTAGGTTAACTGTACGCCCTTGACGATTGGTTAGGTTAGGTCATGATAAGTTATTTCGTTAGTTAGCCTTATAAAGCTAACTAAAGAAGGCTGGGGTCCCTATTCTTCAATAGCTCCCTTTTTTTCACCGGAATTTGCATCATTAATTTAAAATGTTATTTGCATAAAAAAAAAAAAAAAAAAAAAATGTTTTGAACACTTGTCATGCAGTGGTAAAAAATATTGTGTACAACAACAAGGTAAAAACTTGTGTTTTGCAGGTGTCGTTTCTGACTTCTTATTAATATGGAATGCTAATCTTAACTTTTTGTTAAAAATAGGTTTTCTGAATTGAAAACTTTTTAATAAGAGGGGTGACAAGTGCAATAATTGGAATTAATGTGATTATTTTTTTAATATGATTTGCTAATTAATTTTATTGTTGATTAAAAGGTTATAAATTGATCATTGTGTATAACAGTTATTTCGGAACAGAATTGAGAAAGAGAAATTGCGAAAGTGCTGTATTTGTTTTATCAATAAAGTTTATTCAATTAGAAAATTCAATAATTGTTTTATGGAAATGCAAAGTACTATCTGGGTAATCGGACGCAATATATGATAAATCTCCAGTGCGGTGGCTTTGGCAGGCTACGAAGAAATGATGCAACAACGAAATGATGACTTCTTATACATAATAGAGGAGGAGAGAAAATTGTAGATACCAATCGACCAGGGAAGTACTCCGGGGTTGGACATTGGGCAGGAGACAGAGTGTGCTGGAAACTCTCGTTTCTCCAGTCACTGTTCTCTTTAGCTGATCTTTTTCTTTGTCTTAACTACGCTGTGAGCAGTCAAGCATGCTCTCAAACACGCTTCTCTCTTTATTCTCCACTACACATACACGAATTTCTCACACAACACAAACTTTTCAAAATTTATTTATAAAAAACAAAATAAATGGCATCGTTAGCCTCGGATACCTTGATTTTGGCTCCCCTTCTTATAAAGGAAGACATTTTTGAGGGCACACGCCCTTGGCCCCTCCTTTTTAAAAGAAAAAAGAAATCCTTTAAAAATACAAGGCCTACATTAGTAGTTTAGTATTCATGCTATCACTTATTTTCCCCCGTCATCTAATACGTAACTGAGTACATAAGGTAAGTGTACGCAGAGCGTGAATGAACTCTGAAGCTATTATTTTCATTACACTTTTTCTTACTTTCCTATAAATCTTCTTTCACCACTCTTTTCTGTCAGCAGTAGCTGGCGGAGGAGGGAGAGAGAGCCTTGTCTGTTCTATACTTTACTATTATTTCTGTGTGAAAGCTTTACACGTCTATAAGTGTAAGCATGGTATAAGTTTTCAGTGTTCTTTTTTTCATTGTCATTTCTAACCTCTCTACTTTCTTCTTGGGCTAACCAAGAATGGATCTTGGGGTCTTTGTTAGCCTGTAACTCATAGATGACTTAAAAATTAATCAAAAGCCCCACCCGTAAATCAAAAAGCAGTAAATTAATAAACGCTGATGTTGGAGCGAGTGGTTCTTCGCCACCTTATGTAAAACTTGGCGTTATTTCTGGCCCTCCTCACTAGAGTTTCTGCTTATTGATTGAAACGATATTATTATTGAGAACAGCTTGAAAAATAATGATTTAAAAAATTTATAATGATGTTACTATGGAGTGATGTTGTTATTGGTTATTTTTGTACTTGTACTTGTACTTGTAGTAAAACAGCATAAATATGCGTGTAGAACAGCAAGCATTTCTAATGCATTGTTTAACCATATGTATAGATGTAATCATAGTATCAAGTGGGATAGTTCTAAAGCGCTCATTAAAAACAGAGATATAATTGAAAGGACTATTCTAGAATGTGCATTTATCCATTTTAAAAATAATTTCAATAACAGTGCGGGAATGTATAAAATTGACAATATCCTGTTAAAATTCCTTTTCCCTCTCATTAATTCTTGTTAATTATGTGCTAATCTTTTTGTTTTTCCGTCCCGCTGTATATATTTTGGCCATCTCGCCTTCTCCCTTCATTCCCTGACGAGGTGTACTTCTGAATACACGAAAGGACTCGGAATCATTTTTCTTTATCCTTGTGGGTTTGCATTATATACAGGGTGTACATAAAGTCAGGATCTATTTTTGTGAAGCACTTGGAAATTATATGGAATTCAATCATAAAATGATAAAGTGGTAACATTTATTAAATAATTAAGAGTAGGATTCGACGTGACGCCCATCAGTATCCCTGCACAGCTCAAATCGTTCCGCAGCATTTCTAAACACATTCTGGAGCATTTGCGGGGTTATGTTATCTGCAGCAGTTCGTATACGTGTACGTAAGTTTTCAAGACTCGTAATCTTCGTCTGATAGACGTGCGATTTGATAAAGCCCCATGCAAAGAAATCTAAAGGGGTTAAATCTGGTGATCTCGCTGACCAAGGTCTGTTGCTTCCGCGTCCGATCCAGCGATTTGGAAAACGTCCATTTAGATAATCCTGAACAATTTTGGCATAGTGACAAGGAGCACCATCATGTTGATAGACTACGGGGATAGGATTGTTAGTACCGTCGTCTATCAACATGATGGTGCTCCTTGTCACTATGCCAAAATTGTTCAGGATTATCTAAATGGACGTTTTCCAAATCGCTGGATCGGACGCGGAAGCAACAGACCTTGGCCAGCGAGATCACCAGATTTAACCCCTTTAGATTTCTTTGCATGGGGCTTTATCAAATCGCACGTCTATCAGACGAAGATTACGAGTCTTGAAAACTTACGTATACGAACTGCTGCAGATAACATAACCCCGCAAATTCTCCAGAATGTGTTTAGAAATGCTGCGGAACGATTTGAGCTGTGCAGGGATACTGATGGGCGTCACGTCGAATCCTACTCTTAATTATTTAATAAATGTTACCACTTTATCATTTTATGATTGAATTCCATATAATTTCCAAGTGCTTCACAAAAATAGATCCTGACTTTATGTACACCCGGTATATATATATAAAGCAATTAAAATCCCCAAAAGTTAAAAGAATTAAACGCTTAAAAATAAGAAGCTTTTCGAGAGAATCAACAGAAACAAAGTGCGAGTCAGAATTGAAACGAGGATTTTATAAAAATACGAGACCACGAGTCTAACATAGAATCCATGAGAAGAGATTAAGTTGGGGAGGAACAAAGTCCCGAAGCGACTGTACATTGTACGGGCTTACCAGAGCGTCCCGGAAGTTCTTTTCCCTGATAGTATTGTTATAGAACTTCCTCTAGTTCTCTCTTTTAATATAAAACATGGTACCTTCCAACTTGATTTTATGACCAATTTCTGGTTGTCAAAGTCTCCTGTTTTTCACAATAAATTACGCCGGTTCGAGTTGCATGAGGCATAATGATTTTTATTAAATATTCCTTTTAATTCTGATTCGCACTCGTAGTTTCTGTTCACAGCCTGAATGATGACGGGAGATGCTCTCGAAAAGCTTCACGGTTTTTAGTGTTTTATTCTTTTAACTTTGGGAGATTTTGAATGTTATAGTTAATTTTTTACATGGTTATTGTGTTCTTAATATATATATATTATATACACACACACACACGAGGGGCGGTCAGAAAATAAGTTTACACGGCGTGTAATTTCGAAACTAAAGGACCTACATTGGTTATGTTTGTCTCAGGTGAATTCGTTAATCATTGTTGGCAACACTGCACGTCGATTCGACTGCCATCTACCGTACATTGGTTATACGAGTCAGTTAAACATAGCGGCTCAACTGGAACCATGAGGTTTTGCGCAGCAGGAAAGAATCTTTCACCATTGACGATGTTGCAAGGGTGATATGCGAAAATTTTATATGATAAAGTGTTCTCTGAAAGCAAGCAATAAAGTGACAGGACAATAAATATACGAGTATATGTGTACTGCTAAAATTTATGTTCTTTTGTTTGTACTCTTTGGTACTATGCGCTGGTCAGTATGTTTTAAATTTTATTTTTTTCAATTTTGCCCTGATGGTAACTATACTATTTCCGAATGTAAAGCAGTTCTTGATGAGAAATCGCTGGCATAGAGTGTGAAATTGTTAAATTTCTTGTACGAAGTTTAAAGGAAATTTTATTCCCGATTTTATTGTAACTTTTTTCGGAGCTATTGAAGAATAGGGACCTCAGCCTTCTTTAGTTAGGCTTATAAGGCTAACTAACGAAAATATCACGACCTAACCTAACCAATCGTTAGGTTAACTGTACGCCCTTGACGATTGGTTAGGTTAGGTCATGATAAGTTATTTTCGTTAGTTAGCCTTATAAAGCTAACTAAAGAAGGCTGGGGTCCCTATTCTTCAATAGCTCCCTTTTTTTCACCGGAATTTTGCATCATTAATTTAAAATGTTATTTGCATAAAAAAAAAAAAAAAAAAATGTTTTGAACACTTGTCATGCAGTGGTAAAAAATATTGTGTACAACAACAAGAAGGTAAAAAATCTTGTGTTTTGCAGGTGTTTCTTTTCTGACTTCTTATTAATATGGAATGCTAATCTTAATTTTTGTTAAAAATAGGTTTTCTGAATTGAAAACTTTTTTAATAAGAGGGGTGACAAGTGCAATAATTGGAATTAATGTGATTATTTTTTTAATATGATTTGCTAATTAATTTTATTGTTGATTAAAAGGTTATAAATTGATCATTGTGTATAACAGTTATTTCGGAACAGAATTGAAAAAGAGAAATTGCGAAAGTGCTGGATTTGTTTTATCAATAAAGTTTATTCAATTCGAAAATTCAATAATTGTTTTATGGAAATGCAAAGTACTATCTGGGTAATCGGACGCAATATATGATAAATCTCCAGTGCGGTGGCTTTGGCAGGCTACGAAGAAATGATGCAACAACGAAATGATGACTTCTTATACATAATAGAGGAGGAGAGAAAATTGTAGATACCAATCGACCAGGGAAGTACTCCGGGGTTGGACATTGGGCAGGAGACAGAGTGTGCTGGAAACTCTCGTTTCTCCAGTCACTGTTCTCTTTAGCTGATCTTTTTCTTTGTCTTAACTACCCTGTGAGGGGTCCAGCATGCTCTCAAACACACACTTCTCCCTTTATTCTCCACTACACATACACGAATTTTTCACACAACACAAACTTTTCAAAATTTATTTATAAAAAACAAAATAAATGGCATCGTTAGCCTCGGATACCTTGATTTTGGTTCTCCTTCTTATAAAGGAAGACATTTTTGAGGGCACACGCCCTTGGCCCCTCCTTTTTAAAAGAAAAAAGAAATCCTTTAAAAATACAAGGCCTACATTAGTAGTTTAGTATTCATGCTATCACTTATTTTCCCCCGTCATCTAATACGTAACTGAGTACATAAGGTAAGTGTACGCAGAGCGTGAATGAACTCTGTAGCTATTATTTTCATTACACTTTTTCTTACTTTCCTATAAATCTTCTTTCACCACACTTTTCTGTCAGCAGTAGCTGGCGGAGGAGGGAGAGAGAGCCTTGTCTGTTCTATACTTTACTATTATTTCTGTGTGAAAGCTTTACACGTCTATAAGTGTAAGCATGGTATAAGTTTTCAGTGTTCTTTTTTTCATTGTCATTTCTAACCTCTCTACTTTCTTCTTGGGCTAACCAAGAATGGATCTTGGGCTTTGTTAGCCTGTAACTCATAGATGACTTAAAAATTAATCAAAAGCCCCACCCGTAAATCAAAAAGCAGTAAATTAATAAACGTTTTTAGAAGCAGACTGTCTTCATTATCCTCAACAACACCGTTTTGAGTGCGAAATGGCGTCGTTTCGTGTAGAAATTACCCATAAACAGTAGAACAGTAAAATTATCAACATATAAAAACAGCAATTACATTAGCCTTCTTCGTAATATCTGAGGTCATATAACAGAGGGGACCTACAGCTTTACGTGGGATCCGAACCAGGGGTGCTTCATAATCTGGACCGGCCTTACGACATCTGATCGACTTGACATCTATCGACGTTATCATTAGGTTAAATTAAGTTAGGTTAGGTTAGGTTACGCTCGGTTAGTTAGTTTTTTAGAGCGTCGATGTTTTGGTCTTGTCGAAGAAGAGGGTGTACACACACACACACACACACACACACACACACACACACACACATATATATATATATATTATATATATATACACAGGGTGTCCCATAAGTCCGGCATCATAGGAGAAATTCATATTTTCTATTCTACAAACCATAATTCATATGCTCGGGATGCCAATTTCCCGTCCACCATTCTGTTCAGTGACGAGGCTGTTTTTTATGGAAATGGTGAGGTAAATCGACAGAACACCCGCTACTAGTCTCAAAACAACCCTCACTGGTATGCCTCTTCAAAGGAACAAGGTGCATCTCGGGTGATGGTATGGTGTGGCATTTGGAAGGATCGCATCATAGGCCCCCCCTTTTTTGATGAACATGTCACTGGAGGCACCTACCTACGTATGCTCAAGGAAGAAGCATTTCCCAGTGTCTTGAACGAAGAAGGAAATTTCCCAACATGGTTCCAGCAAGACGGCGCTCCTGCACATTACAGCACCCAAATACCTGTACCAACAATTCCCTGGTCATTGGATAGGACGTCGAGGGCTTGTGGAATGGCCAGCTAGAAGCCCGGATCTCACGCCACTAGATTTTTATCTCTGGGGCCACTTGAAAGCGCTGGTATACGCAGAGAAAATTAGGAGTGTTGAACATTTGCGGCAGCGCATTATTGGGGCATGTAACACCATTACTCCTGACATCATTCACCGTGTGCTTGCTGACTGGGTATCACGTCTGAATTTGTGAAAACAATGGTGGACATATTGAGCACCTTCTGTAAATAAAAGCTTTTGTTTTGCCTTTTTTTTATTATTTTTCCTATGATGCCGGACTTATGGGACACCCTGTATATATATATATATATATATATATATATATATATATATATAATATATTATATATAATATATAGGAGAGAGAGAGAGAGAGAGAGAGAGAGAGAGAGAGAGAGAGAGAGGTCCCATCCAACTAAACTACCAAGACCCAATGTGCTTCAATTTCCTGACCGACGAGAAGCGGTGCTACAACACTGTCCACGAAGTAGGCCCGTCGTACTTTGCAAGTGTGTTCCGCTTTAATACATTTATTTATTTATAGTTTAATTAATTGTAATTAGGATAATAATTATATATCACAAAACAACTTTCAACTCCAAATATACAAATATTTTAAAACATTATGAATAAATAAAACACATTTTGTAAAAACTTTTTCCAACAACTGGAATCGAAACTTTCAAATATATATACAGTATATTGGATTATATATATTTTAGATTTTAAGTTGCCGTACAAGCAGAAATTCTAAAATTTTAATATATATATATGTGCCCCGGTGGTGTCATGGTTAACGTCGCTGACTATGAATCCATCGGCCACGGGATCGACACCCGGTGACGGCAGCCGGCGCGCAGCAAAACCCCACTGTTCATCCTTCCACACAATAAAGAAATTGGTTGGTAGATAATGGGTACCCTGGGTGGCCTAGTGGTTAAGACGCTGGGCTGCTGGTGGGGCGTGATTCGGATTCCACGTTAAACTGTAGGGCTAAGATGGAGTGAAAAGCTTGACCTTCGTCAGAATGAACAATTCGGCCGGAAGCAAAACCAAAAGTTAACCAAGGTTATATATAATGTCTTCCAAACTATGGGCTTCATACTGGCAGCATTTTTCTGTACTTTCACTTAACATCGTCATTGCTCCTTTTCATTACGTTAACTTTTATTCTTGGTACTTGTATCTTTTATTTGTAGTATATTTTTGTCTTTTTAGATATTGTTATTGTTATTATTATTATTATTATTATTATTATTATTACTATTTGTCATATGGACTGTGAATGATTTGTCAATAAAGTTTTTAATTTAATTCGTATACCGTTTTGATGCGATTTGTTTTTTGGGGAATTATTAAAAAAAAAATCTGCTTTTCTTTTTTTTCTCAAATTCTCAACAGTAATTTCACTTAAAATAACCTAAAAGTAAACTAGTTATACAAAACTCCTTCTTTTGACATATTTTAGGATCATATTAACTCTTACTATTTAATATTACGATTTACGACTCTGAACGAATTACGTCATATCATTCTTCAGCTGAGTTCCAACTAGTGTTTAAATCCCCTAGATAGGGTTTTTGATTTTCTGGGAAATGGGTAATATTTAAACTATTTCACGGGAACTCCGGGATCCCGGGAAATTGATGAAACAATTAAAACCACACGGGGATAAATTAAATTAAAGTGATGAAAATCGTTCTTTATTGAGCTACTTTGCAAAAGATTCATCAAAGAAATATTAGATCGAAATTACAAAAAAATATAAAAAGTTACTCTTTGCTGATTATGAATATTTTGTTTCGTACATGACACTGACAACTGCATACATATGGATTATGGAATAGGGATTACAGAAAAACTCACCCCTTATTTATTGATTGATTTTTATAATTCATACGCCAGCTTGTTCGCTATTAAAAAGCAATTGTTTCTATCTGATAAACTTCAGTTACATTTTGCTAAGTCAAAGATAAAAATTCCCCTCAAATCTTGGAATATCTTCCCTCTAACTCAAAAACTACTTGGCCGATCGACTTGAAACTTGGTGTGTATTCATTATTCATTGGGCTCTACAACATATTCAAATTTCAGCCCAATCTGATAATTATTTAAAAACCGCGAAATGCCCATCCCCCTTAAAACATTTTAAAACGACGCAGTGAAAGACTCAAAAACTCTTTCAAATGTAAGGATGCCAGAATGTTGTAATTTTTAAAACGAAAGTGCTCAGCATCAAATTTATTATCTGACTTCCCCTCCCTTCCGCCCAATTTTTTCCCATAATTTCCCGTTTTTCCCAAAAAATTTAAGCTTAATTTTCCGGGAATTCCCGCCCTGGGTAGTAAACACTACTTCGTACAGAACGGGTGGGCGAAATAGTGAATTTTGTTTATTTTAAAAGATCAATTTTTAATTTCATAATTAACGAGTGACTTTGGTTTTCAAATATATGTTAGCTAAAAGTCTTATCTTAAGTAATTAAAATGATTTATTCACTAACATAAGTTTAAGTGTATCAGCGAGACCCGAAGTGCAGAGCAGAGTTGACTTTTTAAAAATTTATAGCTTTGCTATTTCCTAGCTAAGTATTCAAACAAACAAATGCAAGCTAAAACCGTCACGTAAATTGTATTCTTTACCTGAATAAAGTTTTACACTATTTTTCGATACAATTTACAGTCGATATCTGATATGACATTAATATATTTACAGTATTCTAATCTGAATATGCCTTTGAAAGCATGGAAGTCTTTTGGGCAAAACTGATGGAATTCAATTAATTTATTATACAAGAGAAAAGAGAAGTGAAAATAGAAAGTAATAGTAATAAATAATAATAATAATAAACAAAAGGTAAAAATGTACAAAAGTAGCTGATATAGTGAGTCATTATATATTTTACACGATTTGAAATAAAATTATCAATTGTATATTAGTAGAAACTAAATGATGCTTAATGGAAAAATTATATATATATATATATATATATATATATATATATATATATATATATTATATATTCATTTGTTTCGTTCTCTCTCTCTCTTGCGCGGAATATCTCCTATACAAGCGTCGTTCTTTACGTTAATTATACTGCGTGTTTGCAGTTAAATGTGTGTGTATATATATATATATATATATATATATATGGTTATTTTCAGGATAAATTACGAAATATTTCAGACGTACGTCCTTGAAAAGATGTTTTTCCTCATTATATTTCCTGTCATTAGCAATTGACAGAGCTTGTTATTTACTAGTACTGTATATGTATGTATATATATATATATTAGGGTGTCCCAAACTCATAGGGGGCCAAATTTGTTTTCGGGATACAAATCCGCTCGTGTTGCGCTCTTTTGATGTTTCCCATTAGAAGTCTTCCTGTAAAATTTCCGAGAGATCGAAGGAAATTTAAAGGTCCCGAACTTTGAACACTTTATTTCTCCTCTTAACTGAAATATTTCTCTCAAAAGTTCCATCACAAAGATGATTATACAAAATAAACATGTATTTTAATCTTAAACACAAACAACAATTTCAAAGCATCACATTTATGCATTTTAACTAAACACGTGTTTCATGAGATCCGTTTTTGTTCCCTTCCGGCTCACATTCCGTCGGTGTGAGTGGACAGTTCGAAGGAGCAACTGGAGGTCTTCTTCATCACGGCACAGAGGTTTGCTTGTGTATTTCTCAATGAGGGCGATGCCTCGCTCTGCTGCATCATTGACCACCATCAGTTCTGCAGCTCGGCTCTTTGCCAGACGGTAGTTTTCGTCAGTAGGCCATGTTTCAGGGTCTTTGGTGAAGAACGTGGGCTCAACTTGGAGAAACTGGAAGAGTGTGGTGGATCGACTCGTCACCCACGGACTTAAACGGCCGTCCACTTGCAGTCCCTTGCCTTGGACCCGTTTGAATCCTTGCCCAGGGCGCTTTTTCAGGTTAGCCGTCATGTTACGCTTTCATTGTCGTCAACTCTGTCATCAAACAGTGCAAGACAGATTAAGTCCTCCGAGATATACCACAGATGACGGAGCACAGCCCGGTAAGCTGTGTTTCCAACGTCCTTGTCAGGGTAACCTACAAGAAGATTGCACAGCCTAACGTCATTTTTGGGAGATTTGATGGCGATGGGAGCCTCGTGCCAGTGACGCACGTATACAAGGCTCACACGAAGAGAGCCATACGGCGAACCCCTTGCAGTTCTTGGAGACGAAGTTCGGAGAACTGGGACTGCAGTAATGCTATTTTCAGGCAGTAAATACCTTTGGCCATCCATCTGGCCTGATGGTAAGCCCCTGGAGGCCGAAGCTTGTAACGTCCTACGTCGTCTCCGAGGTAGAAGAGGCTCAGTCGAAGAAGTTCTTCATAATCCTCTCGAGGATGATTACCACTTCTTAGGGCATCGCGGAGATAGTCTATTACCTCAAGTCGCATTTGTGAAAGGCAAGCATTGTCATTTATGAAGGCTTTAGCCACCTCGTCCTTGTCAAATGCATCCAACTGACAGTGGTTCATTGATGGCCAGGCCTCCTTGAATCTCCTGAAAGTGGGATTTGAGGACTTGGTGGTGTTCCTAGGCACACGACGAAGACATCCTTGAGAATCACTTCGTGAACGTGATGACGGCAAGCAAACCATAAAAGAGATCTTCCCAATGCCGCTTCCAAACGCGCACACGCACCTTGCACTATCCCTGTGTTTGATGCCGTCGTGTCAAACACCATGCCTATGATCTTGTCCTCAATTCCGACTAGGGTGAGCGCTTGATGGACTGCGCTTGCCATTTGCTGTCCTGTGCCGTCTATTATTTTCGGTGCTCCTAATAGCTCTTCCACACCATCCCCAGTCACCACAACAGCAATCCGATCGACTGACTTACCCTCCTGTTCGATGTCAGTGAGTATCTTTGTGTCCCAGTGGATCTGCAGTCGAGGTGGAAGCTGCTCGAGGTGGCCAATAACTTTGGTCCCTATCATTGTACGGGCCTTTTGTCGGAAGCGGTGAACCGTGCTCTTTGATGGAACACTGTCAGGACCGAGAGCTAGGGATTTTGCAGTCGCAGCAAACGCTGATGTTGCCTGTCGAACAGAAAGGCCCTCGCGATCCCAAGTTGCTGCCAGGTCAAGATCACTCACTTTCTTTTAGTCTGTCATGTTTGGGAGCTTTCGAAGATTTAAGTCCACAAGTGACGGCTTCGTTTCCACTGTCAGCTGACGATGTGCTAGAACTGCTGTCGGTAGCCTCTTCTGTGACTCCTACAGCTAGAGCCTCCTCCGTTTGACGCCGGTGTGCCCGCTCAAGAGCTCTTTCCCTTTCCTGTCTTTTCATTGTGGCTGCATTATATTTTCTATCTTCACCTCCCATGTAACTCGTATGTCGATCTGCCCTTTGGGAAATGAGGAATTCCTTGTCTTCAAGAGGGATATCTCCCCGATCCAGAACGTCTGAGCGGGCGACATCAAAAATATCCTCCATATCAGCCAAGAATACATCCCGCTGCATATTGTAAGTCATTCCAGTCTTGTTCTTGTTTTTATGCAAATTTCGATACCTCTGAACCAAAGCTTTCAGTTTAGTCGAGGCATGAACGGAGGTTGTGGCCAGATTCGAGTTGGCTCTAGCCCAGATTTCTAATATAGCCGATATTACAGCCTTGACACTGTTGGAATCTGTCTTCTTTTGGTCGCGGTGATGGTAAAAGAAAAGGAGCAACACGTCCATATTACTTGGTAATCGAGATTTAGCCAGCTCTGCTATCGGAGACCTCTCAAGAAGCCACAACTTGATGTTTGATCTTGTCAACGCCATAATGATCAATTCTGAAAACCAAAAAAAAGTCATCAAACGTCGGGACCTCTAAATATCATCTGATCGAGTTGAAAATCACACAGCCAATGCTTTAGCCCAAACCACATCCGGGCATGACACGAGTGGTCAGGTCGTCTTAAGAAAGAAAATTGGGACACCCTAATATATATATATATATTTTTTTTTTTAATATTATATATATACAGTATATCAGGTATATCAGCAGAAGCCTGACGACGCATTAGAACGATGTTCCCTCCATGCACAAACAAACCACCTCTTCATCTTTAAGGAGCTGGTCCGTAAATGCACTGAAAACAATATCGTGCGCCCGGGAGGCTGTGGGCATGGTTAAGACCCGGCGGGGTGGCGCGTGGGTTCAACGTGGGCGTGTGGGCTTGCTGGCATACTTGGGTACGCGTGGGCGCATTCGTGCGGCGGAATGATTGCGGGTTCTCTCGGGACCCCTGCGGGGCACAACATCCCTAAAAATTACGCCACCCTTAAATGTACTTCATAAAGGTTCATGAAGTCTCCCCTTAACCTATCCCCTACCCCCTCAAATACACCTCATAAAAGGACGTTTGAACCGCGTGACGTCATCATGCCAAAATCTTCCGTAAATGTAGCTCAAACGGACGTGACGGGGGAGGGGAGGGGGGATTCCCATATCAATCCATTTCCGAATACCTAGATGCATCTATACTACTCGACTGATGAGTCACACAAACTGTTTCATCAAGTTGAAAGTACAATATATGTAATATGTACCTGTCAGAAGTACTCACAGGTAAAATTATATATGCATAATATTTGTTTTTATATTACAACATAAGTTTATTGAAGCCATATAGACGAGTATATAGTATATACTCATCTACTGTATATACTTTATATAAACAGATTTACAGTACACAGCGAAACAATAAAGAAAAACAAAAATACGGCTCTCTCTCTCTCTCTCTCTCTCTCTCTCTCTCGGCAATTTTATTCTAATTGCAATAAATGAGCTAAAACCGGATTAAAATTTATTGAAAATTTTTCCAAACTTTAGTAATTAAGATATTTTTTTTCAGTGATTTAACACTTCTTTATAATTAGTTTTGAAAATTTTAAAAGTTTTTACGCGTCACAGAAAGGCATTTAGCTATATATATATATATATATATATATATATATATGTGTAGGTTTTCATGGTAGCTGGAGCGGCGTTAGAAAACTTAAATCTGTGGAATTGATGCGTCCCGGACTTTCATTCACTTGAAAAGAGAGGACTTTTGCAATCGGGTATATACACGATATCTCGTGAGTTAAATGTTCGGTACGTGGTACCTTTGGGGTGGCATAGAGGATATTTCACCAAATTCTTATATTTCTCTAATTTTAGTGAATAATCATGTCAAGGTCGGAATGAAAATCTGGGGAACGCCGGTTGGAGACGAGAGCGCATTCTTATACACTTGCCGCGAAGGCAAAGAAGTAATATTTAATAGAATTTAAAAGTTACACCTTACTTGAAGGGCTCGAGTATCTAAACCTACACCATACGTTGGAAATAACCCCTCCCCCAACCCCACTAACTTCTCTTGGATGCAAAAGTAAACACATCAACGCAAGTTCGTGTTGATCACACGCTTTTGTTATGTATGCTTTCATATCTCCTAAGTTAGTTTTCTGGATTTTTTATCGTCATCTTCATATGTTTACTGCTTAAATGAGAAACGTCTTTTATACCACTCGAGAGAGAGAAAGAGAGAGAGAGAGAGAGAGAGAGAAAGAGAGAGAGAGAGAGAGAGAGAGAGAGAGAGAGAGAGAAAATTAAATATTCTCTTTCTCTCTCTCTCATATATATAGGTACTGTAGGGTCACTACATATACAACTAAGAGAAAAGATAAATCCTTGTCTAGTCGATCCAGGGAGAAGAAACTTACGGTCGGAATTAATCTGTAACGACACGACCGTTATGCTAATATCAACGTACAATAACTTGTTAACGGACTTAACGAAGCCATCCGTTGCGGAAATTTCTCCACATACGGAATAGTTACGCGATCTCTCGGCACGTTTAACAAGTGTTAATGATTCATACTGTCTTATATAAATAAGACAGTATGAGTTTATGAATTTGTGGACAGTTGTTAATGCCCCATAAATAGTGGATTAAGCGAAAGTAATAAAAATCAGTCAGGAGGGGCAGAAACTGGCACACCGCTCAGGCCAGACGAACGCGGATCATTGCGTTCATTATACTAACTCATGGATTATTATTAGCTAGCACCATCGGGAGTTGAACCCCCGACCTGAGGGCTATGTCACGCGTGGCCATGTCGCAACACTTCTTCCAGTCGATCAGCTACGTTAGGTGACATTGCGTCTGAGTAGTAGTTCGATGGGCGACCGTTCTCCGCGTTCAGATGATGTAGCGACCCGTAGTTCCCACGTAAAGTCGTAGGTCCCCTCCGTCACTTGACCTTTGCAATTACGAAGGACATTAAATTACCCCTAAAACACCCCACCCTGAACCTCAGCATCTTCACTTCCTTATAAAAAAAAAATGGTACTATACCCACTGAGCTTCGGGCACCGTTGAGAAGAGGGTAAATGGTAGATGGAAAAGATAATCATAAAAAAAAGAATAAAATATTCAAATTGAAGCGTAACTTTATTTTTATGGAAATAAATACTGTTTTCCAGCTCGGCTGCGAAATAAATCAAGACAATTTTTATTAATGACATGAAAAGGCTCGCTTCACATAAATCTAAATGTAAATAATAGGGAAAAATAAATTAAAGAAAAAAACGGTAAAGCATATTTTTTTAAAGGAAAAGAGAAAAGAAAATCGAGTGTAAACAGAGAGAGAGAGAGAGTTACAAGGAAAAAGGAAAAGAAGTACCTCAAAAGGCCTTGCGGCCCCTACCGAGGAGGTAAAAGAGAGAGAGAGAGAGAGTTACAAGGAAAAAGGAAAAGAAGTACCTCGAAAGGCCTTGCGGCCCATACCGAGGAGGTAAAAGAGAGAGAGTTACAAGAAAAAAGGAAAATAAGTACCTCAAAAGGCCTTGCGGCCATACCGAGGAGGTAAAAAGAGAGAGAAGAGAGAGAGAGAGAGAGAGAGAGTTACAAGAAAAAAGGAAAAGTAGTACCTCAAAAGGCCTTGCGGCCCATACCGAGGAGGTAAAAGAGAGAGAGAGAGTTACAAGGAGTTACAAGGAAAAGAAGTACCTCAAAAGGCCTTGCGGCCCATACCGAGGAGGTACCAATGGCAACGGGTGACAGGGAAAATTTTGTACACACTCAAATAGTGTGCAAGATTTGGTCTAACCTTTTCTTGAACTGATCCACAGAGGAACTGTTCACACTTCCGAAGGTAACCTGTTCCATGTGTCACAGATCTTATACGTAAAGTAATTCCCACACACTAGTCCTAAACTGTTTCAAATCCAACTTCCAACCATTGTTGCGAGTTGGGTTATCATTTAAACTAAACATACTTCTAAAATCGACATCGTTGAACCCGCGTAAGAGCTTGAAAACCTCGATCAGTTGACCGCGCAGCCTCCGAGTTTCAAGCGAAAACAAGTTCAGGGCGCGTAACCGTCGACTGTAGCCTATATGCCTAACGGAAGGGATTAACTTTGTGGCCCTCGCCTGCACTCGCTCCAGCCTCTCAATATCTTTCCTGAGGGTGGGCGACCAGAACTGCACAGCATACTCCAGGTGCGGCCGAACAAGGGAATTGTACAGTGAGAGCACAATCTCCTTGTTCCGAAACTGAAATTGCCTCCTGATATAACCCAATAGTTTCTGGGCTTTCTTTTCCACCTCTACGCACTGTTTGGTAAACTTAAGGTCGCTGCTAATTAGCACACCCAAGTCCTTTTCTAAATCAGCCACCTCGATATTACTACCCAACATCGAGTAGTCCGACTTGGGATTGGCGTAGCCAATGTGCATCACTTTGCATTTACCCAAGTTAAACGGCATTTACCATTTTTCGGACCACTCTCCTAGCCTACCTAGGTCCGCACGCAGTTCCTCGATCGCTTCGGGCGTCCCAACATTGGCCCCAAGCTTGGTGTCATCAGCGAATTTGGCGATCCGACTGACGATGCCACCGTCGATATCATTTATGTAAATGATAAACAACAGCGGCCCCAAAACGGAACCCTGAGGAACCCCACTAGTGACCGAGGCCCAACCCGAACTAGCCCCTTTAATTACCACCCTCTGCCGCCTATTCCTCAGCCAGTTTTCAATCCACCTACCTATTTCCCCACCGATACCCAGCGCGCGCACTTTCGCCATTATCCGGCGGTGAGGTACCTTATCAAAGGCTTTCTGAAAGTCGAGATAAAGTATATCAATCGCCCTACTCTTATCATACTCACTCAACATGACGTGGAAAAACTCGAGCAAGTTGGTGAGACACGACCTATGCCGTCTAAACCCATGTTGGGAGTCCCCAAGCAGCTTGTAGGAATCCAAATGGTCAACGATCCTATCAGCTATTATCCCTTCTAATAATTTACCTACAACTGAAGTGAGACTAATGGGACGATAGTTCCCTGGACTTTCGTGATCCCCTTTCTTAAAGATAGGGGTCACGTTGGCTTCCCTCCAGTCACCAGGCACCTGGCCCATCTCCAACGATTTGTTGAAGACTGTAGCCAGGTGGGGAGCCACCTGGTCGCGCACTTCTCGCAACACTCTGGGGAGAAACTGGTCTGGCCCAGGAGCCTTAAACGCGCTCAGTTTGTCTATTCTATTGGCAACGACTGTCGCGGTACATCTAACACTATCCAGGCCAGCACCTTCGTGCCTCACGCCTGGCTCAGGGATGACGCGGGTATCCTCCCTGGTGAACACTCCCGCAAAGTACTCATTAAGCACATTAGCGATGTCCGCGTCGGAGGTCCGCAGAACGCCGCTTTAATGCTTCTAATGGGCTTTCTACTATTAACATAACTGAAGAATTCCTTAGGGTTCCCCTTGCAGAGGCTTGCCACCCGTAGTTCTTCGTTACGTTTCGCTAGCCTAACCTTCGCCTTCACTTCCCTACACAGGCGGACATACGCTTCAGTGTTCTCGTGGGAACGAGAGAGAGAGAGAGAGAGAGAGAGAGAGAGAGATTTTTATGGTTTGGCGGAAGTTTTTAATGTCTCATTAAGATATTATTACAAATGTTATAGAGATAATAAAGCTGAACATCAGATTCGTTCGTAATTAATTGTTATTGCGGTATCAAGTACAAAGAATCGAATTAAACTGGATATAATATCTTTACGATTACCCTGTAGTTGTTACAAATAACAACTATAGCTACAACAACAACAATAACCACTACAACTTTAGTGGTTATATATTTGTATCATATCTAAATTTTACTTAGATACGGACAATAAATAACCATAAAATTCGCACAGGGCTCAGGCCAGACGAATGAAACCGATTCCACTAATAATTGGATTATTATTAAGAAGCACCATTATGAGTCGAACCCCCGACCTTAGCGTTTTTACTTCGCTTTAAGGAAAACGTTCTTACTCCACTGAGCCATGGGCTAACTACCTGAAGGTGGAAATGTGGATTTATTTTAAAATGAAATAGGTCGTCTTTAACTTTGACATTTCGATACAATTCGATACAGTTTCGATACAATTTCGATACAATTCGATACAGTTTCGATACAATTTCGATACAATTTTGATACAAAACTAAATAACAATTTTGCACTTAACACATTTAAAATACTTAAAAAAAAGTGTGACAATTCGTAAGTAATGAACGAGACTACACGTCCGGTTTCCCAACGGTTTCCCCAACTATATTTAATAGGAGTACAGCAATTTCCAATCAATATCATCTTCCTGATGTCCGTGCAGCCTAAAGTAAAAAAGAAAAAAACAAGATATCCAAGGGAGCAAGCAACAAACAGAACAGGAAACCTTTCTACGCGCCCGAGAAACGCGTACTTCCTCTTCCTAAATCTGGTTTTATAAATGCCTTCTACTGCCCATAAATAAATAAAAGCTTTTGGTATGGGGTATGGAGGTAATATATAGAAGTACTGTGAAATGTTTTCTTATGCGTGTTTCAGATGTATAAGAAACGTTCAGAGTCCAGACCCTGTATAAAGAACGGTCATTTTAAAGAATTTTTTTTTAATTTTAAAATGCTAACCGAAGTACTGTAATATATTTCAAGATAAAATAAAATTAACTTTAGAGTGAATTATATACTCTTGGGAGTTTACATATTTACAGGGTGTCCCATAAGTCCGATCTCATAGGAAAATTTATTTTAAATTTACAAAAGAACTAAATCAAATGTTCAAATTGATGTCTTGTCTTGGGGCATTTGTGGTTTTTTTGGTTGCAGGTAGAATAACACGCAAAGTCTAATATGGAAGTGAGTTACACTGGTAAGGAAAAGGCCTCCGGACGTCTTTTCCTCACCAGTGTAACCCACTTCCACATTAGCCATTGCAAAAAAAAAAACACAAATGCCCCAAAACAAGACATCAATTTGAATATTTGATTTAGTTGTTGGTAAATTCAATTTAAAATAAATTTTCCTATGAGACCGCACTTATGGGACACCCTGTATATACAAAAAAAAAATGTTCACATATAAACGAAATTAATTTTCTTATTCCAGTCTCAAAAAGTGAATCGTAAAATGAAATTATAAAGTCTGCGATATTAAATTGCTGTTGCTGTAAGATTTTTATAAAATTGTCTCTATTTTCAATATAACTTTCTCAATATAGCTTCCAATATAAGGGGGGTAAACAATCTAAACTTCAGTATTGAGAGTTTGGACTTAAACCGTTACTTAAAAGTAGAAAAAAGTAGTTTCAAACTAGAAAGTTAATACTTTAAAGTTGAAAATTAATGTACTCATATTTATATACGAGTCAAAAACACGCGCACACACTCAAAAAACACTGAAAAAACACACACGTCATGCGCATCTCTACACAAGCGAGGTACCTACTTTTTAAAATCCATGTATGTAGCTAAAAGACTACTTAATCAAACCGAATTTAATATAACCTAACCTTAGTACCATTGAACCGAGAAGGTTGTTTAATGTTAAGTCATTAAATAGTTAGGTATTCGCTATTCTAACCTAACCTAACCTAATCAAGACTAACGTATCGTTTTTCTGACAAAAATTTTTTCTAGATTTTTACATAAAACTTTTAATCTTCCGAGGTACTAAAAGTGTTACCTCACAAAAAACATTACCCCATAACATCTGTCAGTTATCACACGCTCGACTTCCTTATGCCCAGTTGCCTATGCACACACACTCCACGCTCTCGCTCTCGCTCTCTCTCTCTCTCACACCACACACACACACACACACTCTTTCTCACCATGTTTCACATACATTTTTTGTTTTTCGTCTTTGAAACAAAGTAAAACCCGCATATAAATGGGTTATTATGCATGGATTATTATGCGTATAAATGGGTTATTATGCATATAAATGGGTTATTATGTATGACAATCGACGTAACCTTACTTCAGATACATTTATTAAATGCAATTAGATGTTATATATGTTAAGCATTATTGCCTTAACGTCATCAAAGCTCTAATACGACAATACTTTCTTATATGATTACTGTTTATAATTATAAAAAACAATATACTATATAATTAAAAGACAAACAAATTCGGGTTTTGTATTTACTATATAATTAAAAAACAAACAAACTTGGACTTTGTATTTACTATATAATTTGTGGTGCTTTCATGGTAGACCCAGATTAGGACCAGTATACATGAATATGTGTAGAAATAGGGGTCAGTATAAGGCGGCCATAAGGCGATGTAAACAGGAAAAAGAGTCTATTCGAGCATCAAAAGCCTGTGAAGCTCGCATAAATAAATATAATAACAAATTTTGGAAATTTGTTAAAAATCAAACGGGTGTCAAAAATGTTCTCCCTCCGACAATCGATGGGGTGTCGGGGGAGGATGAAATTGCAAAGCTGTGGAAAAACCACTACTCTAACATTCTTAACAGTGTGAGTAGGGATAATCTTAAGATAGATTGCAGCGAAACGATTGTCGGAGGGACAAGGGAAAATATTTTGATATCATTTTCTGAAGTAAAGAGGTTAATTAAAGAGTTAAAGACTGGTTCTGCGTCAGGGATAGATGACTTATCGAATGAGCACTTAAAATATGCAAATGACGTAGTATGTCTGCATATATCATTGCTCCTATCAGCCATGCTTGCTCATAGCTATATCCCTGCAGAGTTCATGAGGGTATATATCTTGCCCCTGGTCAAAAATAAGTACGGAGACATTCTGTCCAGCAATAATTACAGGCCTATTGCTGTCGCTTCCTGCTTCTCGAAACTACTAGAAAAACTCTTGTTACTCCGATTAAATGATTTCCTATGGACATCTAATCAGTTTGGCTTTAAAAGGTCCCACTCAACTGACCTGTGTATCTATGTACTTAAAGAAACAATATCTAAATACATTGACAGTAATTCAACCATTTATAGCTGTTTCCTTGATATAAGTAAGGCATATGATAGGGTGAACCACAAGATTTTATTTGCAAAACTAGAAGACAGGAAGGTTCCCATGTACAGTGCTTACAATAAGTCTCGCGCCTCTGTCTCGTCCCAAGCTAGTCTGTTAGGTATAAAATGGGCGGTCCTTATGGCAGCGGAGGTGTGTTCGGATTGGTGCACATAATTGCTCTAACCCCATCAATGACGTCCACATTATCATTGTGTCGATCACTCTATCTATTTATATATAGAGACATACTGTATATAGATATATATAGAGTATGCAGGGATAACGTGTCTCAGTCCCAGCTATGGTAGTTGTCTTACAATTAACAGTCCCAAGTGCAAGTTACGTTAACACCTCCACATAAACTACCCTGGACTAAAATAACATAAGTGAAGCCCTTACCCACAAACCATTTAAAAGGTGTGATTTAAAAGCTCTCTGTCTCTCTCTCTGTGTCTCTCTGTGTGTGTGTGTGTCTCTCTCTGTGTGTATGTGTGTGTGTCTCTCTCTCTGTCTCTGTCTCTCTCTCTCTGTCTCTGTCTGTCTCTCTCTCTCTCTCTCTCTCTCTCTCTCTCTGATCACACCGCATGGCAATGTATCCATATAACGTTAATAATAACCGAAACTCGAGAAAATATACTCTCTGCCTTCCGCTCTATCCCAAATCCTTTTCTCTTAGTAATCTCTTACTACAAACTAATCTATCATATTTTGCGACTTTTTAACTCTGGTAGGATTCAATTCCATTCCTATAGTGTAAGATACTTAAATTCATGTGTGTATTATGCCATATGATGTGCGTAATAAATAATCATTTTTAAATAGTTGGAGCGTTCAAGGTCATCTGTAGTAATCTATAGACTACCCCTGAAGCCCACTCTCAACACTTAGATTCCCCTAAGACACAGGCGTCTTCAAGTAACATGAATGCGTAGAGATCTAAGGTGTTAGATTCCATATTATATAATTTATGTGCTAGGTTTAAGAACGCTGGCATTGAAGGATGGAAGGAAGGGACAGTAAAAGCGATAATAGGTTTAATGAAGGAAGTGGAATGAGGATGGAGGTAAGCGTTGCTATGTCGAAGGAAACGAGGTTGGGTGGGGAATTACGAAGGGAGGAGGAAAGGGAACCAGAGATTATTAATCTAATTCTGCCACCACGTTCTCCTGATATGAATCCGATTGAAAACCTTTGGGCAATAATGATTAACGAATGGGAGCAACGCAATGAAAGAACATTTGAAGCACTTTTAGCTCACACGAGGAATAGTTAGGAGAGCTTATGTCGAACACCAAACATTCCCTACAATCTGGCCTCTTCTATGCCGCAACGATTTAAGAAATTATTGATGCCGGAGGAAGCTATACGAAATACTGATGTTAAAGCCATGACGTAAATGTGTATCGAATATATATTTATGTTAATATAGAATTTTATTATATTTTTATGTTTGACATCTATAAAAGTATATATTGTGACCATGAAAGAACTTTACTTATTCTTAGTTAGAATCTTTTCTTGCAATGTCTACGCTCGTGGAAATGATAATATATGCATTGTTGAAACAAACTATGAGAAGGTAATAGTTCAGGAAAAAAATAAAAACTGGCAACATCGAGGCCATCACATGTTTATGGGAATTGTCATATGATATGCTACCAATAAACTCTTATATACTACTATATACAGTATACTATATTACGTAATAATTACGATGAAAATATCAAATGCAAATTTCTCTGATTCACGGCCCACCAGTCTTGCTTTAGACTAATGACTTTCATAAGATGGAATAGGTTACCACTTAAAACAATGGATAAACTATCTATTAGTGAGATGACCGTGACTTCCTCGAAATGCGAGCCGCGTGAGAGGTTCACTGAGGAATTTGATCATTAGATTCTTCACGTAGGATATGTATCACAAACAACAATATTGACAACAATTCCCAACAATTACTTAATATCAATCATTGCATTTGAGCAAATAATTTAGACCTGCGTCAAAATAACTTCGGTATCATGCCATGATTTGGGATATTTGCCGAATTAATCGTTCTCTATAGTCTACAGTATATATTGAGACGGTATAATGTAATGCCCAACTAATATTATGATGACTAGGATTGCTCCATAACCATCCCAACATCCCGAAACTTGGTCATTCTGCTTCTTAATCATTTGTATTTTAAACACTAAAATGTAGCAGAAGTGACGTAATAATGGACGTCATTGATGGGGTTAGAGCAATTATGTGCACCAATCCGAACACACCTCCGCTGCCATAAGGATCGCCCATTTTATACCGAACAGACTAGCTTGGGGCGAGACAGAGGCGCGAGACTTATTGTAAGCACTGTACATATTAAATTTATTGAAATTTTGGTATTCCCACCAATCTTTCACTGTTAGATGGGGCAATGTACTATCCGAGTGTTTTGGCCCCTCTTGCGGGGTGAGAGAAGGCTCCTTGCTCTCCCCTATGCTGTTTAATGTGTATATTAACGGATTAATTGCTTCACTTAATGAGGCAACAGTGGGATGTTGTATAGATAACACAAGGATAAATAACTTAGTTTATGCCGATGATATGGTGTTAATAAGTCCCTCTGTTAAAGGTCTGGATCGGCTACTAAACGTCTGCGAAGTGTATTCGCAGAAACATGATATTCTTTTTAATGTTACAAAAACTAAGGTTACGCAATTTCATCCTAAAAGCTGTAATCAGCCAGCTGATATAAGGTTTAAAATGAATGGTGAAGTAATTGAGGAAGTACAAGAGTTTAAGTATTTGGGTCAAACTATTACCAGCTCCTTGAGTGATGACTCGGATATAAGAAAACAATCTCGAAGCCTGTGTGCTAAAGCGAATATGACCATAAGGAACTTTCGTTTCTGTACAAGTGAAGCTAAAGAGACACTTTCGTACTTTCTGCAGTAATATATACGGTCAGCAACTGTGGGTGAATTATAAAAAAGGTTCTGGCAGAACCCTAAATTTGCTGTACAACAGGTTTTTAGACTCTTACATAAATTACCCCCGAGATGCTCAACTTCGCAAATGTTTGCTACCCGCAATGTCCCGAGCTTCCCGGAGGTAACAAGACGTGCTCAACACAGTCTAATGCAAAGAATTAAAAAATCAACCAACCCGATCATCCAAGCTATCCATGAGTCCTGCCATTTATCCTCTAAGCTATGGACTTCTTGGTACGAAAACGTCTGTCTGTAGCTCCACTTAACTTCGACATTACAGTATTATTTCTAACCAATTGTATATATTTCTATCCTTAGTATGTGAACTGTCACTGTATTAATAATATTTGTCATATGGAGTATAGTCTGCCAATAAACCTTTTCATTTTCATTTATTTTCATTTCATAATTGCAAAAAACTCGGGTTTTGTATTTACTATATAATTAAAAAAAAAACTCGGGCTTTGTATGGTTATACAAATTTGAAAATTTCCGTTATTTGTTCGAATCTCGGTCCAATAAATATCATTTGAAATTTCGAATCAAAATGAGAAATTTGTTTAATATTTTAAATGAGTGAACTAAGACACACATTTCAAATTTTTGGTGTAAACGACCTAACCGGGCATAATGTAACCTAATTGAACCTGAATAAATCTATGCATAAGTCGAAAATATGTTTACATTTCCGAAACGTTTGGTTGAATTAAAATGTTTCCAGCTTTGTCGTTTCATTTTTCATACGAAAGATAGAGTGGGAACAAATCCATCCGTAATATTATGAATATTTAAGAGGTATTTCGTACCTCAACAGGTGTTCGACCCTTTTCAGGGAACGTTTTAACTTTCTTACAGAAAATATAGAATGCGAGGGGACACTGAAGTAGATGTGAGAAGCATATGTTATCTAAAAATGTAAATAAGCTTGTTGAATGTGCTTATATGTTTGGTTTTTCTGTAGTTTTTGATTTGATAAAAAAAGTTAATAAATAATAACGGATTTACTGAATCAATATATTTAAAATCGTGTTGTTTTCCCCTTTGTATTATGTGAAGCTGACACACGTTCTGGTATTCCATTGATGAGCTTTGCAATTCGTTCTTGAGGGCAATCATCGTGGTGTCTATTTACTTTTGTCAACCCTCTGGACATTAAGTATTTGCCGAAATAGCTCAGGCAGTGATTAAAACTTTCTCTTCATTCCAAAAGTCACGGCCTAGGCTTTGTAATATTATAGTCAATCTTTAATTATATTATTTTACATTACATTATATTATGCCTTTCATGGGGAAAAGTTGATGTTGAGTGTGTGTGTGTGTGTGTGTGTGTAGTTTGAATTTCACATTCAATTATAGGTGGGTCCCCTTTTGCAAGAACGTAGAAAACCAAAAACAATCGCGTGAATAAATGCAAGATGGAATAAAAGTTAAATGCAATAACGGTCAAATTTTCCAAATGAATACAAGTACTGTACATAAAAAAAGGCAAACAAAGAAAACTTACTGAAAGGAGAAGAAGGAAGAAAATTATTCTGTTGCTGTGAATGATAATGTAAGCATGAGTGCCTACATGTTAAGTGCAAGATGAGACTGGGCTACATCGTGACCAATGGCGTAACATCACTTCCCGTTGTTCAGCGAAGTTAAGCGACATTGGGTCTGGGTAGTAATTGGAAGAGTGACCGTCTCCCGCGTCCAGATGATGTAGCAACTCGTGATTCCGATCCCACGTAAAGCTGTAGGTCCTTGTATGACCTTAGATGTCGCGAAGAAGGTTAAAAAGACCTTATCAAACAACAGCAGCAGCAATAACTGCAAAGTAATCAATACCGTGATAGTTTAATTCTTGCACACTCCAAGATTTAAAAAAAAAAAATTTAACCGTGTCCTCTCTCAGCGTTTCACATTCAGTTTAAGAAACTCAAAATATAAGACCTTACTTCGATTTTTTTCCTATATATAGGGTGATTCACTCGCTGGTAGCCTCAGCGGATATATTAGCGATACTCTGGGGCAACCAGCGAGTGAATCACCCTGTATTTTGTTGAAATTTTCAATGCAAAATCATTTTTAGTTTGCCTTATCAAATGAATTTCAAACAACTTCCTTCCTTAGTTGCTTTTGCAGCTGAAAAATTAGCCTACTGTTAAAAATCATGCCTAAATAATGAAGTTCATTTGGATGTAAAGACTATAATTTTGTGTACAAAGGAAAAAAGTTACAAATTTTAGGAGAGAGTAAAAAAAAAAGGTACTATTATTACTCGGGACTTCAAAAAGGTTCATAAAAAATGCCTTGAAACTTTTAAAGTAATTTTATGCACTTTTTGTAATATTAATAATAATATTACAAAAAGTGCATAAAACTACTTAAAGTTCATAACATTATTAAAAGTTCAAAAAGTTCGTAAAAGTACTAAAAGTTCAAAAAAGTTCATAAAAATTTTTACGAACTTTTTTGAAGTCTCTAATTATTACTATATTACTAATTAGTAATTTTGGATCACCTGAAGATCAGGGCCTCCATGTATTCTTGTTTTTTGTTTTACAGTACCAAATATAATAATAAATTAAATTGAATGCCCGATTAGGTCAACTGTACACCCTTGACGATTGGTTAGGTTAAGTCGTGATATTTTCGTTAATTTTAACGAACATATCATTTGGTAATTGAGGCTGAGGGCCCTGATCTTCAGGTGATCCGTAATTTTTTATGTATTTTAGGTATTTTGTTTCTAGGCGAATTTTTTTCCGAAACTGTACGTGATTTAATTTTAAAGAGAATTTTCATAAGAACCCCTTGGAAAATATTTCTCAATCCTTCAATAAATAAATAATTTATCTTTGGTCTTTTAATTTTTCGACATTTAATGTTTTTTATCTGGTGTATTTTTTGGATGGGGTCATTAAACCTCCGCAATATTTAAAGTCATATGACAGAGGGGACCTACAGCTTTACGTGGGATCCGAACCACGGGTCGCTACATAATCTGCATGCGGAGGACGGCTTTCCATCCAACTATTCTTCATACCCAATGTCGCTTAACTTTGCTGATCGGCAGGAAGCGGTTTTACGACATAGGTCACGGTGTAGCCCTTTTATATATATATATATATATATATATATATATATATATATATATATATATGTGTGTGTGTGTGTATATATATATATATATACATACACACACACACACATCTATACACAAGAATTAACCTTGGTTAAACGAATTAAATTAACCTTCGATAAACCTTGGTTTTGCTTCCGCCCAAATTGTTCATTCTGATGAAGGTCAAGCTTGTCACTCCACCTTAGACCTACAGTTTAACGTGGAATCCGAATATAATTATATACAGTATATAGAGATGTACCGACTCGACTGCGAATTATGGCCGAGTTTTGACTATCTGCTTTGAAAAGTCGGCCGACTATAAGAACTCATTCTTACTTAGGTTTGCAGACAGAAGTATTTTAATTTCATGGCTGCTACACGCTTATTAATTTCTTTTTAATAAAGTATATCCGTAATGCATACGCAATTTAAAGTTCTTGGTACATGTTCCATATAAATTTAATGCATGCCTGAAAAGTCATTTCACCAGTCATTTGAACAGTCACTGGATCACCTGAAGATCAGGGGCCCCAGCCTCAATTACGACATGATATCTTCGTTAAAACTAACGAAAATATCACGACTTAACTTAACCAATCGTCAAGGGCGTACAGTCGACCTAACCGGGCATTCAATTTAATTTATTATTAGATTTGGTACTGTAAAGCAAAAAACAAGAATACATGGGGGCCCTGATCTTCAGGTGATCCCAGTCATTTCACCATAATAGAATGTTATTTGGGACCTTTTCCAGTTTGTGTACCGTTTTTCATATAATTTATTTTTGATTGGTCATACAACCGCCGTCGATTATAACAACTTTTTAAGAGAGGTAAGTTCTTGATAACCTAACCTAACCTTCTGTTTTACTCTATGCTGTGCCTAACAGAAGCAAAGAAACACTAGAAAGTTGCATAAAAGCCAACATTGTAGAAAACGGTACATAAACTAGAAAACGTCCGCTATTTGTCCTAGTGTTTTACTATGATTACGATACTGAATAAAGTTAAACTACTTTAGGCTAAAATGGTATACCTAATTATTTCAAATTAAATTCCTGAAGGGGACTTAGCTATAGGGTCTATCCTGAAATGAAATATTTCAAATTCAATTTAATTCATTGTTTATATAACCTATGCTATTATTTTAATAGATCTGGTAAGAAAAAAAAGGGTATTATAAAATTTGTTAATATATGAAAATTAATGCAAATTCCTAAAATAATATACGTCAGAGGATTGCGTGTGTCTCAAAGGTTTAGGGGAAGCTTAAGAAGTTGAAGCTTAGCTAACTTGGCCTAATTATGACTTAACAGTTTGAAAATATTTGTATTTGTAGCTCATATTAGATGTATTATTTCTCATTTGCAAAAATATATACATATACTTGCACGAGAACAGCTAATAAATGTGACTTATTGGGTATGTGTAATTATCGATATATGCAAGCCAAAAATGAGCAACCAATAAATAATACATTTTTGGAGTCACCAGTTCACCTCGACATTACCACATACCTTAACCATTGGGTCCATTTTCCTTTAGTCAACATCATAGAAAATTGGGTGCTGGTCTAATGTGCGGTCTACCGGCGTTTTGAACGGTCTAATGTGCGGTCTACCGGCGTTCGAACAGTCTAAGGTGTGGTCTACCTCAAAAATGAAAACTATCATATCATAAAATTTATTTATTTAAAAACAATCACATCATAACATTTGTTTATTTATTATTATTTATTAGATACTTATTAAAATTTATTTATTTAAAAACAATCATATCATAATATTTGTTTATTTATTAGATTTATTAAAAGATTCAAAAAATTTTATTGAAAGGTAAACCAAAAAATTAAAAAAAGGAGCAAACAAAATATGCCTAACAATATGCGAGTCTTACATCATTTAAAAAGGCTATAAACTGATCAGGTTCTTCTTTCCGTAAAATTTTCCATGAAAGATGGTCCAAATGGGATTGGAAGGTAGTGCGGCCAACTCCTCTCATCTTTTTCATCATGTGAATCTTTGCAACTTCACGAATAAGGCCACGCTCGCGCAAAAAAGTAACGGCACTCTGTTCGGATGCACTAACAGTTGTATAAAATTCACGTAAACGCATTTTTGAAAAAGGGCTAAAAACAAAAATTAAAAAAATGGCACAGGTGTGTGTTTTCTTTGAAATCTCAGATGTGACTGTCTGGAATTAAATTTTTTTCCGCCTTTTTGATTTCTTCTTTTTCTTCTTTTTCTGGCTTCCGGGTCTGTGAACTAATTATCTTAGGTAGACCGCACAAAAATTAGAGGTAGATTCACTTTGCTAGGTAGACCGCACAAAAATTAGAGGTAGATTCACTTTGCTAGGTAGACCGCACAAAAATTAGAGGTAGATTCACTTTGCTAGGTAGACCGCACAAAAATTAGAGGTAGATTCACTTTGCTAGGTAGACCGCACAAAAATTAGAGGTAGATTCACTTTGCTAGGTAGACCGCACAAAAATTAGAGGTAGATTCACTTTGCTAGGTAGACCGCACATTAGACCAGCACCGAAAATTGTGTGCAAATTATTTCAAAAGGAAACTTAAATAAATTGGGTTATGTTTTGTACTTATAGTGATAATATAATGATAAATTAGATACTTAGCAAACATTTAGCAACTAAGCCGACAAGTCGGCCAATAATAACCGACTACGAATAGTCGGCTGAATAGGCCGACTGTGCCGACTACCGACTATTTACCGACTAGTCGGTACATCTCTAATATATATAACGACTTTTACACCTGTTCATTTCCTGATGAGGTGTTAAAATACAGTACTCAGAATTATTATACATTCAAAATTTATTTTAATTCAAACAAAAAATAAAAAATTTAAACAAACAAAATACGGTGCTATTGTAGTATGCGGTCTACCTACGATTGGTTAGGTTTAATCATGATATTTTCGTTAAAACTAACGAAAATATCATGACTAAACCTAACCAATCGTCAAGGGCGATTAACATTGGGATGTAAACAAGCACTTAGCAAACAAGATAAGAAACTATACTTCAAAGGTAGACCGCCGAATCGTAGGTAGACCGCATACTACAGTAGCACCCAAAATACTTTATTCAAAATTGAGGTTCATTTTATTAAAATTGAAAAAAATAAGTGACGTGACTTTGAAAATATAATTTTACGACTTTAATCAAAGCAAAATTTTATTTATTTGGAATAAAATTCTTTTCTAATTTCCAACACGAAGTGAAACCCAATTTCAAATAAACAAAATCCTACACGTGTTTAGTTTAACCAAAATTTATTTTGAAGTAACATCATTCATTTCCAACAAAACTGAGATTCATAATTTTTGAATACGGAACTTTGTTTCTCTAAAATCCAAAGAATTTTTTTTTTTATTTAAATTAAGTAGGGAGTTTTTTAGTGTATTTTTCCTTTGTGGGTGTGTATTATTAATTACTTCATGTACCTAATAGTAAAAATTATGTCATACGCACGAATGGCACTCATAAGTATTAGGGCAGAGAAATATTTCAGTTATATTCGTCCTTATCTTTTGTACCATGCAAAGGATAGTTATGAAAAGTTTACCGTTGGAAAATTATAATAAATAAAGAAATTAGTTTAACTCCAACTTATAATGTAAAACATCAAAGAATTTGAGGAAAATAAAAAAAGTTAAAATACAAAAGTTTCGTACATTTATTTACAAAATTATTTAATACTTTGTGTCTCCACTTTTTGTTTGAATGACTTCAATGATTCGTTTTTGAGTATTTTTCTACAAGATTTTGACATCTCTCAGTAGAAATTTTAGCCCATTCTTCTAAAGAAAATTGTTGCAATTCATTCAGATTCGAAGGGTTTCTCTTGCGGACAGTTTTTTTTTCAAATCATACGATAATTTCTCGATTAAATTGAGATACAAGATTTGACTGGGCCATTCGAGAAGTTTGAAATTCTTTTGTTGAAGCCATTTCATGGTGCTCTTACTTTTATGTTTTGGATCATTATCTTGTTGCAGTACCAACTGCAACTCATTCGCAACTCTCGAACTGAAGGCAATACATTTTCTTCAAAAATTTCCTGATATTTCTTCGATTTCAAGATTGCATTGATGACAACAAGCTTTCCTGGACCAGAAACACTAAAGCATTCCCAAAGAAGCAAACTATCACCATTCACCACCAAGTTTAACCGTGGGAAGGATTTTTTTTTCCCCTCGAATGCAGTATTTGATTTTCGCCAAACATACCTTGCTCACTGTTCCGAAAATTCAATTTTGGTCTCGTCTGTCCAGAGAACTTTCTTCCAGAAAACCCATCATTTTGATGATCCTTGGCCTACTTTAAAGAAGCCTCTTTGTGCGCTTTTCGAAGCAGAGGTTTTCTTTGTGCAACTCTTCCATGTAGATCATTCTTTCTCAATGCACGATGTAGAGTATAGGGATGGAAATCGATCTTAGACAGTATTAATGTTTGGTAAATATCACCTGCAGTCAAATATTCCAAAGCCTTTCCATTTCTTTATAATTGCAGCAAACGTCGTAAATGAAATTCGAAGTTGTTCTTCTGTCTTCCTATAACTCTTTCGGGATTCATTTGCAGCAATAAATATCTCAAGATCTGTGGACATCTTACCACGACGACCCATTGCTTCCTAATGGCTTGTACAGTCATCCGTCTTCCTTGAAGATTCCCAGAGAAAATTCTAGAATTCAGAATTGCCAGTTGTCTTTAATCAATAAACAACCAACTACTGATAAAAATATTAAATTCTTCAAGCCTAACGGGGACACACACAGTATTATATAATTGTTTTGGAAATAAATGTACGAAAACTTTTGCATTTTAACTTTTATTTTCCTCAAATTCTTTGATGTTTTACATGATATGTTGGAGTTGAACTAACTTTTTCATTTGTTAAAATTTTCCAAACGAGTGGTAAACTTTCCATAACTATCGTATGCATGGTACAAAAGATAAGGACGAATATAACCGAAATATTTCTCAATACGAATAATCATAAGCGCCACTGTATTAACTGAGCGAATCAAATAGGGATTAGAAGATTTAAAATTCTGTCAATTCAGAATCGTACAAATTGGATCCTGTAGGTCTGATTTATATATATATATATATATATATATATATAAATAATGTATTTTTTATCAGGAAGGAGGGACCTAGGGCGAATGCCAGCAACCCCCACCCCCATAGAAGAAGAGAGCCAAAATCAAGGTCCAGGCTTTTCGAGATGCCTGGACACACTGCGTTTGAAAGATTGGAGGTCATAGACAGGGGGGAAAGATGGATTGAGGAAGATTGTTCCAGATTTGACAAGTTGAGTAGGTGAAAAATTGAAAATATCGATTAGACCTTGCATTAGAGAGTTGGACAGAAAACGAATGAGAATGTGTCGAAAGTCCGGTACTGCGTGCTCTTCTTAAAGGGGGAGGCATGCAGTTAGAGAGTTCAGAAGAGCAGTGTCCGTTATAATAGCGATAGTAAAGAGAGAGTGAGGCAACATTGCGGCGAAGAGAGAGGGACTGAAGACAGAGAGTAAGAGCGAGGAATTGATGAGACGAATATATATATATACTGTGTATATATATATATCAGGGCTGTGCGGGTCTATCACTTTCGGGTCGGGTCCGGGTGTGGGTCATTTTTCTAATTTACTTTAAGGTCCGGGTCCGGGTCATTTTTCTAATTTACTTTCGGATCCGGGTCCGGGTCGGACCCGAAAGTTCACTTCCAGATCCTGTCGGGTCTTTCAGTATATGACCCGAGTCTGGGTCGGGTCCATTATTAAAAATGTAATAATTATAATCTGGTATAGGATAGGTAATAAGACTGCTACCGTAGCTACATTAACATGTTTTCTGAAACATAGTAAAACATTATATGGCTATACGGTAGTAGCCTAACCAAATACATTAATTAATCCGATTTTGGAAATGTTTGAAAGTAGGTGTATTAATTGTATTAATATTTAATAGTAACTAGGTACAGTTATACACCATTGCTAAGGGGCAAAATACGATGTATGATTGCTCTCTTCAGCCCCCTTATTCTAAATTTTAATTAATTTTGTGAAAACAAATTCTATATTTTTTTGAGTGAACTCAAATGGAAATTATTATCTTCTTGCATTAAAATTAAATACTTTGTTTATCTTAAAAACAAAAATAAAACCGATAATATGAAATAATTAAAGTCATTCGGTAGTAATATTGCTTTATATTTTGAGGGCAAATATTTCTGTGAACTCCTTTAAAACAGATATTGTTATAGCGGTATAGCCTATACTATATTTCTCCTAGAATCTAGATTGAAAGTTGTTACAAGACAGGAAAGAGATTTCTGAATTTTTAACTGATTTTTTATTTTGAATATACACAGTATATATATATATATATATATATATATATATATATATATATATATATATATATATATATATATATACAGGGTGGGCCGTAAGTTTCCATACATAGGAAAAATAAAAAAAATTTTATGGACAACCATTTTTATTTATATAATATGCTCTACATGGTTGCCATTGTTTTGAAAACACATTTCAATACGTGTTCCCCACTGTTGATGAACACGCATTAGCACAGTTGACGTTATGCTTGTAATGGCGTTGGTGATACGTTCCTTTAGATGATTTATGTCTCGTATCTTTTCCTGATACACCATGGCCTTCAAGTGCCCCCAAAGATAGAAATCAAGGGGGGTGAGATCTGGGGATCTGGGAGGCCACTCCACAGGACCACGCCGACCAATCCAAGCATCCGGAAACTGCTGCTGATCCAAATACCGACGCACGTGAAGACCATAATGAGGTGGAGCTCCATCTTGCTGGAAATAAACTGGGAAGTTACCTTCCTCGTTTAGCAGGGATGGGAAAATCTCTTCTTGCAACATGTTAAGATACCTTTCGGCATTAAGATTTCCACTGACAAAAATTGGTCCAATAATTCTGTCACCCCATATCCCGGCCCACACCATCACTTTACCGGCACCTTGCATCTTCGTCGGACTCAGCCAGTTAGGGTTAGCATTACTCCAATAACGTATGTTTTGCCGATTAACCTCTCCATTGACGTAAAAATTTGCTTCATCAGTAAACAAGATCTTACGTCAAACGCATATTCTTAGGGTATCTGAAACATAAAAACAAACGTTTAATTTTTCCTATGTATTGAAACTTACGGCCCACCCTGTACTGTATATATATATATATATATATATATATGCGCTTCTTAACTGAAATATTTTTATTAGGACTATTCTACAGTATTTTATTTGAGAAAACTTTATTCCCCAACACCGTTCGATCGCAAAAACAATACTGCGTCTAATAATGATTACGAAAGAGAATTTCGTTGCGGGTTCAGAATGAAGCAATCTTTCAAAGCTAACTTGCGCGCGCGGAGTAGACAATGCTACCAAGGCTGCCTGTTTTAATTCTCCTCCCATTTCCATCTACCATTTCGTGGGATCTTGATGGATCAGTTTCCCAGCTGAATCTCTCTTTTTCGCGAGGCGAGGACATTTTTCAAACTGTATCACACCCGCATCAAACTTCGCACTCAGTGACACAGTTTGAATTCGTCCTTCCTTCTGGAGAAGTCTTTCCTTTTGTCGCAATTCTTTTTCAATGGGGTCCGCGGCAGAGGTCTCGTCTGAAGAACTTTCTTCCTCTGCAACTATATTATTTGTAAAATTACAATCATCATCATCATTTCTGGCAATAATAATACTGTAATCATAACGAATAACGATGTAATGCAACTATAAATTATTGATGCTAATTAATAAATATAACAGTGCATGGAGTGAATGCATTATATATATATATATATATATATATATATATATATATATATAATATATATATATACACATGGAGAGATGAGAAAATAATAATCCCCTACTAAAGACCCTTATCATCCCAAACTAGAATACTACTCCCTGCTAACCTCCCCTTATAAACAAGGAGATATAAATCAACTTGAAGGAATTCAGAGAAGCTTCACTTTTCCATACTTTTCAATTTGGCATGTAGATGTTTTATCAATATTATTATATTTAAAATATTAATTTGTAAGGCTAGTTTTTTTGCTACCACTCCCCACCGAAAAAAGACCTTGTAAAGGCATTGCAAATTCAAATAAATAGTAAACGAAGCACTGGAGACCAACCAATGTACACAGTACACAACTCACAAACAAACAATAAAATGTATTAGGATTAGGCTATTCTTCCGTCACCGTTAACTCTCCACTTCCAGTGAGTCATTTGGAGAGTGGAGTGATAATTCAATACATTGTTGCCAAATCTAAAGGCGCACACATAAATTTTGTAAACTGAAAACCCGGCTGTGCGGGTCCTTTACTTTCGGGTCGGGTCTGGGTCTGGGTCAATTTTAAAAATCACTTTCAGGTCCGGGTCCGGGTCTCTTTTCTAATTCACTATCGGGTCCGGGTCCGGATCCTATCTCACTTTCGGGTTAAACCCGGGTCTGGGTCTGGGTCCGGGTCCGACCTGCCAGCCCTGATATATATATGAAAAGAAGGACCAACACAACAGCAGACATTTTCGTTTATTTTTTGTACTTCAGACGTTTCGACAAATCTTTTGTCATCATCAGTGAATTCTAAATCTTAAAACCTTAAAACAAAAATAAGAATAAATAATTAAAATTACATCAATACAAAATAAAATTAGAATCATTAAAATTAAATTATATTAAATTAAAATTACCTCAACTAGTAAATATACAATGATTACGTCCACCTCCATATTCGGCAGATACTGAGAGAAAACTGTATGGTCAGTTACATTGGAAGGTATGACATATCTATGAAAATAGGTTGGTTGGTTACTTAGAAGAGCTGTAATTTGTAAGATGAACTATTGTTGTTAATGGAGGGTTTGTTTCTATAGATGTACAAAGATTCTAAAATTCGGAGTTCTGTAAGGTTATTGGTTCTTGTTAGAATTTCGAACTGAGTTTTGTGAAGGGGATGGTCGTTTTCATTACTATGGTTTCTAATTGCGGATTGTAGCTGGCTACTGAGGGGACGGTTGGTACAGACTGATAAGCCCAAATGTTGAGAAAGGCGTAACTCCAATTGGAGTTGAGTACTGCTGATATACGCAGCCTTACAGCTGTCGCACGTGTATTTATAAACAACATTAGGGCATACAGTTTTGGGGAATTTGTCTTTGAACTTTAAAAAATTTGATAAGTTAAGTGGGTTGACGAGGGCGAATCTAAAATTTATTTGGAGATAACTAGACTTAAGCAGTTTGGACACCTTATTTCAAATATGTAATGATAAATAACCATAAAAAGGTAATTAAATATATATCTGGTTTCTTTTTGTACTGTCACTACTGTGGTTATGGGGAGTTTAGTATAAAAAGTTTTATTTAAAAATTTCTTTAATTGGTTGTCATAAAAATTAGAAGGGTAGTAATTATTAAATTATTAATAAAGTACTGTCTTAAAAATTTAAATTCTTCCTTTAATGAAAAGTAATCTGAACAAATTCGGTAACTTCTTGTTAATAATGTTAGTGTAGAGCTAATCTTATATTTATAAAACATACAACTTAAACAATTGGTTCCCAAACCAGTAAAAGTTTGTTTTTTAAATAGTGAGGTCTGGAACTAGAACATCCATGAAAAGTAAACTATTATTTGCTTCGTTTCACATGTGTACTCAATATTAATATGTTGTTTGTTTAGATAATGAAGAAAAAGTTTTACGTGTGAAGGATGTTTAAATATTAAGAAAGTGTCATCCACGTATCTTCTGTAATATACGGGTTTAAAACTTTTGGGACAACTTTTCAACCAAATTTCTTCGTAATGGCAATGATGTAATTTTAATTATTTATTCTATTTTTGTTTTAAGATATTAAGAGTTATAATTCACTGATAATGACAAAAGATTTGTCGAAACGTCTCAAGTACAAAAAATAAACGAAAATGTTTGCTGTTGTGTTGGTCCGTCTTTTCATCTGTAAGTTCCGTTTCCCTAAGGAGAAGTCAATAGCTTTGATATATATATATATATATATATAATATATATGATACACACAGACCGTGCATGGAACAAGGAACTCTTCTGGGAAAATTAAATTCACTATAATCCGAATAAGTAATGGTAAATAACAAACACTATAGTTTTTTTTCTCTTTCATGATTCATGATGTTAGCCCGACGTGGGCAACGGGTCACTCGCAAAGAGGATCCTATCTGCTTTGCAGATAGCTGGTGAGGGAAGCTATATTTCTGGGACCTCTTTGCGAGTGACCCGTTGCCCACGTCGGGCTAACTATGGTGTTTTTATTTACCATTACTTATTCGAACTATAGTGGATTCAATTTTCCCAGAAGGGTTCCTTGTTCCATGCACGGTCTGTGTGTATCATAAAAACCTCAGGGAACCATTCTGAGTTCACTCCCATATATATATATATATATATATATATGTGTGTGTGTGTGTGTGTGGTGTGTTGTGTGTGTGTGTGTGTGTTGCCCAGTCCCTCCAAACTAATTCATTATTCTACGAACTTATATATTCTTTCGGGGCTTCGTTAATATCTGTCACCGTCATTGAAATTTATGTTACAACGTTCGAAACCCTCTGACGTAAACAATAAATTACGATTAACTTCAGATGGTTTTGGTGTACGAAAATAAGCGTTTCCATGTAAAAGGCTTCGAACTTCTAATTTTCGATTTTCTTCTCAGTTCTTCTTCTGGAATTTTATGGTATTAACATTTGGTAAATTTATACTGAGAGTTTGTAAATCATTTAAAACACTTCGTCACAAATTGTAAAAATTTTACTAAATACAAATGTGTCTCAAAATAAAACCAAATTAGAAAGAAGAGGAATTCAATCCAATTCCACTGCTTTTGGATTTAAGAAGAACTGCCACTAACTCTCCTATTAATTTTCCAGTCATAATAATCGGTCAGGAGAGTCAGAAACTGACACAGCGCTCATGCCAGACGAACGCCAGTCATCGCGCTTACTCTTGCATTATTATTAACCAGCATCATTGGGAATCGAACCCTCCCATCTCAGTGTCTTCAGTTCTCTTTTAAGGAAATGTTGTTATTCACCGAGCTACGGGGTGCTAGTAAATTTTGAGTATACAGATGGTTGACAAGAGTAAATAGACACCTTTATTTTTTCCAAAACTTTTTATTATTTTAAAAAAAGGAAGATGTCTATTTACTTGTCAATCTTCTGTAAGGTAATAATCGTAACCTGACAGTAATTGAACAATCCTAGCTGTAGTTTTACTTATTCAGGGAACCAAGATTATAATATTAAAGCCAGTAATCCTGTTAAAATTGCTCTTTACAATTCGTGTCAAGTTAATTAATGTTCTTAAATTTAAGTTACGGTCTATAAATCAAATTGTAATTAACTTCTCTTCTGTGTTAATTGGCTATTTATAGTGTTGATATCTGCCTTTGGTTGCGAATCACATTTACGATTACGTAAGTACATGGTATGAATCTCTTACCAATTCGGTTAGTCACATTTTATTCTTCAGCAAGAGTGTAAAATCTGCGAGTGAGAATCTCAAAGACGGCAATTCTCAAATCGATCCAGTCCCAGTGTAAATATAGGATACCTCACTATAAGTTAGATTTTTCATATAAAATACCCTTCCGGTCCGCAGCTGCGTCACAATCTCTTTCCCCAAATCAGAAAACTCATTTCACAAATCTGGAATATATATATATATTAGTGATGTAGCGGATGTCATTTTTTTCACATCCGCGGATGCGGATGCGGATGAGGATGTTTGATTTCAACATCCGCGGATGCGGATGCGGATGTCTACATTTTCGTTATTTTTCACGATATATTCGAGATTTGTTGTGCTTAACGTATATAATAAGTTATTATATAGAGAGAGCTGTAGCTATAATGTAGTATAATTGATTAATTGTACAATAATTGCTGTACTTTTCTCTGAACATATAAAATAATATCAAGCATCTAACTAATATAGAAATCAATTAGTGAATTCGTCTGCAAATAAATTCGTTATATTTTGTTGAGTTTCAGCCACAATTAGAAACCATAATTGTGTTACCAGGATGCGGGACGTGAACCCAACTCAAATGCACCCCCACCGACCTCTTTCGGTTTTATTAGGCATATTTATAAATGAGTAATTAAAATAAAGTAAACTAAGATGTTCATCGTTTAATGTTCAAACTTAATTATAGGAAGGTTATGCTTAAGGAACATTAATTTTTCTGCCTTTTCTGCTGCCAGTCTGTTTCTCTTTTCATCATATATTAATCCAGCACTGCTAAATAATCTCTCGCTTGGTACGTTTGTTGGAGGACAGGCTAAATGTTTCCTTGCAGTTTACTCAAGTATGGATAGATATTCTGCGTATTTTTCCACCAACTAATAGGATTGTCACATGCAGCCAGGCGTTTTTCTTGGTGATAGCTCTCGATCATTTTTACTACATCTTTTGACATCGCGTAGGTCTCGTCATTGCTGCTTGACTCAAGAAACTAAGAGACAGATTCTGTGATAGATTTGCTTGTTGAAGGTGTTGGTTCTGTCACTGAAACTTTTATTCTTTTGATGGGTGGCGAAGCGACAGATTCAAGAGATTGAAGCTCTTCAACTGCTTTGCCAAGTGATGATTTAACTCGTTCTAATGTACTAGGTGAAAATAACTTAGCTTTGTAACGTGGATCTAAGTAGGTTGCAAGAGAGTAACTTCATACAAGAACAGCCTCTCGTCTTGTCGCTTGCATCACTTTTGCGCACAATGAACTAGTTCTATTAATATGGTAGAATTTGATAATTTCCGCTTATTAATGACGTTTTATCTCAACGGTCCACATCCGCACGACATCCGCAGTCCAAAGTGCGGATGCGGACGCGGATGCGGATGCGAGAAAATATGCGGATGTTCCGCGGATGCGGATGCGGATGTGACCTACATCACTAATATATATATATTAGGGTGTACCAATTACATAGAAGTGAATTTTTAATTTTTTTTTTTTTAAACGACCAGGGTATATTATTGTTCAATTTAATGTAGAAATGCAACACAAAAAAATTGAAGGAGCTGCATCAATATTTAGGACTTGCTCAACAGCATTTAATGTTACAGTATTTAGCTATGTTTTTATTAATTTGTCAAGTTCTGCACATTATGTTTCTTGGTAAAGCATTCTTTCTTGTATAAGTATTTCACATAAGTGGAGTTATAGAGCTACTGAACAAGTATTAGTCACACATTCTCTACACGTCTGTACAGGTTTAAACGTAAACAAACAAGGAAAGCAGCTATGCACCAGTTGCACACATGACACGCCAGTCGTTGTTCTCAAGCACTGCTGGTGGGTTGTGTTAAACTGTTTTTTCTGCTCAGCCACATACAGTAATTGTTCAGTTTTTTTGCTTTTAGTGTCTACCAAGAATGGCAATGAAACAAGACGCTACAGTGATATTTGGTTAGTTGGTAAATGTGAAGAAAAATTTAGTGCTGCAAAGTTACCATCAAGGCGTGATGTACTAAAAGTGTTATTTAATTTTCATACTGATAAACAAATGAGTCTGAAGGAAAGTGTTAAGAAAACTGTTCGTTTAATTTTGCCGATTTGGGAAAGAGCACGTATACCTACAACAACTGAATTACATGTGCGTGAGAGAGTTGTACGTCTTCATAAAGAATGGCAGTCACTCAAAAAAAACATAAATAGATCAACATCTACTGAAAGCAAGAAACGTGATATTTTTGGCGAGTCACTGGATGATTTATTTGATATTGCACACCAGGATGCCATGAGTTTGATTAAGATTGAGGAAGATCGCTTATTCTTACAAGGTCAAAGAGAAAAAGGCCGTCGTGGATCAATGATAGGAGTAGACATGAAACTTTCAAAGAAAGAAGCTAGCAGAATTGAGCGATCACTAGCATATGAAAGGCAAAAAGAGAAACAGAAATATTTGCAGGAAGCATATACATCATCAGCAGCAACAATTAATGAATCGATAGAATTAGAATCATCAGGAGAATCATCTGATAAAAGTGATCATGCTGATTTTGATCAGAGATGCTCATAAGGCTGTTTTGTCTAGGTGTTCTAAACAGGAGTCGTGTTCAAGTTGTTAGCAAGAAGTTCTGGCCAGAACGAGATCGAAAAAAAATATAGTAGCAGAAATGCTGTTCAACGTTCTCAGCAATGGCTTCATCTAATTTGCTCAGAGCTCTCAGAAGTGAGTTACAGATTAGCCACAGAACAATTCATCGAGCCAGAAACAAACATCGTGAATCTCTAGCAGCAGAAAATTCGAGCATCTTTTGATCCAAAAGTACCCCTTACTCTCCACTGGGCTGGAAAAATTATGGATGATTATACTGGAGCTGTTCAGAAGACTGTAGAGCGTTTACAATTTAGTGTCTGGTAAAGATATTACAAAATTACTTGCTGTTCCAAAGTTCAATACTGGGAATGCTTCTGGTATGCTGATGCTTGTCTGACAGAAATAAGAAAATGGGGACTAGAAAATAGAATAGTTGCATTGTGTTTTGACTGCACCAACTAATACTGGATTGAAAGGTGGGGTTTGCCTTAAAATTGAAACAGAATTAGAGAAAGATCTGCTGAGTCTTGCATGCCGCCATCACATATTTGAAATTATGTTAGAGAAAGTATTTCTCTGCATGATGCTGGTAGGTCACCTAATATTGAAGTTTTTCTCATTTCCGTGAATCTTGGCCTCATATTGATAAAACAGCATAAAACTCTACTTAATATAAATACTGGTAACATGGTAGAAGAAGAAAGGAGAAAAGGGTCTAATTGCATTTGCTCTTCAGCAGTTGCAGTCAAAACAGCTTCGGGGAGACTATCAAGAGCTCCTAGAACTCTCCATTATATATCCTTGGAGGTACTCCCTCCCAAGGCATCACTTTTCGTAAACCTGGAGCAGTACACCGAGCTCGATGGATGGCACGAGCAATTATAGCCATAAAAATGTGCCTTTTCCAAGAACAATATTCTGTTCAGCACCGTCAAACTGCAATTAGGGGATCCCGCCTCTCCTATGTCAGAATGTTAGCAGATCACTTGTTACGAGTGTCACTGTTCGTCACAACTGTGTACATTAAATATTGGTTTACATATACGTCATCTTGTGATGCTCCAAGAAAACGATCTCATGCTTCTAAAAACACTTGAAGACTACGCTGACAAAGAAGTTCAACTGTTGCTTTGACTGCATTCTCACGACATTTGTGGTATTTATCTGAGATATCAGTAGGTCTAAGTTTTTTTGACAATAAAGTATCCCATGCATGAGAGAGAGAGAAACATGATTTATAACATGAGAGTGCAACAAGGTTCCGAAGAGCCTCCAAAGAGGATTCCCCCTATAAAAAAATTTTCTTCATGTTCATTGGCTGACTATAGTGACAAAATCAACTAAAAACTTCTTTAGTATTTTGGGAATTGATGAAACCTTCTCGGTAAAGACCCGCAGACTGGTCAGTGATGCAACCTACAATGAAGCTCAAGCAATTGTGTCATCTCTTAGAGTAACAAATGATTTGGCAGAACGAGGAGTTGCTCTCATGCAATCCTTCAATGAAAGCCTTACTCGTGACGAGGAACAGAAACAGTTCCTTCTTCAAGTGGTTGAGTATAGGGTTTCTGTCCCGGGTTCCCGGGATCCCGGGAAACCCTGCCAAAATTTGGAGTTTTATTTCCCGGGACAAAAAATCGAATCCCGGGAAATCCCGGGATTGGTTATTTTTAATAATATTCATTTATTTCAGTTATTATTATTTCATATTTTTATTTACAATTTTACATTCAGTTTAAAATCGTCGAGTAAAACTTTTTACAATGGGCAGTGACTCCAGTGAGTCGACGACTCGAGTCACTCGACGCAACCAGTCACTGACTCACTGCAGCGGTGCTGTGGCTTGTGGGCTGTGGCTTCATCACAAAACTGAGAACCAGGCTCAGTGATCAAAGCATTAATTGCCTCACCTTCTTGAAGGGATATTTTAGAAAATCTGATGAAATACCAGTCATATTATTCAATATGTCGTATATTATTGTTATTCTTTTATTTTTGATTTACTTTGAAAGTTTGAATTATTTTATTATATTGCTACCTAATTGTAGGGTAAAGGAATTTTATTTTTTTATTAAAGTGGAGTATAATGGGTATTGTTATTATAGTATTGATATCAAATAAAAAGATATTTGAAATTTGTTTTATTTACGAAGTAAATACGTCAGATAATAAATAAGAAGTCGTATAAATCTTGTCATTATAATATTAAATAAATGTTAAAAAATTTCCCGGGAAATCCCGGGATCGAGTTCAATTTGTCCCGCTATCCCGGGACAGAAGGAAACACCCGAAACCAGAAACCCTAGTTGAGTATCATCGAAAGAAGTTTGATGAGGCTGTCAAAAATGTTGATTAAAGCTAAGTGTTAATGTTATTGAAAGTAAATGTTTGTTAATTAAAGGTAAATAAAATTAAAGGTAAATTTTTATGTTAATTGAAAGTAAATGTTTATGTTAATTAAAGGTAAATAAAATTAAAGGTAAATTTTTATGTAATTGAAAGTAAATGTTTATGTTAATTAAAGGTAAATTTTTATGTTAATTGAAAGTAAATGTTTATGTTAATTGAAAGTAAATGTTTATGTTAATTAAAGGTAAATAAAATTAAAGGTAAATTTTTATGTTAATTGGGAGTAAATGTTTATGTTAATTAAAAGTAAATTTTTATGTTAATTGGAAGTAAATGTTTATGTTAATTAAAGGTAAATATATTTAAAGTTCAACATCTTTGAGCAAGTCCTAAATACTGTTCAATTTTGATAAGATTTTGTACATTATGTTTTTGCACTGAATACAAAAAAATTACATCCTGGTCGTTACAAAATTTTGAAGTTGCAATTTTAGGCACACCCTAATATATATATATATATATATATATATATATAATAGTACGTGTGCGTTACCGTGGCTACCTTATGTCTCCTTCACAGTATTTAGGATACGCACACAGCTCATCATGGCACGAACGTCCGCGTAGCCGGGATTACGACATCTGATGGACTGATGGATTTAACATTCTGTCGACATGTATATTGTAGGTTAAGTTAGCTTAGGATGTCATAGGTTAGGTTAAGTTAGTTTTTTAGTGTCAATGTTATAGTCTTGCCGATCCGACAGATATAGGTCTCGTGTAGCGACATTAGTGATGTCGACGTAGATTCAGACTTTTTTATTAAAAATTATTAAATATGAAAAAGGGGTTCTTAATAAAGGTTAGATTAATCACAAACGTTATTTACATTAGATTACGCTAGGTTAGGTTAAGTTAATTAGGTTAAAGGTTATTTATATTAGGTTAACTGCCGCCATCCACAACTGAAAGTGTTGTAGTTTCGTAAGATAGCCAAACATGACGTGTGTGTGTGTGTGTGTGTGTGTGTGTCAGAGCTGGGCACTTCCGCAAACACTTCCGCAAACCGCAAATTCCGCAATTGCGGAAGTATGTTTTTCGTTTGCGGATTTGCGTTTGCGGCAAAGTCATCGCAAATTAGTGAATTTGCGTTTGCGGATTTGCGTTTGCGAAAGTGATTTTGAGTTTGCGGATTTGCGATTACAAATCCGCAAACTCAAAATCACTTCCGCAAACGCAAATCCGCAAACGCAAATTCACTAATTAATTTGCGATGACTTTGCCGCAAACGCAAATCCGCAAACGAAAAACATACTTCCGCAATTGCGGAATTTGCGGTTTGCGGAAGTGTTTGCGGAAGTGCCCAGCTCTGGTGTGTGTGTGTGTGTGTGTGTGTGTGTTCGGCAATATAATGCCTCCATGCTCAACATACCATTCTAGATGTTACTGTAGAAAGAAGGAAAGAATCGCCTTTCATAAATGGCCATCCATCCTATTTCTTATCCATTACACGGAGGCCTATAAAGAAATGGCATTTTCTTTGGAAAGGAAATTAATGTTTACTGGGAGCTGATATATTTCTTTAACGTTTACACAATATCTATTCTGGTGGCACGTATCACAGACGTATATCAGAGCTTTTGTATGTATTCTATTTACGCATAATTTCCGAATTCCTAAATATATATATATATATATATTATACAAGTATATATACAATAAAGAAAAGGTTTTTTCCATGCAGAAGAACTTTCTAAGGTGCAAGAAGAAAAGGTGAAATGCGACAATAGGTAAATGTGCATCTAAAAATGCCAGTTAACATTGACTGTTCAGATCATACAGTCATACATACTGTACCCAATGAAATTAAGTTTGTTAAGGATTCAATTTGATCTTTTAAACTATTTTCCCCTCAGCTTCAGAGAGGGGGGACATAGTTTAAAAGCTCAATATTAGGAGGGAGATAATTTAACAGGTTTTACTTATCTTATTTACATAATAGAATTTTTAACCCTTTATGGCCGAACTTTTTGCGTAGGGTTGAGTCTAAATGCGTGTATTTGAAACGTTACGTATTCGACGCACAGTGCGATAAAGGGTTAAGATATGTATATAAGATACATATCTTGAAAATTCTATTATATTCTATCATATTTCCGGTTTGAGAACCATTATTTACATAGGATAAAATTTGAATGCCCAGTTAGGTCACCTCTACGCCCTTGACGATTGGTCAGGTTTAGTCGTGATATTTTCGTTAGTTTTAACGAAAATATCACGACTAAACCTAACCAATCGTCAAGGACGTACAGTTGACCTAACGGGCATTCAAATTTTATCCTATGTAAATAATGGTTCTCTATTTATTATATGTTTCCAATAAATAACAAATTTGTTGTTATTGTTTTCTTATCTTATTTTGGTTAATTTGCAGAGTTTAAACTTTGGGCGGGGGGGATATAGTTGAAAGATCAACATTGGGGTGGTGAGTGTTGAAAAAGTATGTTGGGGGGGAAATAGTTTAAAAGATCCATTCAATTAATAACATTGGCAATGTGATACGTCCAAAGCAAACAAGAGGAATAACCATGGAACGGGGCATTTATGTCGTTCCCTGTAGGGGGTGTCCAAATAAACACGTGGGAGAGAAAGCGGATGTGGATAGAATTAAGGATGAACCAGCATAAATATAATATGAGAACAAGGAATAATAACAGCTGTTTAATAAAGCAGAGAGTCAGTCATACGACAAGCGTAAAGAATGTAAAGATTTTAAAGAAAGCTTCAGATCCAGAGCGAAGATTTTAGAATCATTTGGCGTAAAACAAATTCTGATTGTTTAACCTCCAACTTTGGTTCCTATGAGACGGGTGAATTTGTTTTTAATATAAAAGAAATCTAGAACGACAAGACATTAGGTAGCCAGATGTACGAGGTCTCCTTGCAGTTATTCTTTTTAACTTTTCGTTTCTTAGCTCAGTTTCGGCTTTTTTTGGAGTTGATCTCCATTCTCAAAATTTTTATTACCTCGAGAATGGCACCGTTCTTACGGATCGAAATATTTATTTTTTATATTTACTGTATTAGTTTTATTTTTTTTATTTTTTTTATTTTTCTTTATTGCGGGTTCACTACATTCGAAGAATTTTCTGAAAATAATCACTGCACGAGTTTCATTTCGTTTATAAAGCGAAAGGAACACATACAAATGAAATTGAATAAATAAATAATTATAAATAATTATAAATAATTATAAATAAATTATAAATACGAAAATAATAAAGTGAGAACAACATGGTTGTAAAAATATAACACATTTTTATAAAGGCGAAAACAACATATTTCACGGGGTATCTCTTGGGTTTGCGCTAATCTCGCATTATTTCGACTTGTCTTTTTTTCGAGGAAATATGGCATTTGCGTTAAGGGGTGCATGCACCTTTGCATTAAGAAGGGAATTCTCGACCGTATCTCTCTTTCGGGTTTGAAATTGCCAAGTTTCTTTCAACAACTTACCTGTCATGACTGAAAAATGTGTGTAATTTCTTACTAAAATAAAGTTAAAAATAGTAATAAGAAATTAAATGTTTCATAGTACTTATTTTCGGATAAAATTAAAATATGGACTAAAGATAAAAGATAAGAATGAAATAATTTAAATTTTTTCAATTTTAGTAATAATTAAAGCGTCTTAAATTTAAGAATCAAAATAGAGTGCCGTTGAGAAAGGGAATCCTTCGAAATGGGGTTCCCAATGTTTACATTTGACACCAATTCGGTAGTCGATTGTTTTAAAATAAATAATCGTGTTTCGAGATGGTAAACGGTTGTAAGCGAATTTCAATCTTAAGTACTTTGTATTGATGAAAATGTTTGTTTCTATCGTGAGGGTTTTTTTTTGTGGCCTGAAAACCTCTCAGGTTCAGATTTAATTTGAAAATTTTCGCTTTATTTAATGTCTAAAGTTTCAGAAACTGAAGGCTGGGAAAAGTTAAATTCTGATTTTCCTTTTAATTTATGGTGAACGAAAGAAATGGTTCAGGCAATGTTTTCAATATGGAAGTAAATGATATTCGGAGTTTTTCTATGATTTTCGTTTGTGACGCAAATGGTAGTTCTTAAGGAGTCTTTATATTTAAGGGAAAATTTCCGAAATCATCGTTCAAACTTAATTTTCGTAGTATGGTTATGTTTCCCGAAGCAAGGAAATGGTCCGGACATCTCTATTATATTGGAGGAATTTGTCTCGGGAACAAGCTTGTCTCGGGACACAGTTCAGCAAAGCTGAATTCGAGATTTGGGGATCAGGTTTCGAGCCTGTTTTATATCAATTTGTAAACAAGAGCAACCTTACTTTTGTTTCGAGGAATTTGAATTAAATTTAATTTTAAATGAGAACGCGAAGTTTTCCTCCAAAGACGGTATGAGGGTTTTCTGCAATACCTAGTGGGGGAAAAGGTTAACTCCTCCTTTCACGGGGCAAAGATAAAAAACTTGTAAACGAATGAAGTCACAAACCTTGTTGTCCAGTCACTTAATGGGATTCAACTGGAAGGTCAGTTAAAAGTGGGTTTCAACAATCTTGACTATAATTAGGCAGAGTCTAAATGATTTGGAGAGAAAACTGAATTTTTAAATTAGTTCATGAGCTCAGTCATAGTTCTTCCCTTCAGGCATTAAGGGGCACAATCACTGTTTCAAAATTAAGTTAGTGTGTGGCCCTTTTTATTGGTAATTCTCCCATTTCATAATTCCAAATTTGGCGCGTTTATCGTGATTAATTACCAAATCACTCGGTATACAGTTTGTGCTAAACTAAAGTTTGGTGGACTTATTTCTCGGAAAACCTGCGGAACGCGTGCGAAACTTTTGAGGCAACGTTTTTTCTCTAAATAACTTTGATTTTTAAGAAATGTTAATTATTAAGTGCTGCGTTAGTTGTATATCTTGAATCCCATTAAAAAAACCCTCTGTATAACCCATTTGAGACTGGATCCAATTATTTTAAAAGAATTTTTCGGAAAATTATTAACGAATTAAAATTTGTGAAAATGTGAAAACGAATTCGGAAATAATGGACAAATTGGTGTGAAATTTTATTTTTGTGAAATAAAAATTTATACGAGTCAGGGTTGAAAAAATCAATGTTAAGAAAAATGATTTTTTTTTAATTTAAATAATTTTTTTTTATTTAGATCGATTTTTAATTTTTTTTTTACTTGGATGAAAACTTAGTTTGAATTTAATTAAATTTCTTTAGATTTTTAATAAAACACTTTTTAGGTATCATATAGTATTTATTAAAAACAAAGTTACTTATTTAGCAAGAAAATACAAATAAAAAAACTTACAACACTTAACTTAAAAATGTAGTAAAATACACAAGAAAAATGTAATTATATTTTTAATTTCTTAGTTAAGGAGACAGTAAGGTCTTAAGCGATACTTCTAAAATCCATGTGCAACATTAATTTAATGTTTTTCAATAAAAAAAAGTAATAAGAAACGAATTTTTTTCCCATATATCTAATTCTAAGGTAAAAAAAATCACAATAAGAAATAAAAATAAAAATTTTGTTTACTTATCTAAGATGGCCAAAGTTAAACTTCTTTCTTGTTGAAAGGTTTGTATACAGTAACATGGTTTGAAGCCTTCTCTTGCTGGAGAGCAGCCAGGAAGAGCATGTCTTCCGGGGTAGCTTCCGACCGAAACTCGTCTTCTTTTTTCTAAGGCGAGTTCTCATATTGGAGTGCACGATTCCAAATGCTGAAAAACCCTTTCAACTCCGGCTGAAGATGCAACAGCTGTGGTGTGCAATTGCCTTGGAACAGAGATTACATTGTCAAATCATGTGAAAAATTCGTCCACCAAACAAATACGACAAATCTCCAAATACTTTTTCCATTATGGTGGCATCTTTTTTTATACAGGAAGGAGGGGCCAAAGGCGAACGCCCACAAAAACGCCCCTACATATCTTTTTTTATACAGGAAGGAGGGGCCAAAGGCGAACGCCCACAAAAACGCCCATACATAGAAGAAGAGAAGAGATCCAAAATCAAGCTCCAAGGTTTTCTAGGTGCCTGGACACTCTGCTTTTGAAAGATTGGAGGTCACAGACAGGGGGAAAGATGAATTGAGGAAGATTGTTCCAGAGTTGACCGTTTGATTAAATGAAAGATGAAAATACCGATTAATCCTTGCATTAGAGAGTTGGAGAAAAGGAATGAGAATGTGTCGAAAGTCTGGTACTGCGTGCTCTTCTTAGAGGAGGAGGCATGCAGTTAGAGAGTTCAGAAGAGCAGTGTCCGTTATAATGGTGATAGTAAATAGAAAGTGAGGAAACATTGCAGCGAAGAGAGAGGGAATGAAGACAGTCAGTAAGAGGCGGGGAATTTTGAGACGAAAAACATTTCATTCCATCCAGTCAGGTAGAGCTGTGTGAGTTGAACCACTCCACACATGAGAATCGTATTTCATACAGAGGCGGACAAGATCCCTGTAAAGAGACAGCAAATGAGTAGGGGTGAAGAAACCGCAGAGCCGGTACAACACACCTAACCTCTTAAAATCTATTTTAGAAAAATACGGAGAAAAAGTTTGACAGACTAAGAAGAAGGACGAGTGGTGAGAAATAAATCCAGAATGTTGGGCCTATCTCTTATGCGATTGGGGATACGAGTAGGGTGCTGTTCAATCTGCTCTGTCATTTAGGATAGAGAGGTTGTAAGCTAGTTTACCAGGGATGTCAGTGAAATGGGAGGAAAGCCAAAGGTGGTGGTGAACATTGAAATCTCCTAAAATGGAGATTTCAACAAAAGGAGAGCTGGATAGAATGTATTCCACTTTGGAAGTAAGGTAGTCAGAGAGTTGTGGATAGTCAGTAGAATTAAGAGAAAAGTAGACAGTGCAGATGTGTTTAGTTTGAGATTGGGAATTAAGGCGTAGCAAGAAGTTGTAGAATTCGGAGGATTCAAGTTCGGAAATACGAGAGCAAGTTAGGTCATTGTGTATATATACGCAACACCCACCTCTCGAGTGAAATTGAGTATAGAGAAAAGGGGTTGCTGTCAGTCGTCCCAGACACCCGAGTTTCAGTGAGGAAGAGGAAAGGTGGTGTTCAACAGATTGGAAATTTGAGGAAAGGTCACGAATGTTGCAGAAGTTTATGAAAAGTGAATCAGACAGAGGCCCAGAACAGCGAATAGGCAGTAACAGAACCAGTCCCGCTGCCGAGTCTGCTTTTCCGGTATCGGCAGCGGGGTAGACAGAAGTGGGAACATTAATGGTTCCCTCCCCAGGGGACTACCAGGCTCCTGAAGTCGTTGCCATTTTTTTTTTAATTTTGAAAAAATTATGTAGTGTGTAAGATGCATGTGTGTGTAGTGAAGAATAGGGAGAGAAGCGTGTGTTTGAGAGCATGCTGGACTGCTCACAGGGTAGATGAGACACGGAAAAAGATCAACTAAGGAGGACAGTGAGAGGAGAAACGGGAGTTTCAGCACTACCCTTCTCCTGCGTAACGTTCCCCACATTACTTCTCAGATCAATTAGTATCTACAATCTCCTCCTCCTACCTTGCATTTCTTGCTTGCACCTTATGCATTTTGCCCTATAACCTTCCCCCTTGGGAATTCTATCAAAAGAATACGAAAGTGGATCCTTCTTACTTCCACTAGCTACAATACTTCCATTAGCAATGTTGACACTTTAAGAGTATAAGTGTGCCTGCACTAGTCAAAGTTCAAACACATTCTCTGTTATGAGAATGGTTGTCAAGCGTGTTTTGTAGGTATGTGTGGGAAGAGCTGCCAGTTTTTTATATATTTATTTAGCATTAATATGTACATGTAATGAATTACATTTTGTCAGGTTATAGCCAATGCTAATTTAAACTTTGAGGAATAGTATAAAATAGTGACAATGATGATAAACAATTAGTTAAGTTTATTGAAGGAATATTGCAAACTACAAGAATAGGCTACAGAAGAGACTCAGGAAAGGTTTTCCCAAAATTCCAAATGTATCTAAGATAGAACACTAAAGGTTAAACATAACCTTGAAGAGCCCAGTAAAGCCTAAAGCTTAAGGGTCAAATTAAATAAAATAAATAGTCTAGCTTCACAATTATTTATGTCATTGTAAATTGTAAAACCAATGTATTTATTTTATTATTAACAAAGGTTATTCAATTAAATTTAATTCAAAAAACATCAATTTAAATAAAACTAATCATTGTATTAATAAGTCTACGAATTACAATACTGATGGTCTGCAAGAAAATGTATATTTCAAAAGTTATCAGCAATAAAAATAATTTTTTTATTTAAATCATGATATTTTTTATTCTGAGTTAAATCACTTGATTTAAGTCATGGCAACCCTTAAATGAGAGTTTGTGTTATTTCTATTCTACCTTGCAAACTTCTCTTATATGCCAAGTTTATGATAATATTAAAAATTAAAAAGGGGCTACAAGCAGCAAGTCGCAGAAAATTGTGCACATAAATTAAAGGCCATTCATATCCGTCCGACCCATCCTGAAGAAGTGAACCCATACGCAATAGTTACAATCAAACAGTGGTTGCACTACAGTGTTTCAACGCTGAATACCTTCGCTTGATGCGAAAAACGTAACCTATAGCTATGTAGTTCAACCACAATCCTTTATCTCCTAGTTGAGCAAATTGTAAATCAAGTCATAGCTAGCTGGCTGTGTATTTCATAGGAAAGAAAGTACAGTGTATACTTTTTATCCTTTAGCACGGTGATTCCCAACCTTATGTCCATCAATATTTGCTGGTGCCCCCTCATAAAGATAATATAACAGGATAAGTGATTTATTAATAGAAGGCAACAATTTTAGTTTCCTAGCGCCCCCCTAAGATTCTCAAACGCCCACTGGGGCGGGGGCGCCCACGTTGGGAACCACTGCCTTAGCACAACTATAATGCACAAAACCCCCCAGAGAATCGCGCCATTGTCGATGTAGTAGTATAATGGCATATACAGTATATAAAACGGATGATCGAAATGTCGCGCAACCAGCATCAAGATTTGATTAAATGCTGGGCTACCGTAAGCTTAGCTTAATTGCTAGGCAATCGTGCGAGGAAAGAAGTAAATTTTTCCCAGAAGGAACGCGTTTTTTATTGTTGAACATTATTTTACGTCCAAATCTTTCCTTGAATGTCAGAATGCATTTGAGACGAGCATTTCCGAAGGTAACTCCACAAAACAAATCACCTATACATCGGCTTATCAAACGTTTGATTCGTGAAATGGGCAATGTCAGTGACAGGTTATAGCGTTCCGGTCGTCCCTAGGTCAATTAACAGATGATACGTTAGATGAGGTGAGGGAATGTTTGCTGGAGAACTCTCCATGTTATAAGTCTCTGTGAAAATTACGACAACATATTCATATGTCATATGGAAGTGTACAAGAAACAACGGGGAAGCCTAAACTCCATGTTTACCGAGTTCAAGTTGTTCATGAATTTAATGTAAATGATGGTGAGGAGCGGGTTCGTTACTGCCAGTAGTTCCGTAATTCCATCCGGAATGGAGTAAGTGCTTTGGATACAGTGTTTTTTACGGATGAATCATGGCTTCAACTCAGTGGGTATGTTAACAACTAGAACAGCAGAATATGGAGTTCTGAAAATCCACACGCCATTCATGAAGTGACTCTACATTTCAAAAAAGTTCGGGTTTGGTTTGCGATCACACACGTTGACGCTTAATTGGACTTCTGTTCTTCACTAAAACATTAAATGTAGAACAATACCAAGAGATGGTGAGTCAGTTTATTACGCCACTTAAAGACGATGAACGGAACTGCTAGTTTCAATAGGATGGAGCAACGGTCATACTGCTTAAACAACCATGGCAATGTTGAGGAAATTCTTCGGTGAGCGCATCATTTCAAAAAACCTTTGGTCACCAAGACCACCAGATTTATCACCACCTGATTTTTCTTTGGGGGTTCATGAAAGGAAGTGTATGCGAACAACCCTCATATATTAGACCAATTTCGTCAGAACACTGAAAACTGTGTTGTCAGAATAGAACAACCCACACTACATCGTGTCTCGGCGAACATGATAAAACGAGTAAAATGCGTGCTACAGGGAAAATGGTGGAAATTTCCAGCGCCTTTTGTGACTGCCAACATATTGCAGGTCTTCTGTTAATAAATGTTTTTTCTCAACATTTGCTATGAAAAAACAATACATGTATCAAGCGTCAAGCGTTTTTTATTTACCCTTGATGCGGGTTCCGCGCCTTTCCGATCACCCTGTATATATATATATATATATATATATATATATATATATATATATATATATATACTCTAATTCATAAGTTTCAGCAAAAATTACAGTTTACAAATTTTACAATTATTCATTAATAATAATAATAATAAAAAATTAAAATGTTAAAAAAAAATTTATAATTTAAAAATAAATTCCACGTTTGGAGTATTAAGCAGAGGCATGCAAGAACAATTGTTGATAATGCTAAAAAAAACATGAAATCCATAAGCATTTTGTGAGAATAAACTGTTGCTCGCTTTGCTAATCCCCTCTACTGTTGATTAAGTGCGGATAACAGCAAAATAACTACATGCGATTCCTGTGCTGTAAAATTTATGACCTAATTTTGCCTCTCGTAACATTATGAATTCATAAAAAGTGATGATAAAATGAATTTACTTTTTTTAATGTAGGTTTAATTTTGTTAATGTATTTACATTAATTTGCTGATCTATCCTGTCAAATGCTGTTCCATTATCCGTAAATTAAGTTAAAATTTGCAGTTCATCAGTTCATATATATATATATATAATACAGGGCCTATCAGAGGCGGGGCTAGGAGGGCCATTTGGATTGGGCCTCAAGCTTAAGGGGGGCCTCAAATTTGGAAACTTTCAGGTGTGAATATAATGTTTTGAAGTGAAAGTAATAATCGGGTTTAACTATGGGTCTCAAAAGCTGGAAGTGGCCCGGGCCTCTCTGGACCTCTGAGAAGGCCTATATATATATAATATATATATATATATATAGAGAGAGAGAGAGAGAGAGAGAGAGAGAGAGAGAGAGAGAGAGTTACAAGGAAAAGAAGTACCTCAAAAGGCCTTGCGGCCCATACAGAGGAGGTACCAATGGCAACTGGTGTCAGGGAAAAATTCCTACACCCTCAAATAGTGTGCAAGAATCGGTCTAACATTTTCTTGAACTGATCCACAGAGGAACTGTTCACAACTTCTGAAGGTAGCCTGTTCCATGTGTCACAGATTTTATAGGTAAAGTAATTCCCACACACACTAGTGCTAAACCGTTTCAAATCCAACTTCCAACCATTGTTGCGAGTTGAGTTATCATTTAAACTAAACATGCTTCTAAAATCGACATCGTTGAATCCGTGTAAGAGCTTGAAAACCTCGATGAGTTGATCGCGCAGCCTCCGAGTTTCCAACGAAAACAAATTCAGGGCGCGTAAGAGTCGATTGTAGCCCATATCCCTAACGGAAGGGATGAACTTTGTGGCCTTCGCCTGCACTCACTCCAGCCTCTCAATATCTTTCCTGAGGGTGGGCGACCAGAACTTCACAGCATACTCCAGCTGCGGCCGAACCAGGGAATTGTAAAGAGAGAGCGAGCACAATCTACTTGTTCTGAAATCGAAATTGCCTCCTTAATATAACCCAACAGCTTTTGGGCTTTCTTTTCCACCTCTACGCACTGTTTGGTAAACTTAAAGTCGCTGCTAATTAGCACACCCAAGTCCTTTTCCAAATCAGTCGCCTCCATATTACTCCCCAACATCGAGTAGTTCGACTTGGGATTGGCGTAGCCAATGTGCATGACCTTGCATTTACCCAAGTTAAACGGCATTTGCCATTTTTCGGACCACTCTCCTATCCTACGTAGGCCCGCACGCAGTTGCTCGATCGCTTCGGGCGTCCCAACATTGGCTCCAAACTTGGTGTCATCAGCGAATTTGGCGATCCTACTGACGATGCCAGCGTCGATATCATTTATATAAATGACGGCAGACGGGACGCCTGAGAGTGTCCCGCGCTGTGACATCGTCTTGGTTGTGTTTGTGTCGATGGAACAGCGGGTATTGTCAAGTAGAAAACCGCGAACGTATTTGAAAACGTCTCTGCCAATATATATATATATATATATATATATGAAAATTATTTCACGAAAGTAACACGTGAAAAATATTTATGATGAATAAAACCACGAAGGAAAGAAACACAGAATGGCGCTCAAGCGCTTTCGTCTAATGACATGCTCAGGAACAATGATGCAGTGTTCCTGAGGATGTTATTAGACGAAAGCGCTTGAGCACCATTCTGTGTTTCCTTTCCTTCGTGGTTTTATTCACCATATATATATATATATATATGGGATGAATTTCACACTTAAACTCGTGAAATGAATGATGCAAACCCACAAGGAAATAAAAAGTTATTCCAGACCTTTCGTGTATTCAGCAATACACCTCGTCATTCCCTGACGAGGTGTATTGATGAATACACGAAAGACCTTGGAATAATTTTTTTCTTATTCCGTGTGGGTTTGCATTATATATATATATATATATATGGGGATGATGATGATGACCGTTTGTATGTCTGTCTGTTTTATATTCATTTATACACGCTTAAACGGCTCAGGTAATCTGCACCAAATTTAGTGTACACATTAAGGGAGAAAACCACGACATCGCTTCACGCTAGATCAGTGGCCTTAAGCGACGTTGTTCCTGTTCAATAACTGGATAGGTGACCGTTCTCTACATTTAGATGATGTAGCGACCCGTAGATGGTTCGGATCCCACGAAAAGCTGTAGGTCTCCTCCTTTGCTATTACGAAGGTGGTTAAACGAGTCTATCAAACACCCAAGCAACCTTTGCTTTTTGTCCAAGATTTAATCTGTCAATAATCTGCGAAAATTTAAAGACTTTTCTCCTTTCACAAAGGAGCTGCACGATTGAATCGGTCCTAGAAATGTGCACGAATATTTTCAATGGTTTTGCCATTACGTAGTCGCTCATGGACTCAAGTACTATCCAATATGCGTTGTTCAATCGTATAGTTGCTGCTATCACACATTGCAAATGGGTCTGAAAGAAAAACGAAAATCAGTTAGTATTTTACAGGAGTGACAAGACATTGTGGACACTCTGTACTTCAAAGGAGATGAACATTCCAGTACCAACAGAGCGTAAAATTTTGAATGAAGAAGTTGCATAAGTTTGTTCACAAAATTCAAGATGTCCATGACTTAACAGAAAAAGGATTATGTGGAACGAATACATTTATGTTGCCTTAGGGAGGAAACACAAACTCGCGGTGCATCTTGCTCCTAAAAACTCGTACACCTGGACCTATAAAGACAAGAATGTCTGCAATGCAAACTAACGACAGAGGCATAAAAATGGATATGAATCAGAATGTTCACTGGATTATGATAATAGAAAGCATTGTTGCATGTAGTGCACTACTAATGTAGACAAGAGGAGCATTACTAATGTAGTGGACGGGGGTCCTCATTAGTACGTTGAACAATGAGCAAAGCACGCTCCTTTTGCCCACTCAAGAATCTGTCCGCTGCTTCTACTTCAGAAAGGAGAGTAAAAGTATTTCACGAGTACACTCATGATTTGTTGAGAGTAGCTCGAGACTGTACAAGCGGTTCTCTTCTTGACAAGTGGGGTTGTCCGAAAATAAACTAAAAATACAGAAACTACACTTCCAGGAATAAAATTTTTCACTTTAATCGCAGTATTCCTTCGGTCAGCCAAGTTTAATCTTCAAATATTTCATATTCTGAGTACATTTAGCTATTTCTTTACTCTCCGTTCTAGCAGAGAGCAGAGAGTTTTCAGAAGTGCCACTGTTGCATCGTGTTCTTCCTGCCTTGCCTTTTTATCATATTTTTTTCTTTCTCCTTGTTGACATTTGAAAGTGTATTAGCAACAGATGTGCAAAAAGTTTTCAGATCTTTTTCAAACTAAGTTTTGGTCTTTTCTGAGTGGCCTACAACACAAGCGTAGAAATATCACAAAAACGTCTTTTCTTAGGCACTGTTGAGTGTTGACGACAGACAAACAGTTTTATAAGAATGCATAAACTAGGTTCTGAAATATTTTACGTCGAATTGAATTGTCGAAGTGCCTAGAAGACAGGGTGACCAAATAAATTTGGCATACATACACACCACTATATATATGAAAATTATTTCACGAAAGTAACACGTGGGGGAAAAAATTATATATATATATATATATATATATATATATATATATATATATATATATATATATTATATATATATATATATTATATATATATATATATATATATATCTATATATATATATATATATACAACCTCGGGATTACCCTCTTCGTGTGGAATTCGCACGCTGGTTTCTGCAGCAGACAGCGGCGCAGCCTAATTTTCCGGCTTATGTGCTGTTCTCAGATGAGGCCTGTTTCACACGTGAGGGTGTGTTTAACATGCACAATTCTCACGTGTGGGTGCACGCAAATCAACATGCTACACGGGTTTGTAATGCCTGGACTCTCTGACGATGAAACGGATGTAACTGCTGCTCGTGCAACACTCTCCAAACCAGGTCGTGGTTCACACCGAGGATACGTACAACACCTCGCGTGCTTGCGCTTGGATTGTCCTCAAATCGCCGTAGGATTTCTTCTTCCATGTCAGGAGTGCGCACGTTTCTCTCCCGACCAGTGTCATGCATGTTTGCATGGAATGTTCCAGTTTCTCGCAGTAGCCGATGCAAATGCGAAAACGTTTGGTGGTTTGGCACACGTCTGTTTTGGAAGCGCTGTCGGTACAACCTCACAGCAGCTCTTCCGTTTCCATTGGCAGCCCCATACACCATACGCATGTCAGCCATCTCAGCAGTCGTGAAGCGCTCCATGTTACGCGTACTACGTCCGATTTAAGAATGCCCGCGGCAAGCGCGAGTCTAGCCCACTTCACCTTTTAGCCAATTGCAGCGGCGCCCTCTCGCGCCAAATGGTGACGTCAGCGGACATACACTTATAGACGAAAAGGGTTTGTCTTGGTGTTGCCTATCCCCCATTACAATTTGTACAGAAAGTTTTCAAACACCCTGTGTGTGTATATATATATATATATATATATATATACACACAAAGAGTTGACAAAAGCAAAAAGACACCTTCGATTTTTTTTCATAGTTTTTAATTTGATAACAAAAATCAATAAATAATAACAGATTTATTGAATCAATATAGTTAGAATTGTATTGCTTTTCCCCTTTACATTATGTAAAGCTGATACACGTTCTGGCATTCCATTAATGAGCTTTGCCATCTGTTCTTGAGAACAATCGATGTGATGTCTATTTACCTTTGTCAACCATATATATATATATATATATATATATATATATCAAAGCTATTGACTTCTCCTTAGGGAACCGGAGCTTACAGATGAAAAGAAGGATCAACACAACGGCAAACATTTTCATTTATTTGTACATCAGACGTTTCGACAAATCTTTTGTCATCATCAGTGAGTTAAGTCTTAAAACCTTAAAACAAAATTGAAAAGTGAAAGTTACATCAATACAATATTAAGACCATTAAAATTAAAACCTTAAAGCAAAATGAAAATTGCATCAATACAAAATTAAAAACATTTAAATTTCATCACTATAAAAACTAAAATTAAATTAAATTTCATCACTATAAAAACTAAAATTAAATTACCTCAATAGGTAAATACACAATGTTTACATCCACCTCCATACTTGGCAAAGTCTAAGTGAACACTAGGTGGTCAGAGGATTAGGAAGGGTATATCTGTGAAACACGGTTGGTTGTCAAAGAGTCGTAATTTGTAGGATGAGCTATTATTATTAAGGGAGGGTTTGTTTCTATAGATGTACAAAGATTCTAAAATTCGGAGTTCTGTAAGGTTATTGGATCTAGTTAAAATTTCAAACTGAGTTTTGTGAAGGGGATGGTCGTTTTCATCACTGTGGTTTCTAATTGCGGATTGTGGAGGGCTACTGAGGGGACGGTTGGTACGGACTGACAAGCCCAAATGTTGAGAAAGGCGCACCTCCAGTTGGAGTTGAGTGCTGCCAATATACGCAGCCTTACAGCTGTCGCACGTGTATTTGTAAACACATTGGGGCATACAGTTTTGGGGAATTCATCTTTGAACTTTAAAAAATTTGATAATTTAAGTGGGTTGACGAAGGCGAATCTAAAATTTATTTGGGGATAACTGGACTTGAGTAGTTTGGACAATTCACCTCGAATACGCAATGATAAATAACCATAAAAAGGTAATTTAATATATCTGGTTTCTTTTTGTACTGTAGTTACGGGGAGTTTAGTATCAAAAGTGTTATTTAAAAATTTCTTTAATTGGTTATCGAATAGATGAGAAGGGTAGTAATTGTTAATAAAGTACTGTTTTAAAAATTTAAATTCTTCGTTTAACGAAAAGTAATCCGAACAAATACGGTAACTTCTTGTTAATAATGTTACTATAGCACTAATCTTATATTTATAAAACATACAACTTAAATAATTGGTTCCCAAGCCAGTAAAAGTTTGTTTCCGAAATAGTGAAGTATGGAACTTATTATGGGCCCGTTTAACTAAAACATCCAGGAAAGGTAAACTATTATTTGTTTCGTATGCCCCAATGTTGTTTACAAATACACGTGCGACAGCTGTAAGGCTGCGTATATTGGCAGCACTCAACTCCAACTGGAGGTGCGCCTTTCTCAACATTTGGGCTTGTCAGTCCGTACCAACCGTCCCCTCAGTAGCCCTCCACAATCCGCAATTAGAAACCACAGTGATGAAAACGACCATCCCCTTCACAAAACTCAGTTTGAAATTTTAACTAGATCCAATAACCTTACAGAACTCCGAATTTTAGAATCTTTGTACATCTATAGAAACAAACCCTCCCTTAATAATAATAGCTCATCCTACAAATTACGACTCTTTTGACAACCAACCGTGTTTCACAGATATACCCTTCCTAATCCTCTGACCACCTAGTGTTCACTTAGACTTTGCCAAGTATGGAGGTGGATGTAAACATTGTGTATTTACCTATTGAGGTAATTTAATTTTAGTTTTTATAGTGATGAAATTTAATTTAATTTTAGTTTTTATAGTGATGAAATTTAAATGTTTTTAATTTTGTATTGATGCAATTTTCATTTTGCTTTAAGGTTTTAATTTTAATGGTCTTAATATTGTATTGATGTAACTTTCACTTTTCAATTTTGTTTTAAGGTTTTAAGACTTAACTCACTGATGATGACAAAAGATTTGTCGAAACGTCTGATGTACAAATAAATGAAAATGTTTGCCGTTGTGTTGATCCTTCTTTTCATATATATATATATATATATATAGGGCGTCCCAAAAAAATGTATACACACTTTAAATAATTATAAAGGCAGTGTTTATTAAAATACATTTCATTTTCAAAATGTAATAGAATCTACAGACATTATTTAATTGTTTTGTCAACGCCTGTTTTCAAACTGACGTCCGTTCTGGTCCAGGCACTGCTGATAACGCGAAGCAATGGAATCGCAAACATCACGAAACATTTCGTTTGGTATTTGTGTGCATTCTCGTTCAATGGCTGCTCTCAATTCAGCGACTGTTGCAGGTTTTATAGCGTAGACTTTGTCTTTTAAGTATCCCCATAAAAAAAAGTCTAGTGGTGTGAGTTCTGGTGAACGCGGAGGGTATTCTACGAAACCCCTTCGTCCAGTCCACATCCACATCGTGCCAAGTACCACTCGCAATACTCCACTCTTCGGTCCGGATCATCTTCATTAATAGCATGGACTAATCTTGGAATGTAACTTTTCCATTGACAGCGCTTCAAAATGCGTTGGACAGACGATTCTGAAATTCCTACCTCACGACTCGCTTGCCGCACAGATTTTCTTGGACTTTGGTGATACGTTTCCAGTACTCTTTCTTGCTTTGTGGGGCTTGTCGATGTCCGTGGTCTTCCGGAACGCTTCTTGTGGACATTCTGAACAGTTCCATCGGCTTCAAACTTATCTCTAATTCGAGTGATGGTAAGTCGCGTTGGTGGATCTGTTTGAAACTCCCTCCTAAACTGTCTTTGCACTTCAACTGCGTTTTCACACTTCCAGTAGCATTTTAGAATGAATTTCCTTTGTTCAAAGCTTAGTCTGACTGCCATTATTAATTCTAATGGGTTTAACTTGGAAAGAAAGAAACATCAATTGAGCTATCAGCTGTTAAAGTGTGTATACATTTTTTTGGGACGCCCTGTATATATATATATATATATATATATATATATAGTATATATATATATATATATATACACAGTATATATATATAATATATTATATATATATATATATATATATATATATATACATATATATATTATAATATATATATATATATATATATATATATTATATACAGTTGACATCTGAAAATTTGTCTTGAAAGATCTTTGAGCTGAAACTACACTTCTTCCATGCTCATAATATTGCTCAGTTATGAAACGCAGCTGTTGCACAGTCCATGCAGTCATCTTGAAGGGTTTGTTTTAACTAACACTTTTATTTTGTTTTGTATCTTATCTTGTCTTGTATTGTCAAAACCTATACAATCCTGTACAAACTTGTAACTATCCTCTTTCGAATGATGCGTATGATTTTATAAAAGGACTTATACTTTAAGAGTTACAGGGGTTTCTTTTGGGTCCCATTTCTTTGGATCACCCTTTATATATATATATATATATATATATATATATATTATATATATATACACCAGCCTCTTACAACTCATCCGTCGACTGCCCCAAGTTAAATGTCTCAGAATTCAGATGGTTCGAAGCTACGACCCCGCTGGTCGTTGTTTCTTTGGCTCAAGCCCAAAAGATGCGGGTTGTAGCTGGCCATCTCACTGACCCTTCGAAGGTGAAGGACGTCTAATGACGTTGACTCTTAAGTTTCCACAATTTCCATCTTTGCCTGTCCGTCTATCTGTCAGCCAGTTTGCATGACAACATGCCCCTCGGTCCGTCTCCTTACGTAGTTTCGGAGTAAAGTTCGCCTGGAAAAACTTCTATGGGTCATAAAAAATCACTAATCGGTGATGATTGGGTTTTGTTTTAAAATTTTATTAGTCACCAAAAAATAATAAAATATCCAAAGGAAAAAGTTTGCCAATCAGTAATTTTTTATGCTTTTTAAAAATTGTATTTTTATGCGGACTTTTTTCCGAAACTTTCTGTGTATGCATTTATGTAGACATTAATCAAAACTGGAAAATGACTGTTGATTAAAATTTCCACATAACTTAAAGGCTTTACTGTTTCACAAAGCATCCCTCCGTCCATACGCCCACTCAGGGTACGGGCAGCTCGCAGCATCACTGCAAAGTATAAAGAGGGTTAACATACGTGGTTCATCAACAGTGAAAGAACAATACTTTGATTTATCGTATTTAAATGAGTGGTATCGCAAACACACCTGGCTGTATAGGTCGGATGCATGATTCATCAGGAGCAAGATGCACTGCAAGATTGTATTTCCTCCTTAGGCAACATACATACACTCGTTCTAATCGCAAATATATTCATATCTCACATTTGCTCTACACAAACTGGACCAAGAACACGGAATATCTGCAATTTCAACTTTCCATTTATGCAAAACTGTATATTGTTTGAATGTCTGAAGCAATATTAATATTAAAATATTTAGGAAATAAAACTATATATAGCATCGAGAGAGAGAGAGAGAGAGAGAGAGAGAGAGAGAGGTTTGAAGTAAGTAATGTTAGGGTTGTTTAACCTCCTCCGCAGTATCTAAGGTCATATGACGCAGGGGACCTACAGCTTTACATGGGATCTGAACCGCAGATTGCTACATAATCTGGATGCAGAGAACGGTCTCCCCCATCCAATTACTACCCAGATCCAATATCGCTTAACTTATTTTATCGTCGATCGACGGGAAGCTGTGCTCGACATTGACCACGACGTAGCCTCACCAATGTTTGACAAAAGTAAGTAGACACCTTTGGTTTTTCCAGTGTTTTATGATTTAAAAATCAAAATCAATGAATACTAAATTTATTGAATCAATATATTTTGTATCGTGTTGCTTACCCTTTTGTATTATGTAAAGCTGACAAGTTCTGGCATTTCATTGATGAGTTTTACTATTTGTTCTTGAAGTATTAAAGACCATTCTTCTTTTATGGCTTTAACGAGGCTTTCCCTGGATGTAGGCTTTGGTTACCGCTATTTAGCACGTACCACACACGGATTCATATCCAGGGACTGGCTTTGCTATGGAAGACGTTCACTTTCACGAGTGGTGTGAGCTGGGACACAATCTTCCAGGAATATATTTTGGTATGTAGCTGTACAAAACCCTCTTTCAGGGTCTTTACATATTTGGTTGAATTAACAGTTTCTGTGTAGACCAATAGCTCTGTTCGTTCACTGGTCCAAATTGCACCCTCACATCATTACAGAAAATCTCTTATGTTTTACCGTAGTTTACAGATGCCTCAAGAGAAAATTCTTGGGATAGACATCCCCATACCCAACCCACACACGCCCAATGTCTGAGAATGAAGCAAACCGAGACTCACCCGAGAGGTTTACGGTATTCCACTGCTTCCGACGGGCAATGTTGCGAAGGGTAAGCATGGTCTTCTTTCTAGCTGCTTTGCAATAGTAGCTCATGTCGTGAAGATATTGTTTGATCGTCCTAGAGCTAACCCTAACTTGAACAGCCAATTCAACAGCAGTTTGGCGAGCGTTCGTTTCTGCACGTCTTCTGACAGCACGAAGCTTTCTTTCAGATGGATCTGAACGTCCAGGACAATCAGCAACTGCTGTTTTCGGGGTATTCTTGAGGTGCACAATAACTGTTAATTGCTGATAATAGAACGCGAAACCTCCGCGAAATTTCCCTTTGACTTTGGCTCTGCTCTCCAATGTCCAATAATTCGACGTCTTGTGAAATCTGACAATTACCTGAAAACTCTTCCTCGTGGTATTGTGCAATACATAGCAACTCATCTTTGATAGTTAACTTATCCTGATAACTTGGTTTCACTAGATTAAGGACAATCACCGTGGTGTCTATTTACTTTTGTCAACCCTCTGTATATACATGCTCGTTTTATGCTGACTCCTCCTCCTATCTATCTATCTATCTATCTATCTTTGAATTTAAAAGGAAACTATCTTTATAAGTAATAGTAATTTGAGCGTAAATGTTAAATTAAAGTTCTGTGAAAAGTTAAAATAAAATCAAGGTAGCTCGAAAGGTTTGAAAACTTGAAAATTCCGAGAAATATTTTGATTACAACTCTGGACCAAAAAAAAAAAAAGAATACTGCCTCAACTGCGCTCATGACCTTGATAATACCTTTAAGTTATACACCTTTATGAGGAATATCGAGTATCTGTGACATCATTATGGTAAAAAGACACCTCTGTGTGCCAATTTTTGAAAAAGAAATTAAAATATAACAAAAACCTTAATAAACAGTGAAAAATTAATGCAAATATTACAATATTTTGTCAGGTGTTACAAAAAGTAGAATAAATTCTTTATGTTTATTGAATACTTCCAGTTTATTAAACTTTTATCAAAGACTTTTTAACTCTGCGTCTTAGTATTTAGATGGTCCTCCCTTAGACCTGATTATGGCTTCTAATTGACGTGACATCGAGTCGACAAGCCTCTTACATTCTTTTGTAGTTATCGATTGCCAGGTTGTCATCAAACACCTCTTCAGTTCACTAAGTGTTCCTGGTTTACGCTTTTGGACCTTCTGCTTAGCAATATTCCAAAGATTTTCTGTTGGATTAAGATCGGGAGAATTAGCTGGCCATGGTAGTACTTCAATTTCATGAGCATCAAAATCACGCAGATGTTGCACGAGCCGCATGAGCTGGAGCTAGATCATGTTGGAAAATAAATGGTTCGTTTCCATGCAGCTGTTCTGCAGATTCCAGCATGAAGTATTCTAAGATTTCTCGATAAACGTGACTATTGACAGTTCTATTTACAAATGCAAGTGACCCCGCATCATTTGCACTTGTGCAACCCCACACTAACACACTCGCCGTAAATTTGATCAATCGCTTCGGGTAGCTTTCATAATACATTTCAGACTTTCTTCGCCAAGCTCGCGGACCCCTGTCACCAAATGAGAGACAAAATTTTATTCGTATGAAAAAAAGCACTTTTTCCATTCGTTTGTAGCCCATGCAACTTTTTCTTTGCACCAGGATAGTCGTCTTCTCTTTTGCTTCGCAACTAACATCGGCTTAATTTTCAATTTTCGGGACCGAAATCCCATTTCGTAAAAGCGACAAGTGTGTTAGTGTGGGTTCATATTCATTCGCTTCCGATAACTTCTGAATAAAATTAAAATTAATTTGGATACAACTATTGATGCGTAATTATAAAAACTACCCGTGGTTTACTCATATTACATATACAGAATGTTCACAAAGACGGTTTGGTGTTTAATATAAATAAAAATGTAGTGAATGTACAAAACACTTAAGCGTTAATATCAAGAGTAGATTTCTAAATTTATTTCGGACTATGAAGTAGTTTTGGCTTTTAAATTTATCTTAAACGTGAAGGAATTACTTGTGCTAAAACGCCACCAAACAAAAATGGCGATCGTAGAGAAGGCACAATGTTTGTTATGGTTATCTATGCATGAACCTGTAATAATAGGCAAAATTTATGAAAACTACTTCAGTTCCATGATTTACCGCGAGCGGGAAGTCCATGAAGGGCAATGAACCTCTGTGAATGTTTTGAGAGAAGTTCCACATTTCCGTACGTTGTCCTGCTGAACTTGGGATGTCAAGGTCAACTGTCCATAATGTTCTGTGAGGTAAGCTTCATCTGTAACCCCTACAAAATTACGTTAGAAATATCGTAGTTGAAGCACTTTTGAAGGACGATTATGGCACATATATTGACATGGGTTCTGAACTGATGTATTTGGTAAAAATGGATCCAACATTTCTAAGTCTATGTTTTTCACGTTAGTGGAAAGTTAACAAACATAAATGAGGAACATGGAGACGAGATAATACCCACGAGGTGAAAGAACACGAGAGAAACTCTCCAAAGGTTAATATCTCGTGTGTTCTTGCATGGGAAAAAATTGTCAAGATAAAATGTCCTCGTATTTATTTTTGACAAGGGGTGTAATATATATACTTTCATAAACTTTGCATTAATATAACTATGAGGAAGTATTGTTGCTAAAAGCAATGAGATACCAAGATTCACCACATTATCAATGTCCAAATTTAAAACGTATCAATATACCTGGAGGAGAATGTAGTTGTTTTTCATTTTTCTTTAAATGCAGGAAGGAGGGACCAAGGGCGAATGCCCGCAAAAACACACCCACATAGAGG
>JAJOZX010003779.1:87500-97500 GCA_023014485.1 Bathynomus jamesi | reverse complement strand
ATATATATATATATATATATATATATGTAAAGAACGACGCTTGTGTAGAAGAGCGTCCGCACAAGATGAGGAGGGAGAACGAGCAAATGAAAAAATGAGGCACCTCCCAGGAATCGGGGACCTTGGTGCAGTGGTTAGCATATCCGACGGCAATTGGATGATCCTGGGTTCGATTCCTGGGAGGTGCCTCATTTTTCATTTGCTCGTTCTCCCTCCTCATCTTGTGCGGACGCTCTTCTACACAAGCGTCGTTCTTTACATTAATTATACTGTGTTGTTCGCAGTTAAAAAAAATATATATATATATATAAAATTAGACTGAAAACGCTAAAAATAGAGTAACCAAGCAAAAGTTAACGAACTTTAAAAATAAAATTAATATTTTTTTTAATTATTTGATGTTTTACGAATGAGTGAATTTACATAATTGAAACAAAAGACCTTTCGCTTGCTTGCCGTTAGTAACAAAGAAGATGACATATATATATATATATATATATATATAAATTTTAATAGTTTGTCTCTCTTTATTGTGTGTGTGTATAACTAACACTAAAAATGGCTAAGTTTTACATAATGAAAATTTATATCAATAATAAATTTTAAAATGACCTTATCATCATTGTCGAGAAACCCCCATTTTGAGTCCTTTTTCTACATTAATTGAGTATCACGATTGATAATTGAACAAAATCGAATTATCATGCATAATGTTGATGGCCAACCTTTTGCGAGTCGGCCATGGCCTTGCAAGTATTGTATATGAATTTCAAATGAAAAGTCTGTTTGTTCAACATTATAACTGAGATTGACTAACCCATACATACATTTCATATTTCCATTAAAAATGACTAACCTAACCTAGCATAACCTAACGGGGCATAGTGTATCCTTACCTAACTGAGCCTAACCTGACTTACTCTAGACTAACTTAATATGAAGTGAACTGACACGTATAAGGTGGAGATCTTCGACATTATGCAAGTTCAGAAATTTTGGTGCTGACATTATGCACGTCGACATTGTACAGATCGACCTTGTTCCGTTACACACATGTCATTTCTGAAAGCAAATATAATGCTAAAAATTGTTCTCTGCAGTAAACTATATCCTTCCACACAATAAATAATTGGTTGGTAGATAAATGGGTGCCCTGGGTGGCCTAGTCGTTAAAACGCTGGGCTGCTGGTGGGGCGTGGTTCGGATTCCACGTTAAACTTTAGGTTTAAGGTGGAGTGACAAACTTGACCTTCGTCAGAATGAACAATTCGGGGGGAAGCAAAACCAAGGTTAACCAAGGTTATATATAATACAGATATTTCTTATACTGTATATTTGTGACACGGTTTTCAATTGCATTTTCGAGGATAACTCAAAAATTCACAAAATGGAAATAAATTTGGATTAATTCAATCGGCAAATTTCCACTTTCAGATATCTGTATTTATGTATATTCCTTTAATTTTCCTAGGCAGTTATCCAAATTTTTATATGAATTCAGCTTCAGTTTCCAAATTCTTATACAGTCTTACAGGAAGCAACTGATATATATCATTATTATTATAAGTATTATTTCTATTATTATTATTATTATTATTTCTATTATTATTATTATGCTTCTATATCATATATTTTTACATTCCCATCCCTAAAATAGTTCTCCATAGACATTCATCTCCGTTCGCATATGAATTAATCTACAATTTATTTATCTAATCCATGAATTATGGTCTTCTTTCAGTCGCTACAAATTTGAAATTAATGTGGAGTTGTGCGTAAGAGTTCTTGAATACACAGAAATGAATAATTCTGTTTCCATATTCAATGGTTTCTCTAATTCATTTAAATGGAAACACACAGTTTCTGGCAGCATATTAGTAGTATGGAGGCGCTGAAGTAAACGAAAGTGACGTTATCAATGACGTCATCCTCGCAATATTCGTGCGACAGTGTAAAACGGAAAATTATTGCAGAACATATTTTGAAAATAACTTCAGGAGGATAGCCAGTATACCACACGAGGGGGGGGGGACTGAAAAGAAATTAGGGTAACTGCGAGGATACAGTTGTTGTAATTTTAAATAAAAAACCAATCTTTATTTACAAAAAGAATACAAGTGACAATTTTACAATATTTTTCGACATTTTTCTGTACAATTTAGATATATGATATGGCATTAATATATTCACAGTATTCTAATCTGAATACGCCGTTGAAAGCATGGAAGCTTTTTAGGCAAAATTAATGGGATTTAGTTTATGTATTACATAAGAGAAGTGAAAATGTTAAGTAATAATAATAACAAATTAATAATAATACTAATACTAATAAAAACAACAATTATAATAATAAACAAGATAAAAATATTCAAGATTTTAAATAATTTTAAATTAAATGATCTCTTTTATGTTTAATAGAAAATAAATGCTGTTTAATAAAAAAAAAAGAGGATAAATTATGAAAATGAAAGTATTTACTGAAATTAACATATTTAACATAGTTGATTATAAACTGTGAATTCAATTACCATGGTGATAATGACAATGGTGAACTTGTACATCAGTAGAAGCTAATGAATTACTTCTTTAGAGATTTGCGAAATACATTTAGTGATGAATCCTGTTTGATATTTATGGGAGTTGCATTCCATATATCTGCTCCTTTGAAAGAGCACATTTCCTGCAGTTTCTATTGTATAGTTTGATTTTTAGTATAAAATCACTGGGCAATCTGGTATTATAATTATGGTATATTTGATTGGAGGGGGTATTGGTTTTTGAATGGGTGATGTATGTTGATTTTTGTTGATAACTTTCAACATATTAACAGCAACATTGAATTATTCGAGAGAGTTCGCAGATATTTTTTTTATGAATGACTTCCAAAGAATGTTTTATATAATTCTTTGAGCTACCCCATGCTGTAATGCAATATAATAAATGTTTGGTAGGTTGTACATGACTTTTGAAATGTAGTTTTTCCTCTAAATTAATGCCAAGTATTTTAACTTCATTCACTCTAGCAAGAGGAGTATTCCAAATTTTTATTTGACAGTTTGTATTTATATGTTTTGTGGTAATAATAATAATAAAAGATGAATTGATGAATCGGTACAGAATTTAAATTCTGTACCGATTCATCGATTTGTTGCACCTGTACAGAACTTAAATTCTGTACCGATTCATCGATTTGATGTACCTGGTATTCCATACATTAAAACCAAGCTCACCCTCCCGTCTATTGTTAATTTCGCAGCCATCCCGTACCTAAAAGAAAAAAATAATACATCATAGTCAACACTGAAAATTCCTATGATGCGCGACTTTTGCGCAATTTGCATTAAAGTGGGTAAAACCTTGTAAAAAATAATCAAACATTCGTATGAAAATCAAAGAAGTGAAATATTTATTTTTTATCTACACACACACACACACACACACACACACACACACACACACAAATATATATTCAACATATTAACAGCAACATTGAATTATTCGAGAGAGTTCGCAGATATTTTTTTTATGAATGACTTCCAAAGAATGTTTTATATAATTCTTTGAGCTACCCCATGCTGTAATGCAATATAATAAATGTTTGGTAGGTTGTACATGACTTTTGAAATGTAGTTTTTCCTCTAAATTAATGCCAAGTATTTTAACTTCATTCACTCTAGCAAGAGGAGTATTCCAAGTTTTTATTTGACAGTTTGTATTTATATGTTTTGTGGTAATAATAATAATAAAAGATGAATTAATGAATCGGTACAGAATTTAAATTCTGTACCGATTCATCGATTTGTTGCACCTGGTACAGAACTTAAATTCTGTACCGATTCATCGATTTGATGTACATTATAACTGCAAACACGCAGTATAATTAACGTAAAGAACGACGCTTTGTATAGGAGAATTATCCGCGCAAGATGAGAGCGAAAGAACGAAACAAATGAAAAAATGAGGTAACCACCCGGGAATCGAACCCGGGATCTTCCGATTGCCGGTCAGATATGATAACCATTACACCACGGGCCTCACTCAAACAAATGTCGTAATTCCTCTACATACGCGCAGAAACCAATGCCCCAAAGGGGCACCTCCCGCATGCCGTAACATTATATACATTATAACTGCAAACACGCAGTATAATTAACGTAAAGAACGACGCTTTGTATAGGAGAATTATCCGCGCAAGGTGAGAGCGAAAGAACGAAACAAATGAAAAAATTAGGTAACCACCCGGGAATCGAACCCGGGATCTTCCGATTGCCTGTTAGATATGATAACCATTACACCACGGGCCTCACTCAAACAAATGTCGTAATTCCTCTACATACGCGCAGAAACCAGTGCCCAAAGGGGCCCGTGGTGTAATGGTTATCATATCTGACCGGCAATCGGAAGATCCCGGGTTCGATTCCGGGTGGTTACCTCATTTTTTCATTTGTTTCGTTCTTTCGCTCTCATCTTGCGCGGATAATTCTCCTATACAAAGCGTCGTTCTTTACGTTAATTATACTGCGTGTTTGCAGTTATAATGTATATAATGTTACGGCATGCGGGAGGTGCCCCTTTGGGGCATTAGTTTCTGCGCGTATGTAGAGGAATTACGACATTTGTTTGAGTGAGGCCCGTGGTGTAATGGTTATCATATCTGACCGGCAATCGGAAGATCCCGGGTTCGATTCCCGGGTGGTTACCTCATTTTTTCATTTGTTTCGTTCTTTCGCTCTCATCTTGCGCGGATAATTCTCCTATACAAAGCGTCGTTCTTTACGTTATATATATATATATATATATGCAAAGAAATCACAAAGCAACACGTGATCTTTTTAATAAGCAAAGAACCACAAGGAAAAGGAAACACAAAGTCCGAGCGCTTTCGTGATATATTCATACAATTCACAGTTTACTTAACAAATTTTGTTTTAACAGTTATTGAAAATCACATGTCGCAAATAAGACCGACATTTCTTTTAAATTTAAAGTAATTAAAAATATAATTAAACACCCTGTTTTAATTTATTTATTAATTAATGTCTTGTTTTAACGTTCCTGTTCCATTAATTGTAATATTTAACTTATTTGAAATTGTTCAGTTAAATTTCACATCTAAAATATTTATATTCTATTTACATTTTACTAATAACATACCATATATATATATATATATATATATATATATATATATATATATATATAAAAGAATGTTTATCATACATGTGAATTATGTGCTCTCAATATATACGATACATAATTATAGGCTTCGCTGCCCCCTAACGTCGTTCAAGCGAGATTTAGCGTCAGTATTTATTTTTATACATACGAAACCAATTTTTTATTGGCATATATATATATATATATATATATATTGTACTGTATTTGCGTTGTGGCGTCATAAAATAGGGCGATATATATTCATTGCTTTTTGACGTATTGCGCTATTAATGTTTTAGTACATAACCGTCAAATCTGTTTAGAAATTTATTAACCAAGGCATATATATATATATATATATATAATATATATATATATTATAATAATTAAAATGTAATATAATAATGTACCTGTCTGCATATACTACTAACCATATTACAAAGATTATTTTAAAACATTTTCAACCACCAATCTGGGATTGGACTTCTGATTTTAGCGATTAAGGTGCCTTTCTCTTACTCTTCCTCGGTGAGGTATTGTTCGGATTCCCCCAAAAAGGTGTTAAACCCCTTCGTTATATGATATTGATACATTTCTTTGGGTACTTCCAATTTGTAGTAGTTAATATATGCAAATTTTTTAAATAACTTCCTTTTGTTAAGTGGTTGAATGGGTCTTTCCCGTTCTATGGCCGCCACCCGTATTTAATATGCGTCCGCATGTTCATGAACTGAGTAACTTTTAGTACAATTGAGTACGTTTTAAGTTGGAAGAAATTTTTTATTAAGAAAATCAAATAATTTTGGCTATTTATTCCCCTTTCATTTTTTTTTAGAATTTTGGGGGGAAAATTGGAAATGTCATTAATATTCCATTCAATAAGTCTTTCCCTTTGTGTCTTTGCCTCCACATAAACTCGCATAAATAGGTTAGGTTAGTTTTGGTTAGGTTAGTTTTGGTTAGGTTAGTTTTGGTTAGGTTAAGTTAGTTGTGGTTAGGTTAAGTTAGTTGTGGTTAGGTTAAGTTAGGGTTGGGTTAGTTTTGGTTAGGTTGGTTGAGAAAGCTGTACGGTAGGCCATCGAATTTTTCACCACAGAATGAATCATTAACACGTTTAGTTCAATTCGAAATTTTGATTTTACGATGTTCAAATTAAGTTTCTCAAAGTCAATATGTAGGCCTACTTAATAATAATAATAATAATAATAATAATAATAATAATAATAATAAAATAGTAACAAAAAGGTCAAAGGAAGTAGAATAATATAGATTTTATTTGATTTTAGTCGTGATCATAGAAAGGAAAAGACCAGAGAGAAATAGCGTACTGCATCATTGCATCACCGAATTGATAGAAATTATTACATTGTATCATCGAAATTTCTCTCGTGTTATACACGTTGACAGAAAGGTTTTTTAAAAGACTAAAAATATGGTTTTTAAAATCCGGACACACAAGGTTTTCTTTTAACAAAATATATTGTAAATAGATTTTTGTTTTAATTATGTATTGGGTATAACATATTTTTTGTTAGAAAAAAATTAGATTGTCCGGATTCTAAGCCGTTTTTAGCCTTTAAAAAGCTTTGTCAGTGTAATAATAATAATAATAATAATAATAATAATAATAATAATGATCAATGACGAGGACCAGAAAGTGACCCAGAAAGTGGCACACCGCTCAGGCTAGACGAATGCGGCCCATTGCGCTAACTGCTCGATAATTATTACCAGCACCATCGGGACTCGAACCCCCGACTTCAGTGTCTTCGCTTCCATTACGGAGAAAAGAGTGTTATCCACTGAGGTAGTGCCGCTGGCTTGCATTAGTATAGGTAAACTATGTAAAATACATACATGGTACCCATTTTCTCTAATTTTTTATCTGTACACTAAATCGCTACCGCCATTTTACTTAGACAAAATCTATAGTTTGTCTAAACCTGACTTAAATTTAGTTGTATATACACCATGCACCACTTTCGTTTATAATGTAGGGTTGGGCATCCGGGATCCCGGAATATTATTTGACCCCATACTCAAGCGAAAACGGTTTTCATAGTTTAAAAAAACTGGTGAACGAAAATTTCATTTGTGAAAATCCTTTGCATGAATTAAATATACCTCATAATAAAACTGCATTTAAAAGTCTCCCTTGAAAATAGAATACCGGGAAATCCCAGGAAATGAGCTGTCTACTTTACTTCCTCCGGGATCACGGATGCCCAGCCCTATTATAACGTCATTACTAAATTTAAACAGTCACTAATTTAAAGCGTGTTTTTATGACATTTCATGAAGGATTGTTTTTTAAAATTATCGAACTCAAGACTACTGATTTGGGTTATCGTCATTCTATCGACGTGGCACTTAAACGACAAGTTACTTTGGGTTAACATAGATTAGGTAGTTTTGTAGTGTCGACAGAATGTCCCGCTACTCAAATAGGTACAGATCCGATTCTTAGCAGTGTCAAACTCATGCAGTCCATGCACTGGTGTTTCAGCCACTTAAAATGAATTTGACGAAATCATTAAAGTTACGACTTTACTAGAACGAACACTTCATCTGCTTCGAGTTCCTGTCTCGAGGGAGACGCTTGTCAGAACGCCATCTACAAATACTGTATAGGAAAAGGTCACATTTATGAAAAATAATAAATGAAAAATTATATTGGCAGACCAATAGTCCATATGACAAGTAGCAATAATAAAAATGGACCTATACCCATCGGATCGACAAGACCATAACATCGACGCTCTAAAAACTAACTAAACTTAATCTATGCTAATCTAACCTAACTTAGCTCATAATATATTTCTCAATAGAATGTCAAGTCTATTAGATGTCTATCCATTTCAGAACCACCGTTACGAGACAAATGTTTTTGAAAAGCCGATATGTGAATTTTGTTTAGTTTAATACCTCATGAAATATTTTTACATTTTTTCTTTTAGTGAAAATTGAGAATAAAAACTGTATCATAAAAATGCGTAACCAATCAGCGTGTAGTACAACTCCTAATCGAAAATAACCAATCAGGTCTAAGAAATTAGCACTGTGGATGTAGTTGTGGGCGTTTCAATGGTAACAAATGATACTGTCAAGTACAAATGGTGTGTGTGTGTGTGTGTGTGTGTGTGTGTGTGTGTGTCGGAGAATGTAGGAGAATTACGAGTACTGACTAATCGGGGTCCTTGGTGCAGTGGTTAGCATATCCGACCGGCAATTGGATGATCCCGGGCTCGATTCCTGGGAGGTACCTCATTTTTCATTTGTTCGTTCTCCCTCCTCATCTTGTGCGGAACGCTCTTCTACACAAGCGTCGTTCTTTACATTAATTATACTGTGTGTTGTTTGCAGTTAAAATGTATATATGTACGGCATACGAAGGTGCCCCCTCAGGGCATTTGATTCCGCTTGTATGTAGGAGAATTGCGAGTACTGACTAATCGGGGTCCATGGTGCAGTGGTTAGCATATCCGACCGGCAATTGGATGATCCCGGGTTCGATTCCTGGGAGGTACCTCATTTTTCATTTGCTCGTTCTCCCTCCTCATCTTGTGCGGAACGCTCTTCTACACAAGCGTCGTTCTTTACATATATATATATATATTATATATACACACACATTTAACTGCAATGACCACGCAATATATTAATGTATAGAAACGACGTAAGTATAGAGGACTTAGAGGAGTGTTCTGCACACGAGGAAGAGAAATAACGAACAAATGAAAAATGAGGTGACCGGCCGGGAATCGAACCCAGGATCTTCCGATTGCCGGTCAGATATGCTACCACTACACCACGGGCCTCGATCAGTCAGAAGTCGTAATTCTCCTACATAGGGCAGAAACCAATGCCTTGAGAGGGCACCCTCGCAAATCGTGAATATGTACATTTAACTGCAATGACCACGCAGTATATTAATGTATAGAAACGACGTAAGTATAGAGGAGTGTTCTGCCCTATGTAGGAGAATTAAGACTTCTGACTGATCGAGGCCCGTGGTGTAGTGGTAGCATATCTGACCGGCAACCGGAAGATCCTGGGTTCGATTCCCGGGCGGTCACCTCATTTTTCATTTGTTCGTTATTTCTCTTCCTCGTGTGCAGAACACTCCTCTATACTTACGTCGTTTCTATATATATATATATATATATATCCCTTAGTAATACCAACCATAAGTCACCTTTTTTTTATCAATTAACTCCGATTTTGAAAATAAGTTGAATTTTCTTGGAGATACTCTTTTATTAGGTTAAGTTAACTCAGTTTAGGTTAACCTAATCTAAAACAAATCACTGGGTACGTAAAAGCCTGAGAGCATGAAGTTGAAGTTTCTCAATTTCAAGTTTTGGGATTAAAATGTAACGCGGGTGAAATTCGAAAAAAGAATCATTGTATACTGTAAAAAAGCGCTTTTTGACAGACTTTTTGACAGACCCCTTTTTAACAGATTTTTTGACACACTGCTTTTTAACTGACTTTTTGACAGACCCCTCCCCCCACCCCCCGTTATTTAAAACATGCGAAACTGATTAGAAATTTGAAAATATAACAAATATGACCTGTTGCAGATGCTGGATAAAAAAAAATGAGGAGGGACGAAAATTTACACAATTCTTGGAGCTACTTCGACACTTATGACTATATATATATATATATATATATATATATATATGTGTATGTATACAGATGGTTGACAAAAGCAAATAGACACCTTCAGTTTTTTAAATTTTTTTTGTTTATAAAAGTTAAATAACAATAAAAAAGAACTGAATAAATATATTTAAAGTTGTATTCATTTCCCATTTGCGTTTAATTCGATAAGTTTTGT
>JAJOZX010003779.1:0-82500 GCA_023014485.1 Bathynomus jamesi | reverse complement strand
TTTTGAGTAAGTAATGAATAGGTCACGTGTTGGGGGAGTTGAGCACTAACAAATTTTTAGATTTGAAACAATTTTAAAAAGTTTTAAAAACATTTTTTATAATATTTAAGACGGATTTTCTTCTTAAAAAAAAAATAATGTTAAGTTAAAACCCCTTTCGGAATTTTCACTCATGCAGACATGTCATCTCTCACGGGTTTTAAGTCTATCTCACGGTCTCATTGTTATTAATAATAATAATAATAATAATGATAATAATAATGATAATGATAAAATCGGGGAAGAATGTCTCAAACTCCCTTATGTGAGATATGTTTCCAGTTATCAAAATTAGGCACATTGAGAAATCTCACGGATTTTCGTACTTCAAAGTTGACGTCTCTGCTCATGTTAATTTAACAATTTTCGTGGCATGGCATAATCGTTGTTCATCTTATAAATTAATCAGAGGACCACAAACTGGCACAGCGCTCAGGCCAGACAAATGCGGCCCATTGCGCTAACTCCTGGATGATTATTACACTGGTATGCATATGAAATTTTTTTGTCTGCTGTGAGGGTTTTTTCAACTCATATTATATAATTCGACCATGCTGAATTCGAAAATGACATTGGTTTTCCTCAATCAGGTCAGGTTTTTTCTCTATTGGCCATTTATTATAAGTCCAATTTTATCCCCAAATTTATTGATTTTTTTAGTTAAACACTGTAGATACGAGTAATATTGTAAGAACACTCGTGAAAAATGAAAACATTGTGTGAATAAATACTTTTATTCATACAATGAATATGGAAAAAAGTTTATTGAGGAAGGAATGAAGTTTTTTTGGCTTTCCGTCTGTGTTTTTCTTCGGGCACGTCTCGCTTCAAACACCAGCAATAGTCCGCCAGCATATTGATATCCCAGTTTCCCTGGTACCTCTCTTCCATTATTTTGATATCTTGGTGAAATCGTTCACCCTGTTCCTCACTATAATCCCCGCAATTTTCAGGAAAATAGTCCAAGTGGGACCACAAAAAGTGCATTTTTATGGACATGCGCGACCCATGAGCTTTGAAAGCTTCCATCAAGTTTTCGACAACGGACTCGTATTCTGGACTTCTACGCTTGCCAAGAAAATCAGTGACAACTGATCTGAATGCCTGCCAGGCATTCTTCTCAGTTGGAGTCATTGCGTTTTCGAACTGAGTATCCTTGATCAAAGTTCGAATTTGAGGACCATCAAAAACCCCAGCATTTAGTTTAGCATCAGATATATGAGGAAATTTACTCTCGAGATATCGGAATGCTGAACCCTCGTTATTCATTGATTTGATGAAATTTTTCATCAAGCCCAGCTTAATATGAAGTGGTGGGAGCAAAATTTTTGTTGGTGGTACAAGGGGCACTGAAACGACATTATGCGACCCAGGTTCAAAATTCTCTCTGGATGCCCATTCACGCTGTGCATAGTGCTTCTCATCCGCTTGGCTATCACATTTGCAGAGGAAACATGGGTATTTCGTGTATCCCCCTTGCATTCCCAATACAAATGCCACAATCTGAAAAAAAAAGAAAATATTTAAAGAATTTAGAGAATTTGTTCTATCAGATAAAAAAAATCTATGCATTGGACTGTATCACTTCTGTGGGGAAGTTAAGTGTTCTTATACGCTCTCAAATAACCTTTGGAAAAACAACATAGTCAATAGCAATAGTTTACTTATGATATTAGTATTACCTTCAAATCTCCACAGATCCTCCAGTTATGTTGGTCGTATACGAGAGCATCCAGTAAAATTTTAATGTTATCGTAGCTCTTAGTAAGTTGTACGGAATGTGCTACAGGGACTGATGCAACCCTATTCCCAATGTTGAGAAGTACTGCTTTCAAACTTCGTTTAGACGAGTCTATAAATAGCCTCCATTCTGATGCGTTATATGGCAGGCCCAAGGATTTGATTAGCCCCTCAACATTGCAGCAGTACACTAAGGAAGAGGTATTTTCATGCACTGCAAAAAACTTGCGGAATTCTTCCTCTCGTTTCCTATACCAGGAGAATGTTGTTCCCGGAGCCAGCAAGTTGTCCTCTCGAAGTCGTGAGCCCAAGATCTCGGCAGCTAATTTGGAAAGTCCTAAATCCCTGGTAAGATCATTAAGTTTGGCCTGGTTGAGAGGCCTCGGCTCATTTGAAGCGGTATTTTGAGGTATATACGACTGGGACTGGTCATTGGCATTGGTCATTGATTCATCATCAGAATCATCGAAGTCCAGGGTTTGAGGTGGGTCGGGTATTGGAATTCCAGGACCATGGGGTACAGGTCTCATAGCAGAAGGAATGTCAGGGTATACAACAATGTGTTTATTCTTCTTGTTAACTCCTGAAAATAGAAACACAGAAACATGGATATAAAACTTGCATATGAAATGGAAGAAGCATTCAGACAGTGGCGGCTCGTGAGGGAAGGCTGCGGTCTGTAAGATATGAAATAGGTCGATGGAGTCTGTATATTTTCTTTCTTTTTTATTCATATTGTCCCTTCGGGACAATATGAATGAAAAAGAAAGAAAATATACAATCATTGTATATGTAAATGTAACTTGTATAACAATATGTATGTGTAAATGTATTTTCCATAACAATATGTATATGTAAATGTATTTTCTATAACAATATGTATATGTAAATGTATGATTACCATTATGGTGAATATTATGCTATATATGGTGAATATTACATTATGGTGAATATTATGTCAAGTTTCATACGAGGATTTCAAAATATTTAAGAAAAATAAATTTATAAGCCCACCTTGGAGGTTTGTCATGCAGAAATAGCAATCTGTCACGTGATCCTTTCCTTCTCTCCAAATCATGGGAATTCCAAAAGGCAAAGATTTCGCTCTGCCTTTGCTCCATCTTCTCAAATTTTCAATGCACGTCTTGCAGCACATATGAGGGCGAAATTTTTGTCCTGGTCCCCTAGCTTAATTCCAAAGTATGCTCTATACATTGTCTTCACAAATTTAGTGATTTGGGACTGGTTATTTGGCATGGTAACCGTCCCACATATGTAGCAGAATCTATTGGGATCATTTTTACACGCTCTATTCATTATGAAATATTTTATCTATATGCCTGAAAAGTAAAAAAAGATATTATACAAGTGAAACAAGTGATGATAGATGTTACTGTTCCAATTCCGCTTTGACAAAATCACGAAAAATTCTATTTTACTTATGAGGCCATAGCCGGATAACCTGAGCTGATTGAGAAAAACGGATTGCAGATTCGAAATTAGCAGGAAAAACTCTATAAGAATCACTTACAAAACCCTTGACAACAAAAGTGATGCATACCAGTGTTATTAACAAACACCAACGGAAGTCGAACCCCCGACCTCAGTGTTTTCACTTCGCTTATAGGAAACCTAACGTTAAGGTTGTCTTAGCCGATTTTACCAGTTTCAGTGAATTAATTATCCATAAACTGCAGTGAAAAGGTATATCCATTAAGAAATTAATCCATTAACAGCCTTATAATATGTGTATATATATAATAATGATGAGAGTAATCTCGTTAATAAGACCGCTAATTGCGAATTATTTAAAGATCAAAGCTAATGATATTAACATTTACATTTAACATTTAATTTGTTGAAGTTTGATCATCGATCAATTAAATTTAACCTAAATTTCGAGTTTGTTCTCATACAGAAATAAATTAATATACTGTACCATGTAACCTAACCTGCGCTCGTAACTCACTGGGTAACAACGCTTCCCTACAGGCGAATTAAAGACACTGAAGTCGGGGGGGGGGAGGGGTTCGAAACCCGATGATGTTGGTAATGATAACTGAGTTAGAGCAATGGGCTACGTTAGTTGGCCTGAGCACTGTGCCAGTTTCTAGTCCATCCCCTAAGTTCTCTCTCACTTTCCTCCTTTTATTACAATTCCTTCATCTACAGTGTGTTCCATAAGTAAGTGTAGGGGTTCAAATAATCGCCGACATTTAATCCTACACAGATTTACAGGACACCCTGTACTTCTATCCTTTCCTTCTTTTACATTTCTGCGTTCTTTACTTAATCCATCACTGAAGTAGAGAGATTATCACTTAAAATTCAGTTATGACACGTTTACACACCTCGTAACCCTGTATCTGTATTAGTACAAAGTGTACACTGAAGTGGTTACAGTAAAACTCGATAAAGACGGATTAAGTTTATTATAAGAGCAATTAGTTTCCACACTTAATTTCCTCGAGGCAAATATTATTATAGCCGAACCTTTTTAATTAGCATAATTTTTAGACTACATAAACAGGTTAAATGTTCCCCACTGATATGAATTTTAATGAGTCAGGACTCAAAGTCAGGAACAAAAATTTTTGAGATACTTACGACATATATATTTTTATACAGAGGGTTGACAAAAGTAAATAGACTTATTTTCACAAATATTTTTATTTGATTGTAAAAGGTAATATAATAATAAATAATTGAATAAATATATTTAAAATAGTGTTCCTTTTCCCTTTCCATTTATTGATTCAATAAATTTATTATTATTTAGTGATTTTCATAACCAAATCAAAAAATACTTGAAACAGAGGTGTCTATTTACTTTTGTCAACTCTCTGTCTGTCTGTCTGTCTGTCTGTCTCTCTCTCTCTCTCTCTCTCTCTCTCTCTCTCTCTCTCTCTCTCTCTCTCTCTCTCACTTAGGGCCAATGTTGGGACGCCCGAAGCGATCGAGGAACTGTGTGCGGACCTTGGTAGGATAGGAGAGTAGTCCAAAAAATGGCAAATGCCGTTTAACTTGGGTAAATGCAAAATGATGCACATTGGCTACGCCAATCCCAAGTCGGACTACTCGATGTTTGGGAGTAATATCGAGGTGACTGATTTAGAAAAGGACTTGGGTGTGCTAATTAGCGGCGACCTTAAGTTTACGAAACAGTGCGTAGAGGTGGAAAAGAAAGCCCAGAAGTTGTTGGGTTATATCAGGAGGCAATTTCAGTTTCGGAACAGGGAGATTGTGTTCTCTCTATACAATTCCCTGGTTCGCCCGCACCTAGAGTATGTTGTGCAGTTCTGGTCGCCCACCTTCAGGAAAGATATTGAGAGACTGGAGCGAGTGCAGGTGAGGGCCACAAAGTTAATCCCTTCCGTTAGGCATATGGGCTACAATCGACGCTTACGCGCCCTGAACTTGTTTTCGCTGGAAACTCGGAGGCTGCGCGGTCAACTCATCGAGGTTTTCAAGCTCTTACGCGGGTTCAACGATGTCGATTTTAGAAGCATGTTTAGTTTAAATGATAACCCAACTCGCAACTATGGTTGGAAGTTGGATTTGAAACGGTTTAGGACTAGTGTGTGTGGGAATTACTTACGTATAAGATCTGTGACACGTGGAACAGTATACCTTCAGAAGTTGTGAACAGTTCCTCTGTGGATCATTTCAAGAAAAGGTTAGACCAAATCTTGCACACTATTTGAGTGTGAAAAAAATTTTCCCTGGCACCCGTTGCCATTGGTACCTCCTCGGTATGGGCCGCAAGGCCTTTTGAGGTACTTCTTTTCCTTGTAACTCTCTCTCTCTCTCTCTCTCTCTCTCTCTCAGGCGTATGTCCGCCTGTGTAGGGAAGTGAAGGCGAAGGTTAGGCTAGCGAAACGTAACGAAGAACTACGGGTGGCAAGTCTCTGCAAGGGGAACCCTAAGGAGTTCTTCAGTTATGTTAATAGTAGAAAGCCCATTAGAAGCGAAGGACCTAAGCGGCGTTCTGCGGACCTCCGACGCGGACATCGCCAATGTGTTTAATGAGTACTTTCCGGGAGTGTTCACCAGGGAGGACACCCGCGTCATCCCCGAGCCAGGCGTCAGGCACGAAGGTGCTGGCCTGGATAGTGTTCGGTGTACCGCGACAGTCGTTGCCGATAGAATAGACAAACTGAGCGCGTTTAAGGCTCCTGGGCCAGACCAGTTTCTCCCCAGTGTTGCGGGAGGTGCGCGACCAGTTGGCTCCCCACCTGGCTACAGTCTTCAACAAATCGCTGGAGACGGGCCAGGTGCCTGGTGACTGCAGGGAAGCCAACGTGACCCCTATCTTTAAGAAAGGGGATCACGAAAGTCCAGGGAACTATCGTCCCATTAGTCTCACTTCAGTAATAGGTAAATTATTAGAGGGGATAATAGCGGATAGGATCGTTGACCATTTGGATTCCTACAATCTGCTTGGGGACTCCCAACATGGGTTTAGACGGCATAGGTCGTGTCTCACCAACTTGCTCGAGTTTTTCCACATCATGTTGAGTGAGTATGATAAGAGTAGGGCGATTGATATACTTTATCTCGACTTTGAGAAAGCCTTTGATAAAGTACCTCACCGCCGGCTAATGGCGAAAGTGCGCGCGCTGGGTATCGGTGGGGAAGTAGGTAGGTGGATTGAAAACTGGCTGAAGAATAGGCGGCAGAGGGTTGTAATTAAAGGGGTTAGTTCGGGTTGGGCCTCGGTCACTAGCGGGGTTCCTCAGGGTTCCGTTTTGGGGCTACTGTTGTTTATCATTTACATAAATGATATAGACGGTGGCATTCAGTCGGATCGCCAAATTCGCTGATGACACCAAGCTTGGGGCCAATGTTGGGACGCCGGAGGCGATAGAGCAACTGCGTGCGGGCCTAGGTAGGATAGGAGAGTGGTCCGAAAAATGGCAAATGCCGTTTAACTTGGGTAAATGCAAAGTGATGCACATTGGCTACGCCAATCCCAAGTCGAACTACTCGATGTTGGGGAGTAATATCGAGACGACTGATTTGGAAAAGGACTTGGGTGTGCTAATTAGCAGCGACCTTAAGTTTACCAAAGAGTGCGTAGAGGTGGAAAAGAAAGCCTAGAAGCTGTTGGATTATATCAGGAGGCAATTTCAGTTTCGGAACAAGGAGATTGTGCTCTCTCTGTACAATTCCATGGTTCGGCCGCACCTGGAGTAGGCTGTGCAGTTCTAGTCGCCCACCATCAGGAAAGATATTGAGAGACTGGAGCGAGTGCAGGCGAGGGCCACAAAGTTAATCCCTTCCGTTAGGCATATGGGCTACAATCGACGGTTACGCGCCCTGAACTTGTTTTCGCTGGAAACTCGGAGGCTGCGCGGTCAACTCATCGGGGTTTTCAAGTTCTTACACGGGTTCAACGATGTCGATTTTAGAAGCATGTTTAGTTTAAATGATAACCCAACTCCTTGTAACTCCTTGTAACTCTCTCTCTCTCTCTGGGTCCTTTACTTTTTATCATCTATATTAATGATATAGACGTCGGGCTTCTAAGTGCAATCTCCAAATTTGCAGATGATACGAAATTAGGAAGTAGTGTAGGTACTCAGGAGGGCGTAAGAACGCTTCAGAACGATCTTGACAGGTTGGGCGAATGGTCTGCTACTTGGCAGATGCCATTCAACTTGGACAAATGTAAGGTAATGCACATACGTTATAAAAACCCGAAGACCGATTACTCTCTCTTGGGAAGGAACTTGACTGAGACCGATCTAGAGAAAGACTTAGGAGTCTATATCAGCAACGATCTGAAACCGTCGAAGCACTGTGCAGAAGTCGAAAAGAGGGCCTTAAAAATATTAGGTTATATTAAAAGACAGTTCCAGTTTCGGAACAAGGAGACCTTAATGTCTCTATAATTCACTAGTCAGACCTCAACTGGAATACTGTGCCCAGTTTTGGTCTCCATCCCTCAGGAAGGCCATAAAAAGGTTAGAAAGAGTACAAGCAAGGGCTACAAAATTGATCCCTTCGATGAGAATGCAAAGCTACCAACGGAGATTGGAGCACCTAAATCTGTTTACCTTAGAGACGAGGAGGTTGCGGGGTCAGCTTATTCAAGTCTTCAAGATGCTCAATGGAATAGACAGGGTAGATTAGAGAAACTTATTCTCAATGCCAATCCGACAAGAAATAATGGGTTTAAATTGGAACTAGACATTTAGGACCTCTGTTTGCGGGAATTTCTTTTCCTATAAAATAGTTAATATCTGGAACCAACTTCCCTCAGAGGTTGTTTCCAGTCATAGTGTAAATGTGTTTAAAAATAGGCTAGACAAAGTACTGAATACTCTCATAGTTTAAGACTAAAAAATAACATAATTCTGCAGGAGTTCGCTTGCACAGTGTCTCTGTGAGCATGCTAAATATAGAACTATTTATATATTCTCCACTTTCCTGTACAATTTCTTTGGCTACTTTTCCAGGGTCAAAGTATTTTCTTCAACCTTTTTCCGTACCTGCCTCTGGCAGGGAGGGAGCGGTGGGTGGGGAGAGAGCCTTCTACTTTTCTATCCAGTTTTCTACTACTGCTAGGATAGTTGAAAGACAAATAAACTTGTTTAATAACAGGAACCTCCCAGAGTGGACCGGAAGGTCTTTCAGGCTCTCTCTCTCTCTCTCTCTCTCTCTCTCTCTCTCTCTCTCTCTCTCTCTCTCTCATATAATAATCTTCACATTATGATTAACACTTTAAATACTGTCAATACTGTAAATAAAATTAATGAATCTGAAAATCAAAAGTGCTGCAAATCCATGGATCACTCCAGGAGTTATATCACTTCAATAAAGAACAGAGCTAAATTATTCAAATTACAAAGCAAAATTTCTAAAGTACAATATACTCAATAACGAAACAAATTAACTAAAATAATCAAAATTGCAAAATATAACAATGATAAAAAAATCAATTTTCCAAACATAAAGGAGACATGAAAAAAGCTTGGACAAACCATAAACAGCCTTCTCGGAAACCAAATTAAGGAAAATTCAATAGAGAAACTAAATCTTGGTAATAAAGAAATTACTGATGATACTTCTATTGCAGACTCTTTAAATATACATTTTACTTCAATAGCTGATAAGCTTCGCTCACAGTTACTAAATAACAATCACTCAACGTTACAATATATGGCACCCAGCCCACTAAATTAATTTTCTTTGGTTCTTGCTACTTCTACTGAGATCCGGAATATTATTGGTAAATTAAAAAATACAAAAAATAACATTCATAACATTTATTTCCTTATCTATATTGAAGCTTGCTGAAGATAAGATATCTGAAACTTTGGCTAAAATTACTTTGGCTAAAATTATTAATCAAAGTATTCCCAAAGGAATATTTCCAGCAATGCTAAAAATTCGTTGTGTAACATCCCTTTTTTAAGGGGTTGGTCATGCACTAGCAACTAATACGGGCCAGTGTGTTCATTATCTGTGTTCGGTAAATTTTTTTAAAAACTGTAAAAAGTAGAATGCAGCGATATTTAGAATCCTACAATCATTACGTCCAAGTCAATATGGTTTTCGTATAATAAAACAACGGGAATGACTATTTTAAATCTTATGAAAAATGCAAATAGAGCGGAAGAGAACAAAGAAATAATGATATCAATATTTATGGATTTGAGTAAAGCGTCTGATGTAATAGATCATAACATTCTACTCAACAAATTATATTGTTACGGCTTTAGAGGAGCAATCAGTGATTGGTTTAAAAGTTATTTGTCCAATAGATATCATTTTGTATCAGTAAATAAGATCTGCTCGCTCAACTAAAACGGTTGTCAAACATGGTGTACCACGGGGCTCAGTATTGGGTCCCCTGTTATTTTTATTATATATAAATGACCTTCCACGCTCATCCGATATGCTTAACTTCATAATGTATGCAGATGATACAACTGTCTTTTTCTTGCAAATATATTAATTCAGCTAAGAATATATTTAAATCAGAATTTGTCAATGTAGTGAAATGGTCGACCGCCAATAAACTCTTCCGAAATACCGGCAAAACAAATTTAATGATTTTTACTAATAAACGAAACGTATATCTTGATGAATAAATGTTGATGAAATAGCTGTAAAGGAGGTACTGTAACAAAATTTCTTGGTGTAATGCTAGACAAGAATTTGCAATGGAGTGATCATGTAAATTGTATCTCAAAAAAGATTTCGAGAAGCGTTGCTATAATGTTTAAACTTAAAAATGTAGACAATGAACAGGTTTTATTAACTCTGTATCATACTATTGTTCTTCCTCATACAACGTACTGTACCCTTGTTTGGGGAAACCCCACTAACAACTTTAAACAGTATCTTCGTCATAAAAAGCGATCAATAAAAGACCTGATCCTTTTCCTCCTTTACATGAACGACTTTCATCGGTCACTAAATAACTCTTCCTCTTATCAGTAAGCCGATGATACTTCAATCATAACCTCGCAAAGACTAGCTACCATTCCAAACGACCACCAGCAATGAACTCCAAAGTGTTTATGTATGGCTTAATGCCAACAAACTATCCTTAAATATACCCCTCCGAGCTTATATAGTGATCACAAAAAGAAATCGTTTTCCCCTTTAAGCCTGAACATAAATTCAATCCCTGTTCAACGAGTGCACTCAGCCAAACTTCTAGGAATTACCATCGATTCAAACCTTTCATTCAAAGAGCAGATTGAAGATCTATGCAACAAATTAGCCAAGGTCTCATTCATAATTACGAAAGCAGGTGCAGCACTCCCAAAACAGGTTCTTCGATCCATATACTTCACCATGGTATACCACACCCAGGGCCGGCGAGAGCTGCCACGGGCCCCGGGGAAGGATTGGTATATGGTATATGCCCCCCCCCGTTCACTCAGTATTTTATTATGAATGTTTTTTGTGCACATACCAAGCAAATTGATTATATGTCCGAGTCACTATTCAAAACATACAGTATGATAATCTCTATAAAATGTACGTTCATTAATTATATTTCCTCTCTGTTATTTAATCAATTGCTTTATTAATATTTTTAGATTTTATCCCCCCTCTTTCCGGGCCCCTGGGATTTAACCCAGCTTCCCCGCCCTTTCGGCGGCCCTGTCCACACCTACAATACTGCATTAGTGCTTACGGAAGCACACGTTAATTTACGCTACAGCCATTGTTAGTGCAAAAATATTAATAAGGAAAATCTATAAATGCAACGAGCATAATGAATGTACAGATCAAATGTTGCACGAGTTCAAAGTTGTTAAACTAGGAGAAATCAACAACCTAAGCATTGCCTCATGTATGTATCAAATCGTCCATAATACTGTACCAGAAATCATCTAAAACAAAATATTATCTTCCCAAACATGTGTATAAATGGATATATGCGAATAAACTCTTATTCAACCTGATAAAATCATCTTGTATGATTATTACCACAAACATACTAATACAAACTGATAGAAATAAAAATTTGGAATACTACTCTTGCAAGGGTGATGAGGTTAAAGTTCCTGGCATTAATTTAGAGGAAAAATTAAGTTTCAAAAGTCACGTATGACATATCAAATGCAAAATAGCAAGATTTCTCTTCGTAAACTAAGAAAAGACCTTTCCTCAAAACGTATTCCTTACCCTATATTATTCATTCATCCATCCACATTTATTATATTGCATTAAACATGGGGTAGTTCAAAGAAATATATAGAACACACTTTATGTAATTCATATAAAATGTCTGCCAACTCTCAAATAATGACAACAGACAAAGTCACTTTTCCCCAATGTTTAAAGAGTTAAATATTTTAAAACTAAATAATTTATACAAATTTAATATCGCTGTGAATATGTTCAAAGTTATCAACAAAAATTGACACGCATCATCCATTCGAAGAGCAAATCACCCCTCACCAATATACCATCATTATAATACCAAACTGCCCAGTGATTTTACACCCAAACCCTAACTATACAATAGAAACTGTAGGAAACGCACTCTCTTTCAAAGGAACAGATGTATGTAATGCAATTCCCATGCAAATCAGGCAGGCTTCATCACTGAATATATTTCGCAAATCACTAAAAAAAAAGTATTTAATTAGCTCCTACTTATGTATGAATTCATTGCTACCATTTTTACCGTAGTAATGAAGTTCCCATTTTTTAATCAACTATTTAAAATATGCTAATTTCGTTACACACTTTTAATTTCCTAATTTATTCTTTTTTTTTTATTTTTTTATTAATCATCATTTATTTTTTACTAATTATTATACAATAAATCATTTAATTTAAAATTATGTAACATTTTGTAAACTTTATATTATTGTTATTTTTATTTTTTGTTGTCTATTATTATTAATAGTTGCCACCTTCACTATTTTTAGGTAATAAATAAGCTAAATGCCATTAATTTTGCCTAAAAAGCCTCCATGCTTCCAACGACATATTCGGATAAGAGTACTGTGAATATATTAGTGTCATATCAAATCTCTAAAAACTGCAAACTCGCTTTCTTTCTAAATTTCATTTTGAATATATATATATATATATATATATATATATATATATATATATACACACATACAGGGTGTTCATGAAGTCACGCATCACAGGAACATAAGCAATGTCTATTTATTTATGGTTCCATCAGGCCAAATATGTTGAGGAACATTCAAAGAAACCTGCTTTTTCATTTACAAACATGTTTTGAGATTGATTGGTAGGAATCATTTCGAGCAAATAAATAAAACAAAAACAAAATTAATGTATTTTCCTATGATGCCTGACTTTATGGACACCCTATATATATATATATATATATATATATATATATATATATATATATATATATATATATACTTTACCTTATGAACCTTATGTTGTTTCGTGCGTTGGTCTCTCTTCACACGGAGGTCAAGCTGGTGGCCCCGCCTCTAGGTCTGGCCTGGTGAAGGAGCGAGTTGCTTTCTTGCGCCCTCCACCGTACATAGCCAGGCACGCCCGGCTCATCTGGTACTGTCCTGAGCCAGGCATCCAGTCTTTTCTTGAAGACTTCAACTTTGACCCCCGTTACGTTTCTGAGGTCCTTAGGAAGCTGGTTGAAAAGTCTTGGCCCCCTGACAACCAAGCTATTTTCCTTCAGGGTTGAGGAGGTCCCTTGTCGTGCCTTTAATTTGGGAACACTACATATTCTGCCTTTCCTATATTCCAGTGTTGTTTGAATGGTAATTGGGTTTAGTTTTAGGTTTGGTACCAGTTTTTCGATCATTTTCCATGTGTAGATTATGATGTACCTCTCTCTTCTTTCCAGTGAGTACAGATTTAGTTTACGTAGTCTTTCCCAGTAGTTGAGTTCTTTGCAGCCATCAATCTTGGCTGTGAAATGCCTTTGTGTTTCTTCTAGTTTATTAGTTTCTTCCTTTTTATATGGGGACGTCAAAACTGAGCAGTATTCAAGTTTTGGTATAATCAATGTTTTTAGCAGGGGAATAATTACTGTCCTGTCCCTTCTCTTGAACGTTCTTAGAACCTGCCCGGCGACTCTTTTTGCTTTATTTATCGCTATCTGATTTTGTGTTTCGAATTTCGCATCATCTGTCATTATTATCCCGAGATCAATCGCTTTCATGCTTCTCTGAATTTCCTGTCTATCTGGAGCATAATATGCAGTCTGTTTAAGTTCTTCTTTTCTACCATATCTCAAGAGCTGAAATTTCTCGGCGTTGAATGACATGTTGTTGTCTTCTGACCATTTGTATATTTTGTTCGTGTCCCTCTGCAAGGCCTCCACGTCATGTACATCACTGATTTTTCTGCTGATCTTTGTATCGTCTGCAAAGGATGTTACTATACTATTGCTGTTTACTCCGCTGTCTATGTCTGTTAGCATCATAATGAACAGGAGTGGGGCCAGTACTGTCCCTTGTGGTACTGAGCTGCGTACTTCCGATTCTGATGATGATATAGCTTGAATTTTGACGACCTGCAGACGATCACTAAGGAAGTTGTAGATCCATTTTCCCACTTTGCCTGTTATTCCCATGTCTTTAATTTTATGTGCTATTATACCATGGTCACATTTATCGAAAGCTTTAGCAAAATCTGTGTATATAACATCGTAGTTGTCATTGCCTTCCAATGCATCTAGGATATTGTTGTAGTGCTCTATTAGTTGTGATAGGCATGATCTACCTGATCGGAATCCATGCTGATTTTCGTTGAATCTTCCCCGTGTCTCCAGGAAATCATAAATTTTCTCTCTAACTATTCTTTCAAATAATTTGGTGAGGTGGGACGTCAATGACACTGGTCTATAGTTCTTTGCTTGAGATATGTCCCCTCCTTTATATATAGGGACAATGTTTGCTCTTTTCAAGATGCTCGGTATTTCCCCAGTGTCTAGGGATCTTCTCCATATCCAGTATAAAGGTGTAGCTATTTCATTTTTACAGTTTTTAATCAATAATGCGTTCCAATTGTCCGGACCTGCAGCTGAGTGTAGTTTCATTTGTCCTATAGCTCTCGCTACATCTTCTGGTGTGAACTCAAAGTCTGTTATATACTCTCCTTTCAATTCCTCTTCAAAGAATGCATTTATGTCAGGTATCGCTTTGTCACTTTTTGGGGTACTGAAAACTGATTCATATTGAGCCCTCAATGTATCAGATATTTCTTTTGGATCGTCGGTTAGTTCATTATTTCCCGTCCTTAAGGGCCCAATAGCGGCGCGCGTTTTTGTTTTCCTTTTTGCATAGCTATAGAAGTATTTTGGATTTTCCTTTATTGCTTCTACCGCCTTTTCCTCTTCCCTCTCTGTATGGTCCTTAATCAGGGCTTGTATTTCCCTATCGATACCCTCCAGTTTTTCTTTTATTGTTTTCCTGTCATTATCTCCGCAGTTTCCTAACTTCGCCTCCACTCTCTTTCTTTTGCGGAATAGTCTTCTCTTTTGCCTTTCTAGCCAGCTCCTCTATATATATATATTTTTTTTTTTTTCTATGACACTTAAGAAAAATATTTTTTCTCGGTTTCTGGACTAATTGGAGCAATTTATTTATTTTTTTTTATTTATTTATTTTTTTTTTTGGTATAAACTAATTCTGTATGATTACCTGCACGATACAACTGTAAAAATAGCAGGAACATTTAATTGACTTCATCCTGTTGCAGTGAACAAAAAATGGGCGTTTGTTTTCTGCATAGCGAAAAAATTCCTCTCAACGCAAATAAACTCGGAAATAATAATAATAATAATAATAATAATAATAATAATAATAATAATAATAATAATAATAATATTTTGTTTCAATTTTACATACATGAAAAATAACTAAACTGTACTCCAATTCGCCCTCTTTTGTAACTGCTTGAGAAGTACTGTACCTCGTTCTTAAAGTCTCGGGCTATGGGTGTGTTACACGGTTATTCTGTTTCCTTCAAGGTAAGTTGTGGCCACGTTGTAATACTGCTTCCCGGGACGTTGGGCCTAAGTGGTCGTTGGAATGGGGCCCGTCCTGTGTTCACATGATGTAGCAACCCGTTGCTCGGATCCCACGTAAAGCCCTAGGCACGTCCGTTATATAACTTCACATGTTGCTAATGAGGTTAAACAACCCTTCCCGGTCCTACCCATTTCGTCCACCAGAGGACACTGAGACGTGGGGTTACGCCATCAACGGGAAAAAGTGAGTCCCCTTTAAAAGTAAAACTGGATCGAGCCCAATACATTATGTACAGCAGGTTCGTCACTGTACCTCTATTTCTCAGACTGGCTTGGGACAGTTCATAGCCAATCATATCAAGCTATTTTTTCTGCTCTTAGCAAAACTACGAGACTATCTCGTTCGCAAACAGTCTATACAGGGTGATTAAAAAAATCCTGCCTCAAAAATAACGATACAATAACTACCTTCGAGGCAGGACTTAAGAATCACCCCGTATTTCTAAATTAAATTACAACTGCAGATAGTATAATTGTTACCAGTAGTGTAGCACCATTAATGATAAATATATAAGAGCTAAACTCATTAGCTTTTGTGTTTATGTTCGAAGGTAGAGCGAGAATACTAAAAGGTTGGACGTGTAATTTTGTGTTTGTTTTTAGAAAAATGCGAGAATGCAAAGCGGAAATGACACGAGAAATACAAAAGCGATTTGTTGTGCATAACAAGTGAAATGAGAATGGTCGCATACTACTCGCTACTCGGGTCAACTGAAGCGAGTCACTCTGCTAACTCCTAGATTATTATATGCCACCACAATCTAGAGTCTCGAACCCTCGACTTCAGTATTTTTACTTCGCTTATAGGCAAATGGTGTTACCCACTGAGTTACAAGCGCTGGTTTCATGTTGACGTTTTGTTTCATGCGCGCAAACAATATCTTTCATCCACATATAGACGAATTCTGTGGCGAATTCTCTATCTACTTTAAGAAATTTGGGATTTTTTTTTATGAAGAAAGGAGGGGCCAAGGGATTGGAACAGTTAAGTTCTTAATCTGTATTTGTTTATCATATCTTTAAACAAACGTTACCTGATTAGTTGTATTTTAAATTAAATATACACGGACAAATTTTCACCGTGCGTCGGTCTTTCTTTACACGAAGGTCAAGCTGGTGGCCCCGCCTCTAGTCGTGGCTTGGTGGAAGAGAGAGTTGCTCTCTTGCGCTCTCCACCGTAATATATATATATATATATACACACACACACACACACACACACACACTTGTTTTCCTTTTCAGTCCCATCCATTTTAAGTAAAAAAATATCAGTTTCCATCATCATCATCATCATGTATATGAATTTATGTTAATTAGATCTCATAACTTACATTTTGACCATCTCTGGTTGAACTCTTCCCTTCAACAGTAACACACACATGATGATCAAAATGGGGTCAGAATACTTTTGATAACCTCGTGGTATGTTGGTCAACTTTAAATCTGTCAAGCGACGTATGGGCAACTCTGTTGGTACAGAAGAAAACTCCACCCAGTCAATGAACAGTTCACTCTAACTATTACTAAATACATAACTAGTGAAATATTTTATTAACTAAATAATATTTAGGTCGGAGTGAATTAATTGCCAATACAGAGGGTTGACGAAAGTAAATAGACATTTTTTTTTTCCATAGTTTTTGATTTGATAATAAAAGTCAATAAATAATAAAATTATTGAATGAGTATATTTAGAATCGTGTTGGTTTCCCCTTTTCATTATGTGAAGCTGATACACGTTCTTGCATTCCACCTTCTGTATAAATGACAGGCATTCCTTCTAACACACACACACACACACACACACACACACACACACACACACACACACACACTCTCTCTCTCTCTCTCTCTCTCTCTCTCTCTCAAGAGCGTGCGCACATCTATCTATCTATGTATGTATGTACGAGTATATATACAGGGGTTGGAGAGAACAATGGAAATTTGCATTTTCGGTGATGTATTTTCTGCCATTATTAATGTTATCATGTACTTTACTAAATCGATATGTGAATGCATACTATACTACTAACATAACCTACTACTTTAATATGCTGATATTGATTTTTACCTATTCTTGAAGAAAAAGTAAAACATGGCATTTGGAAAAGATGTCACTGACTGTGAAAGAAGGATGATAGTTGACACCCGTTTGGTTGGTGCTTCAGTGACAAATGTCACCGAATTGTCCACGTATCTCGAGGAACAGTCCCCATGGTTATGAATACATGGAAGGAAATGAACAAATATATCAAATAAATAATAATGGTGGTCAAGCAACACTGACAGAATGAGAGAGAGCCACTTTATCTACAAGATGTGAAGCGCGAACCCAAGACTACTGCATCACAATTTTGTTCAGAACTTAACGATAGTCTGCGACGATTAATATCAATCAAAGCGATGTTAGTGGAACTGTAGTAAGCCCCTCATAACACCAACCATTGCAAAAGCTCGAATGAAGCTGGGGTTGGATCTAATAATGGGAACATTATTGTGCTTATGAGATGTAGTTTTTTCATTTCCTTCATTGTGTTCATAACCACGGGGGACTGTTCCTCGAGATACGTGGGCAATTCGGTGACTTTTGTCACTGAGACACCAACCAAACGGGTTTCATCTATCATGTCCTTTTTTCCAGGCGTAATTATGTATTTATTCTGCAAGAACAAGAAAAACTATCAGCATATTAAAATAGAAAATGTTCTCAATATCATATGTATTTATTCATTAAGTTCATAAAATATATATATCCATTAATATAATTAATGATATCAGAGAATATAGTAGCGAAACCGAGTGTGTTCCTTCTGTCCAACCCATATATGATGAATTTCACAATTAAACACATGAAATTAATAAATCTACAGTGGCGCTCATAAGTATTCGTACAGAAAAATATTTCAGTTATACAGTTATATTCGTCCTTATCTTTTGTACCATGCAAAGGATAGTTACGAAAAGTTTACCATTCGTTTGAAAAAATTTAACAAATAAAAAATTAGTTTAACTCCAACATATAATGCAAAATATCAAAGAATTTTTGGGGGAATAAAAAAAGTTAAAATGCAAAAGTTTTTGTATATTTAATTACAAAATTATTTAATTTAGCGTGTCTACCTTTTGCTTGAATGACTTCAATGATTCGTTGCAATTCATTCAGATTCGAAGGGTTTCTCTTGCGGACACCTTTTTTTCAAATCAGACGATAAATTCTCGATTAAATTGAGGTCTGATCTGGGTTTTGACTGGGATTCTCGAGAAGCTTGAAATTCTTTTGTTAAAGCCATTTCATGGTGCTCTTACCTTTATGTTTTAGATCATTATCTTGTTGCAGGACCTAATTGCGACCCATTCGCAACTCCCGAACTGAAGGCAATATATTTTCTTCTAAAATTTCCTGATATTTCTTCGAATTCAAGATTCCATTGATGAGAATAAGTTTTTCTGCACCAGAAGCACTAAAGCATCCCCAAAGCAGTACACTATCACCATCATGTTTAACCATAGGAAGGATGTTTTTTCTTTGAATGAAGTACTTGATTTTCGCCAAACATACCGTTTCTCGTTGTTCACGAATAATTCAATTTTGGTCTCGTCTCTCCAAAGAACTTTCTTCCAGAATGCAAATCCATCAATTTGATGATCCTTGGCGTAATTTAAACCAGTTTCTTTGTGATCATTTCGTAGCAGAGATTTTCTTCGTGCAACTCTTCCATGCAGACCATTCTTTCTCAATGTACGACGTACAGTAGAGGAATGGATAGCGATCTTAGACAGTTTTAATGTTTGGAAAATATCACCACCTATCACTTGTGGATTCGCAGTAGCCATTCTTTCAATTCGTCTAGCTGTACGTTCTGAAATATTCCACGGTCACCCGCACCTTGGTAAGTTTTGATTGCTCCAAACCCTTTCCATTTCTGTATAACTGCAGCAACCGTCGAAATGGAATTCAAAGTTCTTCTTTTATCTTCCTATAACTTTTTCCAGATTCCAGCAATAACCGATCTCTTAAGATCTGTATACAGTTCTTTACCACGACGACCCACTGCTCCCGAATGCCTTGTACACTCAGCCTCAGGTAGGGTGGATCGATTTTACATTTTTTTCGATTTCCATATTCTAATAGAGACAAAAACTTGCGCATGCATGAGAAAATAGCCTCTGCAAAATCTTAGCTTAATAGGTAATCATCTTCTGCCCCCGGCAGAGCGATGAAAATCATATTTTAGTAGTCAAAAACGTATTTTTCTTATAATTTTTAAAATATTTCAATATGCATCAAAATTATTCCTAATAACTATAAAGTCGATGAAAAAGACCTCATATGATCGTTTTTCCAAGCGCGTTGTCCTACGTTAATATCTTTTGCCCCCGGCAACAACGTCAAATGTTGAAAAAATAGGTAATTTATATACATATTTTCAGATCGGCTCTTTGTCTTAAATAATGCATTTATATATTTCCCATAGCATTTATATCGTTGCTTAGGCATGAAATAACACACGCAAAATTTTATGACTCTAGAGTAACATCTTCTGTCCCCGAGAAAAGTCTAAATGTGGATTATAATTACGTTAATGCGATGTTATAAGTACGATAAGTACTAAGTACAGCTCCTCGCTTGCTAATTTTATAAAATTAGCAACCCAGAACTCACCACGAGGAGGTGGCTGTACGTCGAGTTCCACCCTATCCAGCCCCAACCACCCTTCCTTTGGCTGCATGTCGATTTACATACGGTAATCTTTCTTAGAATCAAATCGTGGAATTTTTGTTCGGGAGTGAAGACGGGAGCGGATGAATCCGTCCCTCTCTTCTATTCAACTTACACTGGCAGAGGCTTCGGTTACTAATTTGATGAGTCTCTCGACCGCTTGAGTATGACAAGGGAATAGTGGGATCAGTCCATCAGGCTGGTCTCCCGTCTCAACAAACTCTTTTATTCGGGTATCAGGTATTGTTTTTGTAACGGGGGGTTCGGTCACCTCAGCCGTTTGCCAGTTGATCATTTCGTAATAGTTTTGACTATCGTAGAGCAGCTCAGGCATGGCGAAGGCTCGAATTTCCCCCGCTGGTGATTGTTTTGATCGTGCTTTTAATATTCTTCTCCATCCCAATTCTCTTATGTGTTGTTGCTCATCGGCATGTAGCATGGAGATCAAAATATTTTCTGGGTGAGCAAAGAAAGAATTTCTACGGAGGACTTTGTTGGCGATTGTCTTAGATCTTTGAGGCATGGTCTGAGAGAGACGCATCATTTCGAAAAAATGTTTTGCGCCCTCAGTGAAACTGGAGTTTTTCTTTATCTTAAACCAAATTGGTGCGTAAACTGTCATAATGAATCGCACAATTTCGTTGAAGATGCTGGAGGGTTCACTGGTTGAAACATAGAGGCGCAGAAATCTATTTGCTGTTGTCAGCCACCTGGAATGCGCCATCTTACCTGGATTTCGAGCCGCGAGAGCTGAAGAGCAGCTACCGCTCGACACTGCTCTGTAGATGCCTAACAAATATTTTTGGTCAGTGCTCAACTCGGCATCATCTATGTCAATGTCGGGAGATGGAATGGCATCGAATTCTGTAATTGGAAGTTTTTCGCAGTCGTTCAGTTGTTTTCCAACTGGTCCAGTAAAGCCCATTGGCCCAGTTGTTTTGCCGTCCAAGTCTTGAATGAGGTGTCGCAGTGATAATTCATTACCGTGTAATAGGCATATGATCCACTGAACTGGCCTTTGTAGTTTCATTTCAATCATACGAATGGCTCCACCCTTTCGACCCGTGTTCACTGCGGTACCATCACAGCCGATAGCCACAATGTCGTCCGTGCTAATATTGTTAGTCTCTAGAAAGTTGATGATACCTGATGTTATTGCAGCGGCAGAACCTGATGCAGGAGTGAAATGCCCCATGTACTGGGATTCTGGTTCTTGAACTAAAACCATATGCTCTTCTACCACAGTCCTTCTATGCTTCACATTGTCTATTTCTTCTTGTGTCATTGTTTTATCTTTACGTCCGTCAAAGAAAATGCCCTGTAATGGTAGCGTGATCTTGTCATCTTGCTGATGCTCAGAACGAACTCTTTTTCTGGCTCTTCTTATCTTATTTCGATCAATCACTGAACTGACATCATCTTCTCGTATCCAGCCAACATCCTCTAACAACGAAGAAGCAATAAATGAAGCAGCTCTGTCTGAGACGCCCGTACGATCACAAGCTTCAACAAATACCTGGAGTTTCATTCGTTTTTTTTCCTTTATGTCATGTTTATCTCTCGGTGTTAGTTCATACGATGACGATGATTCTATAGATGTATCCTCGGTTTCACTAGAGGCTGACGAAGAAGGTTGTTCTTGAGAAGTTTCTTGTCGTTTACTAGTCGACGGCTCTTGATGTTCTGCTATTCCTTCTTGTTTCAATATCGCCAATCTTCTTGCAAGAGTCATCTCGTTTTTATTTGTTGTTTCAACATCCAAAGTTCCTATTGCCATTTTGCGATCACTTCTTTGGTCGAGTAAAAACTGTTGCTCTTTCAGTGGTACTCGTCGTTCACGAGGGCAGCTGCATTTTGTCAAATCAGGGCATTTACAAGCCGATATGTCAAATAAGGTGGTCTTAGTTGATTTCTTGAAGGCCTCAAGATTTTTCTGTAACGATTCGTTCTTCTTTTTCGCGTTCAGTGATTTGATGATGTTAGCCATTTTATGACGATAACTTTTCAACATTTGATTTATCCGTGCTGTCGAAACTGTTGGAATGGAAGCTAATTTCCACAAGTATTCCAGTCTCTCCGTGACCACAGCGGCGATGTCTTTGAATGGAGGTTCCTTCTTTGATGATCTCAACTCAGTTCTCACATGATAGTAGTATTGCATCACATCTTCACATGTGTGAAAACATCGCAAATTCAAATCTTTCCCAGCACCAAATATTGGACACGTAACCGATCTTCTAGTTGTAGCGGTAGCCATCCTGTAAAGATTAAAGAATAATGTATTGTTCTGTTACGCAATAAAATCGAAAAAAACAGAGTTATGAGAAAAACAAACAAGGATATGAGCAGAGAGATTGAGCACACTGAGGACTCTGAGTGAGGAGCCACACACACACACTGAGGACTCGAGGAGCCAGCTGCAAAATACACACCTGCCTTCGACGCTGTCAAAAGGCAACTGAGGGAACTGCGCAGTGCGTACTGGCGCGTCAGTGGCAGCTGCTGCTGGCAGCACTCACCAGAGATGACGTTTAAACCCTAGCCTAGAGTCATAAAATTTTGCGTGTGTGTTATTTCATGCCTAAGCAACGATATAAATGCTATGGGAAATATATAAATGCATTATTTAAGACAAAGAGCCGATCTGAAAATATGTATATAAATTACCTATTTTTTCAACATTTGACGTTGTTGCCGGGGGCAAAAGATATTAACGTAGGACAACGCGCTTGGAAAAACGATCATATGAGGTCTTTTTCATCGACTTTATAGTTATTAGGAATAATTTTGATGCATATTGAAATATTTTAAAAATTATAAGAAAAATACGTTTTTGACTACTAAAATATGATTTTCATCGCTCTGCCGGGGGCAGAAGATGATTACCTATTAAGCTAAGATTTTGCAGAGGCTATTTTCTCATGCATGCGCAAGTTTTTGTCTCTATTAGAATATGGAAATCGAAAAAAATGTAAAATCGATCCACCCTATAATATGTACAGGCATCCGACTTCCATGAAGACTTACAGAGAAAATTGCCAGTAGTTTCTAATTAATAAACAGCCAACTACTAATAAAAATTTTAAATTCTTCAAGCCTAAGGTGGACACACAAACTATTAAATAAGTTTGTAAATAAATGCATGAAAATAAAAACCCACTCTAATAGACAGAGTTTATTTCCACAACAGTTTCGACGCCCACTGGCATCCTCCTCGGGTGGATACAGAAACACGAATCGTGTTTCTGTATCCAGCCGAGGAGGATGGCAGTGGGCGTCGAAACTGTTGTGAGAATTAAACTCGGTCTATTAGAGTGGGTTTTTATTTTCATATTTTGACCTTTACGTAGAAAAAAGTGAAGTTTTTTGCATTTAAAATGTATGAAAACTTTTGCAATTTAACTTTTTTATTTTCTTCAAATTCTTTCATGTTTTAAATTATATGTTGTAGTTGACCTAATCTTTTTTATTTGTTAAAATTTCCATAACTATCGTATGCATGGTACAAAAGATAAGGACGAATATAACCAAAATATTTCTCTGTACGAATACTTTTGAGCGTTACTGTATAAATATTACATACAAAAAGAAAAAATACTGTATACAAAACGATCTCAGGCCAGAGAAGGCTCGCTTTAAATGCTTGTGGGTGTGTAATAAATAAATAAATAAATAAATATATATATATATATATATATATGTAAAGAACGACGCTTTTGTAGAAGAGCGTTCCGCACAAGATGAGGAGGGAGAACAAGCAAATGAAAAATGAGGTACCTCCCAGGAATCGAACCCAGGATCATCCAATTGCCGGTCGGATATGTTAACCACTACACCAAGGACCCCGATTAGTCAGTACGGCATACGAAGGTGCCCCCTCAGGGCATTTGATTCCGCTCGTATGTAGGAGAATTACGAGTACTGACTAATCGGGGTCCTTGGTGTAGTGGTTAACACATCCGACCGGCAATTGGATGATCCCGGGTTCGATTCCTGGGAGGTACCTCATTTTTCATTTGCTTGTTCTCCCTCCTCATCTTGTGCGGAACGCTCTTCTACAAAAGCGTCGTTCTTTACATTAATTATACTGTGTTGTTTGCAGTTAAAATGTGTATATATATATATATACACACACATATATATATATATATATATATATATATATTACAGGGAATCTGTATAACTAGGGATTTCATGAAATCCCTAAAATGTTCAGGGATCAAGTAAGGTTAAGTCGTGATATTTTCATTAGTTTTAACGAAAATATCACGACTTACCCAAACCAATCGTCAAGGCCATACAGTTGACCTAACCGGACATTCAATTAACCTAAAACCAGGCATTCATTAATTTCCCCGTAGGTTTAACAAAAATATCACGACTTAACCTTACACGAAATCCCTGAACATTTTAGGCATTTCATGAAATCCCTAATTCCGCAGATTCCCTGTAACATATATAAATATATAATGATTTCATATCTTCCTCTATTCACGTTACATAATAATTTGCATTATAATTTCATCATTACATTGATGAATATCGAAATACTTCATTAATTAGTCAATTATGAAAAAATGTAACGAACTTTGGCCAAAATTTAAAAGAATAATAATTGCTTTTTAATTTGGGATGCAGAATTCATTAACGTTTGGTTAATTATCTGTTCAAGCTGCTTTCATAATGAGGATACAATGGGGGTCCTAATGAAATTTACTTCCTTACATATGGAGAGAGAGAGAGAGAGAGAGAGAGAGAGAGAGAGAGAGAGAGAGAGAGAGAGAATTAAATGCGTTGCTGAGAAAATATATATATACATATACACATATGTATATACTGCTACACACACACACGGGGATACATACATACATACATATAAATGCGCGCGCACACACACACACACACACATAACACTCGTATATACGAGAAGTTGCAGAATTGCGAAAGAGACTGTGGAAAAAAATTTTGAGAAGTAAAATTGCCTTTAAATGCAACATAAGACAGTAACAGTACTTCTCCATTCCTGAAAAGGATGAAAGATCAATACTTCGTTTGTAGACAACTGCAAGAAATAATTTATGCAATAATAAAATGGTTTTTTTTTCGTAAATTCTTAAGTTGAAACTATTTGTGAAAGAAAAAGTTTTTTTTAAATATGCAGATTAAAACCTCCTTTGAAAAGGTGTCCAGAAAAGTATTTAGATTTGGGGTGAACGAATAAGGAATAAAGAAAGTTAGAAAGGATTGTGTGTGTGTGTGTATTAGGGTGGCCCACTTTTCAATTTTTTTTGAAAAGTATAGGTGATCGTGGTTTTTCCCATTATTTGGCACTATACTAGCACATTGGTACCATTTTTACAAAAATTGATCAATATTTAGGGGTCTCGCATCGACCTTGAAATTACTAGTTTTTTTTTTTAAATGCTTACTTTTTAACTTTTTACTGAATCAAGATAAATCATTAAGTAGGGATGTTTACTGAATCCTCTTAATGAGAGAAGTCGTTTGGTGTGCCTGCCAATGTCATACGACTAACGGTTTAAAGGTTGTGCCTGTATACAGTTAATACCAATGTGCTAGTATAGTGCCAAATAATGGGAAAAACCACGATCACCTATACTTTTCAAAAAATGAGTCACCATACCCGGGCGGAATGTATAATGTATATAGGTAATTAGAAAATGCACTATGCCTGTGCCAGGTACCTAACCTATTTCTTTTTTTGCAGATCATAACATTTTGAAATTCTGTCTGAGTTCCTCATCCTTTGTCATGGACAAATCGATGGCAACCATAACTGGAAGAACTCTTGAAGCTACAAATAGAGAGTCATCAAAAGGAAAGGCGAAAATAACATCGCTACCTTCTCTAAGATCGGCCTCGGAAATTTTTTTAGTTGGCCAACCGTCGTCCTCCATCAGTGGTAGCAAATTGCCAACGACACGGCAGGTTTTGCAATACTTCTTCAGTGTTATCCAGTACACTGCTAACAGGAAAGACGCATTCAAAGAAACCGTAAACAACGTCTTAAAGTTTTGGAACATGGCCCGCATTAAAACAATCACAAAGCTCAATTGCGAACGGAAGCTAGAGGCATTGTGGAAAGAGTGGCACTTACTCCAAAAGAGCAGAAAACGAGAAACTGACGCCGGAGGAAAACGGCAGAAGTTTTCGGACAGTGTGGACAAGCTGTGGGATGTCAGAGCATCTGACGCTGTCGAAGATATAAAGAAGAATCGACTGCTGTCCGACAAGGACAAGAAAGAAGACATTGACTTCTACCTCGATCAACGTGGTCCTCGGGTGGCAACGATGAGCGGGAACGATAAAGTTTTCGCTGTAAAAAGAAAGCTACAGGAAGGAAGAAAACGTCCTCGCCAGGAGCCGCAAACCTCAAAGTGTGCATACGAAACCGGAGATGAGGCCATGGAGAATGATGATACTGGCATGTCAGGAGAGTCGGAGACAGAACTAGCGTTCCCCTGCCGAAAGAGCCAAATGTGTCTGTCAATCTTCCTCGCCGCATCCTTAATGCACTGCTGTCATGGAAGTGGCTGATCGTTTCCGCATGTCCAATAATCAGGTGCGTATTGTGTATAGTATTCATCGATAGCGTCAGTTTTAAAGTGTCCCGTAACCCACATGTATTCTTGACAGTTTCCTTTCCACTTTCCATTCTCTACATAGGTAGTAAGCATTGTGGCTGCTATCACACGTTCGGCGGATCCACCAGCAGACCTCAATCAGTTCAGCATCTCGAAAGAAACGGCTCGCCGGGGAAGAGTGTCACATCGCCATGAAGCGGCGACGGCTGTGAAGGACTCCTTCACGCCACCGAGGCACACTGTTGTCCACTGGGATGGCAAAATGGTCAAGGTCAGTTGATTAAGTTTTCATAGCTATCAATTTAGTAATGAGATTCATGAAGCATAATGTCAATTAAAAAGAGAACTGAATGTGAACAAAAATAGGTTACTTCACAACCATGAAATTGAAATATATGGCATGTGTTTCAGAACTTCCTTGGAACGGCGGAGCACCGCCAAGCAATTCTCATCTCCGGGGCTCCTCATTGCACAGAAGGAAAGTTGCTGTCAGTCCCAGCTGTTGCTGACGGCACCGGACTGTCGCAGGCGCGGGCAACCATACATACTCTCGAAGATTGGGGATGTGAGGAGAGCGTCATCGGACTCTGCTTCGACACCACTTCCACCAACACGGGGAGGGTGCAGGGTGCAGTTGTCCGGCTGGAAAACATGCTCGGGCGACCGCTACTCCAGCTGGGATGCCGTCATCACGTCCTAGAGCTTATCGTGGGGGCAGTATAGGTGATCGTGGTTTTTCCCATTATTTGGCACTATACTAGCACATTGGTATTACCTGTATACAGGCACAACTTTTAAACCGTTAGTCGTATGACATTGGAAAGCACACCAAACGACTTCTCTCATCAAGAGGATTCAGAAAACATCCCTACTTAATGATTTATCTTGATTCAGTAAAAGGTTAAAAAGTACGCATTTTTAAAAAAACTCGTAATTTCAAGGTCGATGCGAGACCCCTAAATATTGATCAATTTTTGTAAAAATGGTACCAATGTGCTAGTATAGTGCCAAATAATGGGAAAAACTACGATAACCTATACTTTTAAAAAAAAATTGAAAAGTGGGCCACCCTAGTGTGTATGTATGTATGTATGTATGTATATATATATATATATATATAGAGAGAGAGAGAGAGAAGAAGTACCTCAAAAGGTCTTGCGGCCCATACCGAGGAGGTACCAATGGCAACGGGTGCCATGGAAAAATTCATACACCCTCAAATAGTGTGCAAGATTCGGTCTAACCCTTTCTTGAACAGATCCACAGAGGAACCGTTCACAACTTCTGAAGGTATCCTGTTCCACGTGTCACAGATTTTATAAGTAAAGTAATTCCCACACACACTAGTGCTGAACCATTTCAAATCTAACTTCCAACCATTGTTGCGAGTTATCATTTAAACTAAACATACTTCTAAAATCGATATCGTTGAATCCGTGTAAGAGCTTGAAAATCTCGATGAGTTGGACCGCGCAACCTCTGAGTTTCCAGCGAAAACAAATTCAGGGTGCGTAAGCGTCGATTGTAGCCCATATGCCTTACGGAAGGGATTAACTTTGAGGCCCTCGCCTGCACTCGCTCCAGCCTCTCAATATCTTTCCTGAGGGTGGGCGACCAGAACTGCACTGCATACTCCAGGTGCGGCCGAACCAGGGAATTGTACAGAGAGAGCACAATCTCCTTGTTCCTAAACTGAAATTGCCTCCTGATATAACCCAACAGCTTCTGGGCTTTCTTTTCCACCTCTACGCACTGTTTCGTAAACTTAAGGTCGCTGCTAATTAGCACACCCAAGTCCTTTTCCAAATCAGTGGCCTCGATATTACTCCCTAACATCGAGTACTCCGACTTGGGATTGGCGTAGCCAATGTGCATCACCTTCCATTTACCCAAGTTAAACGGCATTTGCATTTTTCGGACCACTCTCCTATCGTACGCAGTATTGTTATTATCATTATTATTTTATTATTATTGTTATTATTTGTTTTTACTATTACTTACCATTTTCAGTTCTCTTATGTAGTAAATAAACGAAATCCCATTAATTTTGCCTAAAAAGCTTCCATGCTTCCAACGTCATATTCAGATTAGCAGATTAGAATACTGGGAATATATTAATGCCATATCTAATATCTAAATTGTACTGAAAAATATTGTAAAACTCCGTCACTTTTATTGTTTTCTAAATAAAGATTTTTGTTTTAGTTTTTAAAAATTAAAAAATATGAAGATTTGAATTAAGGAGAATGGAGTACTATTTAATCAAACTCATTGGAATGAATTAAAATTGGAATAAGATTGAGTAAATCGCAGTAGAATAAAATTGAACGAATTAAATCGATCGAAATTAAATAAAGTCAGTCTTATTCCATTCGACAGATTCGTCATTACCAAAGGAACAAAAAATTTTAAATTAGTAAAGTAGTAAATCCTAAGCTGGTAAGCCTTAGTAAATCTTTAACAAAACAACACTACAAAATGTTTCCTCACACACACACACACACACACACATTACAATATATATATGTGTGGTGGTGGTGGTAGGCGCCTCGGTGGTGTAGTGGTTAGCGTCGCTGACTACGAATCCATTGGCCACGGGTTCGAGACCCGACGGCAGCCAGCGCGCAGCAAAACCCAGCTGTTCATCCTTCCACAAAATAAAGAAAGTGGTTGGTAGATAAATTGGTGGCCTAGTGGTTAAGACGCTGGGCTGCTGATGGGGCGTGGTTCGGATTCCAGTTAAACTGTAGGTCTAAGGTGAAGTGAAAAGCTTGACCTTCGTCAGAATGAACAATTCGGGCGGAAGCTAACCAAAGGTTATATATATACCCACACAAGAGTAGATTATATTCTCGTATATACAAGTAAAATCAGTATTAGAGAACAGTGCATTAAGGTTCATCGTACAAGTTTCGCTACTTCATTTAATGATGGGGTTCAAGACAAGTTCCAGAAAACTTCAGCCTATCAAAATGAAATTATAGATTTAATCCGGTAATGAAAAAGGTCATCACAAAATCTACCTATACCTTGTCTGTTACAGCCATTCATAATTTTTCATACACCTAAACGACTTAAACATTGGTAAAATGTTCATAGAAAATGGAGAATGATGAATTTTAATGATCAACTCAAATATATATGTATATATATCGGCCCTGGTTCGATTCCCTGCGGCGGTGACGGCGGCGCGCAGCTCAGCCAGCTGTTCATCCTTCCATACATTAAAGGTGGTTGGTAAATAAATGGGTACCCTGGGTAGCTTAGTGATTAAGACGTTGGGCCATACTTGAACTAGAGGTTTCAGGAAACAGCCTTCGGTCTTTATCAAGTACTGCAACCGTTTTTAATTTTAAACGTAGTGGATTGCAGTAGTGTTTATTCGAAAAATGAAGACTACATAACTGATAACTTTTGTGATCAATTGATTCATATGAAAAGTCTGTCTGTCCACAATTCATTAATCACAAATGGCAACGAGTTTTGTCGCGTGGAAAGTAATGAAATGTAATGTTGTCCTTGTGATTGAGAATCTGAATAGAATTACATCTGTAAGAAACACAGTATCTACCGTTGAAAATTTAACTGAAATATAGTATTTCCACGTTTAAAAAATTAGTAAGAACGAACACAAAACGTAACACACACAAACAAAATTTTGAAACTGAGGATATTTTTTGAGCCAGAGGGCGCTGCAAGATACTAACCTAGTATGGAAATATAGAAATTACAAACGGATGCAGTACCTGTCATAGGTCTAAGGCTATTTCCTGATTCATAAACCAGTAATACTAATTGACTGAGTTGGCCTAGGGTCGATACATTATCGATGATAACACTGGGCAACACGTATTTTATTGAATGATATCAGACACTTGATTCTAGGTAATTTGGGTGCGCTGAATACGAATTTCAACTCGGTTTGGCTCTATCAGGTCCTGATTCTTGTCGACAGCCTATGTGCCATTTTCCAGATTTTTCAAATTAGAACTAAAAATTAAGTCATGTGTTAATTTTTTTTTCAAGTTTCATGAATACAAGCAGTTCAAACTACAGTAAAATTACATTATAACGATAGAAATGACTTAAAATAAAAAACAAAACAGATATGAAGCTTTCACTGTGGCAAAAATTTTCTTTTGTAAGACTTTCTAGCGTATTTGCTTGTTGATGGCAGGTCTCTTTTCAAGCACCAGCAGTAATCAGCCATCATGTGGGAATCCCAGCGGCCTTGGTACCGTTCCTCCATAATTTTGATATCTGGTGGAATCTTTCCCCTTGTTCGTCACTTACATCACCTAAATTACTTGGAAATTGGTCAAGATGGCTATTCAAAAAATGCATTTTTATGCTCATATTGCAACCTAACTCTTGTGGTCCCTTAAAAGTTTTTTTACGATTTCTTCGTAGTTATCTGCCCTATAATTGCCTAAAAAGTTTTCTATCAAGTCCACGAATGAGAACCAGCCATTTTTTTCGCGTTCATTCATGACATTAGGAAAATTGCTGTCTTTAATCATTGTTCTTATTTGTGGACCGTCGAAATTCCCGCCTTGATTTTTTCATAACTTAAACTTGGAAATTTTGAAGTTATGTATTTGAAACACTCGCCGTTCGTATCTAAAGCTTTTACATATTGTTTAATGAGGCCTAGTTTTATATGCAGAGGAGGAAATATGATTTTATCTCTGCTCACTAAAGGTGGATTAATTACGTTTTTTTCTCCGACAGTAAGTGATGTTCGTGCTGGCCAGATTTGTTTGAAATAATGTTCTTCCTTGGCTCTGCTGTCCCATAAGCAAAGGAAGCAGGGATATTTAGTATACCCTCCTTGTTGTCCTAGCAGAAAATTAACCATTTTTAAGTCAACACATATGATCCACTCGTGCTCCCTATATTTGATAAGATTTAAAACCTTTTCTATATGTTCATACTTTTCTTTTAATTTTATTGAGTGCCCAATCGGTATCGAGCCGTATAGATTGTCATTATGCAACAACACACACTTAAGACTTCTTTCGAACTGTCTAAAAACAAGCGCCAATCATTTGCATCGTAAGACTCAACCCCCATCTTCTTTAACAAACCAACTATGTCGCAGCAATATACTAAACTATCCTCTGTTCTAAAATATTTAACAAGTTCTTCTTCTCTTTTTCTGTAAAATGAAATGTATGTGTTTGAAGTAAGCAAGTTTTTCTCTTAAGTCTTGAAGCTAAAATTTCCGCAGCCTTTTTTGGCAAATTTAGATCCCTTACAAGATCATTCAACTCGGCCTGGTTAAACGTTTGCGGATCGTTTTGACTTTCAAATACGCTGGGGTCAAAATCGGTGTCTGACTCCTCAAAGTGCATAACAATATTTTCAGGAACATCTTCAACTAATTCTTGAGTTGGCAGACCCTTAAATTTTGGAATGGGGATCTCATTTGAATGTAGCACAGGTCGTATCGCGGTGTCGAAATTTGGGTACTCGATACAATGTTTATTTTTCTTAGTGAAGCCCGAAGTCTTGACAAAGCAAAGGTAGCAATCGGTCTCGTGGTTAGTAGGCTCTCGCCACACCTGATATGGAAAAAAAATTGTAAAGCGTTAACAAAAGCGACGAGAGACTTGTTTTTATGAATTTTATCAAAAGTTATCACCCAAACATTTAACATTTCTATGTGTTTCAACCTTATGCAATATTTGAGATTCTTATAAACATTTTCTGTAAATTTTTGTTTATGTACCTAAGTTACAATTACATTTAGGTAAGTTACAGTATACTAGTGATTAAATTACGTAGTTTTATGAAATCATAAACTTACCATCGGAACTCCAAAAGGTATTTTTGAATCCGAACCCTTCGTCCAATGTCGCAGTCTTTCAATGCATATAGTGCAGGCTTTATGTGGAGCCCACGATTTATCTTGGTCCCCCAGTTTTATGCCAAAATAAGCTAAGTAAGCTCTTTTTACGAAGTCAGTTATATTTGCTCGTTGATGTGGAAGTGTAAAATTTCCACATATATAACAGAAGGAATCAGGGTTGTTTTGCATTTGAACTTTCTAGTGCTTGATGACATATTGCTTGATTGTTCTGCCAATTTGTAAAGGTATTTAAAGCCCTTAATTCATATAAATTTAAGAAAATCTGAAATATAAACACAAAAATTAGTTTAAATAGGTACTTATTATGAAATAGGTACTTACAATCTATGAAATTAAACTAGAAACACGGATGAGTAGGTACAATATAAATTACGTCTAATTAAATCAACTATATTAAATCACGATGACAAAATTACTCACTAAATCATATGCCAATTCAAAATTATGTTAATGCCCAAACTTAATTAACTAACTCAACTGACTGACTGACTGACTGACTGATTGAATTGACTGATTAACTCTGGAAACGAGTCGCTTTTATATATTTTAGTTGTCCTCTAGAATACTCTACAGAGAACAGGAACGCTCGAGAAAATTTTAGAATTCTATGATATTTTTAGCTTAATTTACTAATATTAAAATGGGTTAAAAATTACAAAATTAAAAATATTTTTAGGGTGTTACATATAAAAATATACATAATACAACAATACCATAACAATAGGTACAAATACCAAGATAAAAACCTAGTTGCATAATGTGTAACTGCAAAAAGACTTAGCGAGTATTGAGAAAAAAACCTTTTTATGAATACGACGAAAGAGGAGGGGTGTTGAGCAAAATCAGGACCTGATAGAGCAAAACCGAGTAAAAATTCGTGCTCAGCGCACCCAAATTACCTAGAACTAACTGTCAAATCTAATTCAATAGACAAAAAGTTGAAATTTGTTCCCCAGTGTAATGTATCTTAGACACAAACTGTATCTTGTATCCGTATCTTGAACAAAAATATAAAAGCATCTTGTATTTTTTATACAAAATTATCCGTATCTTGTATTTTAAAATATATATTTCATACAAGATACATTTTAGGAAGCTCAATCCCCACCGTCGTTACTTTTGAAACAAAAATTACGGATCTTCCGACTAATGGGAGTGTCAAATGTATGATAGCTAATCTCGAGGGGTGAACTATAGCACAAGCGCAATTATTATTCCCTGAGCCGCAGTGGCGTAGGCAGGATTACTAGAAATGTCGCTGTGGTCAAAGCTCTCCGCATTTCCGCGTTCATATTTTACTCTAAATAACTGGAGAAAGATACCTGGTTCTTCTACCGCCAAGACCGTTATCTATAATTAATAATTAATCACTTGAATGGTGTAGCCAAGGGTGAAATGGGAGGGCAGTTGCCCCCAAAAATTCTAGCTTACTCCCCCCGAGCAATAATTGTAAGAATAAAAACTTTTAAACTGGATGTAATAATAAATTATAATATACAGAACTTCGTTACATTTATTACATTTACAATATTCATACTACAAGGTCAATATTAACCCCTCCCCCTCCCCTAAACAATAATTTTCTTTTCCCTTCAAATTTAGAAGTCGAGCTACGCGCCTAAAATTAAAAACTAGTGAGCGTCTGAAAGTAGCACAGCGTGGCTCCGAGTAAATCTTTCCCTTATTATAAATTGTAGACTCTATTTACTTATTTGATTACGTCATTAAATTTAGGGCAGTCATAATGAAATTCGAGATACGAAGAAACTTTTTCCATCATAAAACAACGGTCTTGTGCCTTATTAAATGCAACATTTGACGATATTATAATAATCACAAACCTGGAAAAGTGCTCCGTGATTTCAAAATTAAGTAAATAAGAATCAAGTTATCAAAACCTTTGTTTACGTACAAAAACTAATTTTAGGCAAGTCATTTAAAATATAATGATTTAAATTAGTTAAAAGCTCTTTTTTTTTCATTATTATTTCTAGTCTCCAAATTAAAACTGGTTAAATAAGTGATGAGGTGTACCGTTGAATACATGAAGGCCTCCGAATCGCTCTTCTTTTTCCTTGTGGATTTGAATCATTTATTTTCTTCAGGTTTATAATTGTGAAATTCATCACATATATATGTATAACATCTGTTTAACTCGCTTAAGTGTGTGAAAAATTATGAATGAAAATCCCGAGTGTTAACAGACTAGGTATTAGGTAGAGTTTGGTCATAAAAAACCGCGCCCCAATCACCTGAACTCGAACCCCTTTAGTATTTAAGGACCAATCAAATACTGAATTATTTCGTTAAAACAATTTTAAATAACTTTAATATAGAAAAACAACATTAAAATCATACATACTATATACAGGGTGTAACAAAAGTCTGTTCACATAGGATAATTTATAACAGAATTGAACGAGAAAATAGTTTTAACTATACATTACAAACAATGCAATCAACTTACCAATTAATCCAGTACATGCTCAAATTGCATTCCATGTAGCCTAACGGTTGCCACGTAATACATTCAAACTCATCACGATCAGTTCTGTTATATCTTGTTTCCCTATGAGAACGCACTTTTATTACACCCTGTATAATAATTATTACGTGCTTGGTCATGTGTTATAAATGGAATTAATGTGATTGTTAATTAATGCAATTTGACGTGATTATTAATTAGAAATTTGCTTTATATTAGTTGCCGAGAGAGAGAGAGAGAGAGAGAGAGAGAAAAGTTAATTTTAAAATTTCAGTTGGGAAACCCAGAGTAATTTGGGAGCAAGTGTAGTTTACGTCTCCCTGTGGTGCCTAGTGTAGTTTACGTTCCCCAACTTTGTCCTCGTATACCTAATCAAATAAAACGTTAAAACTAACGAAAATATTACGACTTAACCTAACCAATCGTCAATATTGACGATTGGTTAGGTTAAGTCGTAATATTTTCGTTAGTTTTAACGTTTTTATTTGATGGATTCATTTAAAAAATGTCTCCTGAAGATGCCCAACTTTGACCAAGTGTAGTTTGTGTCCCCTTTTGCGTCAGGGGGACGTAAACTACACTTTCTCCCTAATTTGTTTTAAAATTTACAGTTGGCAACCATGCACCTCATTTTCAAATAGGTTTTCGCCGAGAGTCGTGTTGATAAGATGCGTTCCGTTTCATTAGTATTGGTTTAATTTAATTGCATTAATTATAGTCAGCTTAGGCCAACTCTCTCTCTCTCTCTCTCTCTCTCTCTCTCTCTCTCTCTCTCTCTCTCTCTCTCGTCAATCGTTCCCACGAGAACACTGAAGCGTATGTCCGCCTGTGTAGGGAAGTGAAAGCGAAGGTTAGGCTAGCGAAACGTAACGAAGAACTACGGGTGGCAAGCCTCTGCAAGGGGAACCCTAAGGAGTTCTTCAGTTATGTTAATAGTAGAAAGCCCATTAGAAGCATGATAGGTCCGATAAAGGACGGAAGCGGCGTTCTGCGGACCTCTGACGCGGACATCGCTAATGTGCTTAATGAGTACTTTGTGGGAGTGTTCACCAGGGAGGATACCCGCGTCATCCCCGAGCCAGGCGTGAGGCACGAAGGTGCTGGCCTGGATAGTGTTAGATGTACCGCGACAGTCGTTGCCGATAGAATAGACAAACTGAGCGCGTTTAAGGCTCCTGGGCCAGACCAGTTTCTCCCCAGAGTGTTGCGAGAAGTGCGCGACCAGGTGGCTCCCCACCTGGCTACAGTCTTCAACAAATCGTTGGAGATGGGCCAGGTGCCTGGTGACTGGAGGGAAGCCAACGTGACCCCTATCTTTAAGAAAGGGGATCACGAAGTCCAGGGCACTATCGTCCCATTAGTCTCACTTCAGTTGTAGGTAAATTATTAGAAGGGATAATAGCTGATAGGATCGTTGACCATTTGGATTCCTACAAGCTGCTTGGGGACTCCCAACATGGGTTTAGACGGCATAGGTCGTGTCTCACCAACTTGCTCGAGTTTTTCCACGTCATGTTGAGTGAGTACGATAAGAGTAGGGCGATTGATATACTTTATCTCGACTTTCAGAACGCCGGCTAATGGCGAAAGTGCGCGCGCTGGGTATCGGTGGGGAAATAGGTAGGTGGATTGAAAACTGGCTGAGGAATAGGCGGCAGAGGGTGGCAATTAAAGGGGTTAGTTCGGGTTGGGCCTCGGTCACTAGGGGGGTTCCTCAAGGTTCCGTTTTGGGGCCACTGTTGTTTATCATTTACATAAATGATATCGACGGTGGCATCGTCAGTCGGATCGCCAAATTCGCTGATGACACCAAGCTTGGGGCCAATGTTGGGACGCCCGAAGCGATCGAGGAACTGCGTGCGGACCTAGGTAGGCTAGGAGAGTGGTCCGAAAAATGGCAAATGCCGTTTAACTTGGGTAAATGCAAAGTGATGCACATTGGCTATGCCAATCCCAAGTCGGACTACTCGATGTTGGGTAGTAATATCGAGGTGACTGATTTAGAAAAGGACTTGGGTGTGCTAATTAGCAGCGACCTTAAGTTTACGAAACAGTGTGTAGAGGTGGAAAAGAAAGCCCAGAAACTATTGGGTTATATCAGGAGGCAATTTCAGTTTCAGAACAAGGAGATTGTGCTCTCACTGTACAATTCCCTTGTTCGGCCGCACCTGGAGTATGCTGTGCAGTTCTGGTCGCCCACCCTCAGGAAAGATATTGAGAGGCTGGAGCGAGTGCAGCGAGGGCCACAAAGTTAATCCCTTCCGTTAGGCATATGGGTTACAATCGACGGTTACGCGCCCTGAACTTGTTTTCGCTTGAAACTCGGAGGCTGCGCAGTCAACTGATCGAGGTTTTCAAGCTCTTACGCGGGTTCAACGATGTCGATTTTAGAAGTATGTTTAGTTTAAATGATAACCCAACTCGTAACAATGGTTGGAAGTTGGATTTGAAAAGGTTTAGGACTAGTGTGTGTGGGAATTACTTTACGTATAAGATCTGTGACACATGGAACAGGTTACCTTCGGAAGTTGTGAACAGTTCCTCTGTTGTAGTAATGCCTAGTTAAGAATATTAATTTTTTTTAATTAAGATAATGTTTAATGTAAATCATTTACTAATAATTATGAAATTACGAAAAAGTATGGTTCTTAGATTTAAATTGTTTAAAATGGGTAGAGTTGGCAGTCCTGAACAGAGGCCCAGAGAGCGGACTACCCACGGAAAGGAGTCTTCAGTCTTCTAGGCAACGCGTTACGCGTAAGGTTGGCGTCATGTAACGTAAAGTTTAATTAATTGTTTGTGTTCCTCTCCGACGTAAAATGTTATAGTAAAATTCCGTACTCGCACCCCCCCTAAATTACTTGAACCATTTTCGGAGTTAAATAAATAATAAAAAGTGTTAAAAGAGTGTTAATAAACCCCCCCTTTGTTTTGTAACGGCTTTCATAGTCTCGGCGTCGCTACCATGAATATAATTGTAAAGTAGTGTTGAAATGAGTAGAGAAAGCAAGTGATCAATGAAATAAAGAGCCGATAGAGTAGTAAATAATGAAGAGAAAGAAAATAATAAAAGGTGTTCACTATACTGTGGATCAGTTCAAGAAAAGGTTAGACCAAATCTTGCACACTATTTGAGTGTGTACAAAATTTTCCCTGGCACCCGTTGCCATTGGTACCTCCTCGGTGTGGGCCGCAAGGCCTTTTGAGGTACTTCTTTTCCTTGTAACTCCTTGTAACTCTCTCTCTCTCTCTGCGGAAATTTCTTTTCCTATAAAATAGTTAATATCTGGAACCAACTTCCCTCAGAGGTTGTTTGCAGTCAAAGTGTAAATGTGTTTAAAAATAGGCTAGACAAAGTACTGAATACTCTCATAGTTTAAGATTAAAACATAAGAAAACTCTGCAGGAGTTCGCTTGCACGGTGTCTCTGTGAGCAAACTAAATATAGAGCTATTTATATATTCTCCACTTTCCTGTAAAATTTCCTTGGCTACTTTTCCAAGGTCAAGGTATTTTCTTCAACCTTTTTCTGTACCTGCCTCTGGCAGGGAGGGAGCGGAGAGTGGGGAGAGAGCCTTCTACTTTTCTATCCAGTTTTCTACTACTGATAGGATAGTTGAAAGAAAAATAAACTTTTAATAACAGGAACCTCCGAGAGTGGACCAAAAGGTCTTTGAGGCTTCCTCTTGTCCTTGTAACTCCTTGTAACTCTCTCTATATATCTCTTCTCTCTCTCTCTCTCTCTATATATATATATATGTATATCTCTTTCTCTCTCTCTCTCTATATATATATATATATATCTCTCTCTCTCTCTCTATATATATATATATATCTCTTTCTCTCTCTCTCTATATATATCTCTTTCTCTCTCTCTCTATATATATATCTCTTTCTCTCTCTCTCTCTCTCTATATATATCTCTTTCTCTCTCTTTCTCTATATATAGTCTCACTTCAGTTGTAGGTAAATTATTAGAAGGGATAATAGCAGACAGGATCGTTGACCATTTGGATTCCTACAAGCTGCTTGGGGACTCCCAACATGGGTTTAGACGGCATAGGTCGTGTCTCACCAACTTGCTCGAGTTTTTCCACGTCATGTTGAGTGAGTACGATAAGAGTAGGGCGATTGATATACTTTATCTCGACTGTCAGAAAGCCTTTGATAAGGTACCTCACCGCCGGCTAATGGTGAAAGTGCGCGCGCTGGGTATCGGTGGGGAAATAGGTAGGTGGATTGAAAACTGGCTGAGGAATAGGCGGCAGAGGGTTGTAATTAAAGGGGCTAGTTCGGGTTGGGCCTCGGTCACTAGTGGGGTTCCTCAGGGTTCCGTTTTGGGGCCACTGTTGTTTATCATTTACATAAATGATATCGACGGTGGCATCGTCAGTCGGATCGCCAAATTCACTGATGACACCAAGCTTGGGGCCAATGTTGGGACGCCCGAAGCGATCGAGGAACTGCGTGCGGACCTAGGTAGGATAGGAGTGTGGTCCGAAAAATGGCAAATGCCGTTTAACTTGGGTAAATGCAAAGTGATGCACATTGGCTATGCCAATCCCAAGTCTGACTACTCGATGTTGGGTAGTAATATCGAGGTGACTGATTTAGAAATGGACTTGGGTGTGCTAATTAGCAGCGATCTTAAGTTTACGAAACAGTGTGTAGAGGTGGAAAAGAAAGCCCAGAAACTATTGGGTTATATCAGGAGGCAATTTCAGTTTCGGAACAAGGAGATTGTGCTCTCACTGTACAATTCCCTTGTTCGGCCGCACCTGGAGTATGCTGTGCAGTTCTGGTCGCCCACCCTCAGGAAAGATATTGAGAGGCTGGAGCGAGTGCAGGCGAGGGCCACAAAGTTAATCCCTTCCGTTAGGCATATGGGCTACAATCGACGGTTACGCGCCCTGAACTTGTTTTCGCTTGAAACTCGGAGGCTGCGCGGTCAACTGATCGAGGTTTTCAAGCTCTTACGCGGGTTCAACGATGTCGATTTTAGAAGTATGTTTAGTTTAAATGATAACCCAACTCGCAACAATGGTTGGAAGTTGGATTTGAAACGGTTTAGGACTAGTGTGTGTGGGAATTACTTTACGTATAAGATCTGTGACACATGGAACAGGTTACCTTCGGAAGTTGTGAACAGTTCCTCTGTGGATCAGTTCAAGAAAAGGGTAGACCAAATCTTGCACACTATTTGAGTGTGTACAAAATTTTCCGTGGCACCCGTTGCCATTGGTACCTCCTCGGTATGGGCCGCAATGCCTTTTGAGGTACTTCTTTTCCTTGTAACTCCTTGTGACTCTCTCTCTCTCTCTCTCTCTCTCCGCAGGGGGTATAAAGGTTATGCACGTTCCTTCTGGGTGTTGTAAACTTTATACTTGGGGTGTGACAGCCCTCCGGTCCCGAGTCGTGGGATTCTAGAGAAATTGGCTGCCAATTCCTTTAGGTTCTCTCTCTTTCGGGTTGGCGGGTGAAGTCTGTTGGACAAACCTGTCCCGTGGGTTACTAGGACCCCTTTCCATCCCTACTCTGTCCTTTTAGCTTAGGTTAAGGATGTTCTCCTCTGACTGCAAAAAAAATAAAAGAACTTTTAGTATTAAGTCTTTTTCTCTACTCTTACGATTAGGACCCTACTGCTACCTCATGCGTGAGAAGAGAGGCTTTGGAACCTCTATAAATAACACCATTTCACTTCAGTTGTAGGTAAATAATTAGAGGGGATAATAGCGGGTAGGATTGTTGACCATTTGGATTCCTACAAGCTACTTGGGGACTCCAACATGGGTTTAGACGGCATAGGTCATGTCTCACCAACTTGCTTGAGTTTTTCCACGTCATGTTGAGTGAGTATGATAAGAGTAGGGCAATTGATGAGAAAGCCTTTGATAAGGTACCTCACTGCCGGCTAATGGCCAAAGTGCGCGCGCTGGGTATTGGTGGGGAAGTAGGTAGGTGGATTGAAAACCGGCTGAAGAATGCCACAAAATTAATCCCTTCCGTTAGGCATATGGGCTACAATCGACACTTACGTGACGCGGGTTCAAAGATGTCGATTTTAGAAGCATGTTTAGTTTAAATGATAACCCAACTCGTAACAATGGTTGGAAGTTTGATTTGAAACGGTTTAGGTCTAGTGTGTGTGGGAATTACTTTACCTATAAGATCTGTGACACGTGGAACAGGTTACCTTCAGAAGTTGTGAACAGTTCCTCTGTGGATCATTTCAAGAAAAGGTTAGACCAAATCCTGCACACTATTTAAGTGTGTAGAAAATTTTCCCCTTGTTTTCGTTGGTACCTCCTCGGTATGGGCCGCAAGGCCTTTTGAGGTGCTTCTTTTCCTTGTAACTCCTTGTAACTCTCTCTCTCTCATTTCAAAAGTTAAATTGAATAAAATCATGTAAAATCTATTTTTGTGCTCGTCGTCCCATTACGTTAGGTCTAACCACACATATGCTACCTCGTATAAAGTACAGTTAAGAACGGGAGTCAAAATAAGAGAGCTGTTACAGTTTCCAGTAGAGTATAAATTCGATATAACAAATATCATTAATATAATTTATAAATAAACGAAAATCATGTTAATACAAGTAAAAATCTCTACAATAAAAGAAAAAATTACAGGTGTTATTAAGAGTGCGGCGTCCATTCCTCCATTATTCTCTGAAGGCTTTGTGTGATAATGAATAGCTGGAGGGAACAATTAGTAATTAGATACATTAACAAGTTTATAATGAAACCGCTGTGTGCTCACGAATAAATGGGTAAAAAACTAATATATACAATACTATTAAATATATATGTGTGTGTGTGTGTGTACGTGTGTAATATTTATTATTTCAGTAAATGTTCATAGAGCAGGCCATAACATTATATAACGTTTTAATAGAGACGTTGGCACACAATTTCGAATGTTTACTCTTATTTTCTCACTGGTGCGTGTGCTTTACTTGTAAGCCACAGTCTACAGATGACCCCTCAAGAAAAAGGGAATACTGAAATGAGTGTGCCAACGTCTGTACAAAAATGTTACGAATGTTTGCGCCCTGTTCATTGAACTTTTATTGTATTAATAGATATTCACCACACACACACACCCATATATATATATTATATATATATATATATGGGTGTGTGTGTGCGTGTGCCTCGGTGGTGTAGTGGTTAGCATCGTTGATTACGAATCCACCGGCCCCGGGTTCGATTCCCGGCGAAAGCAGTCGGCGCACAGCTTACTCAGCTGTTCATTCTTCCAGAAAAAGTTGGTTGGTAGATAAATGGGTACCTGGGTGGCCTAGTGGTTAAGACGCTGGACTACTGATCGGGAGGTTCTGAGATCAAGTCCGGGCAAGGACTTTGTAAATTTTGACAACCATCCGTGGTGGGTCGTGGTTCGGGTTCCTCTTTAAGCTGTAGATCCAAGATGGAGCAACAAGCTTAACCTTCGTCAAAATGAACAATGCAGGCGGAAGCAAAACTGTGGTTTCATATATATATATGTATATATAATGTTATTAGTAATAATTAGGTACAGTAACAAGTGTTATTCATGAATAGTGAATAAATGAATGAGTAGTGTAAATTAGCTTTCACACACACACACACACCACCCACTATTTCCCTAAATAATTGTGTAAATATCGCTATTTTGCACTTCCATTCATCAAGACAAGTGAGGAAAAAAAGAAAATCACTTTTTATTTCAAGAATTTCTTTTAAAAATCAACAACTTATTTTTTAAAAATGGCGGAAAAAATACTTACTCTCTGGTAGATCTAAAAGTCTAGTTGTGTAATGCGTTTATTTGTTAATGCAATGTTTTATATATGTGTGTGTGTGTGTGTGTGTGTGTGGTTAACAATTAGTAAACAGTACGGGGCTCCAATAAACCTTAGCCCTCCCGCCCATGGCCTAAACCATTAGAGGTACAGTAAAACTAAACATACCTTACAAAAGAGAATTTAATCCTGCATTTAATGAGAAACAATTAAAACTTGGTGTTCCCGCCAATGGCTTCCAAGACAGCCTGAATTCGCTTGGGTAGCTTGCCAAAAGTGACGTGAATAGATCTTGATCGTTACGCAAATTGCTAAAAACAGTTTCAATGTGTTGCGTCATTGTATCCTTCGAAAATCGATTTGCTGCAGGTTCTTGAAACAAGAGACATTCAACCTTGTCCTTTATAACTGATCCAATGTGTTCACAGACGTTCAGGTCAGGAGAATTTCCTGGCCATTTCATTCCAAAGAATCGATCTCATGGTTCCGCAACAACTGTTGAGTGGCTAATGCCTAAGCAGGGGGCCTTATCGTGCGGAAGTGTGACCTGATCGACATCCATAACATTGTTTGGGTTTCTTAGAAAAGGAATGACATGCTGGGATAGAATAATATCACGAAAATACTGTCCATCCCAACTCTGACCATTGGCTTCAGCACCCACATGAGCTTCTTTGCAGTGAACAAAACAAACACACCAACACAGTCTGGACTTTTAATAATTCGCGATAATGTTCATTGTCATCGATTTCATCTGTGTGTTGTGGCCCACACTCGATCATTTTGGTAGTTAGGCCGACGTGTTAGTAAACAAAAAATTCATCGGAGACAGCTAAATGCATGAAATCATCCACATCCCAATTTTCAAGATAATGGGCAAACCACATTCTGTCACTGATGTTAAGTTGAGTTTTTCTTGGCTTTGGAAGTTCATGTCAAGGCTTTAAACCTTGCCTATGACGATACAGTCGAATGATCTCACCACTAACGATCTTTCCTCTCAACATTACCCCAAATGGGGTACATTTAAAACTTTTGGGGGTAATGCGTGCGGTATGAGAGACACCATATGCAACAATTTTAAGAGCAATTGGCTTGTTTTTGTTTACTTTGAAGTCTGGGGGTAATTTCATTTTACTCAAATAGATTTTTGGGTAATACCCAAAAAAGTTCCCCGACCCATGCAGTCTAGAAAGTTTAGCACAGCTGTTTTTCCGCTTACGCGTACCGCTTTCAATGATGTCCTTTGTTTCCTGAGAGAGTGGCAAATTTGGGCGCCCAGATTTGGTTGTATCCATTTCACATTCATCCAAAGTTTTATTCCAATTTCTTTTGACGAAGTCCTCACTTCTTCGCAACTTTTTGGCAACCATGAACGTGTTATAAAGGTGGCTCCAGCATCACGAGCTTCCCGAAATGTTATTGCTCGTATGCGATCTATCACACGTTGCCTCTCCGAATCACCAATTAATTGAGAAGCCATTATATTATCACTTTATCAGCTAGAGTAATTTTAATACCTGCAATAAATAAAGAATTTATATATTTTTATAATCACTAAAAACTATTTCGATATAAGTAAACATGTAAACTGCAAATGGGGGACTAAGGTTTTTTGGAACGCCTTACTGTACATTGTGGCAAAATTTACTGACTAATAACTTTTATTTCTATAATGCCGGATTTCATGATCACCCTGATATTATATATATATATATATATATATATATATATAATATATATATATATATTCCAATATACAGATAATGAAAAAATAACTGTTCACGAACTAATAAAAATAAATAGTAAAATAAATAAATATTGGATTGAAAAGGAACCTCGTAAAATGTACAAAACTCCCCCCTCACCCCCCAAAAAAATTTCTCCGACGCCAACCAAATTCTCTCAGATATAATTAAAAACTTTTTTCCACCAACTCCAAACTAAATACATTCTTTGGTATGAACTCTGTTCCATGTTTTGCTTTTTTTATTTTCTAGGATAGAATTAGATCCTTTCAGCTATAATTTAATTGAATTTATTATATGATCCTTTTATTATTTCTCACTTTTGTGTTTTTGTTTTTTTTACTTATGAAAAAGGCTTCCAAACGCACAAATAACTATGTAGAAAACTGTCAAGACGGATGAGCCGACCGAGTTTGGGCATAAGTTTTGTGTTACAATTCGGGGCTTTGTTTTCATTACTTCGTAAGGAAAATGTGCTTTATGAAATTATGCTCCTTTTAACTCTTAAACACACACACACACACACACAAAATGCTTGGCTACCTTAAAAGCATCATGACATTCTCAGTTGTCGACGGCGACGTTTAACCTAATGTAAAAACCTAATTAATCTAGCAATCAAACCTTCTTTAAATCAATTTTTTTCCTCACGATATTCAATAATTTCCAATTAATAAAGCGTGAAAATATGGCGACACCTCCAATTACGAACACAGTTAGGTAGACCAGCCATGAGTGGATCCTAGGGTCTTTGTTGGTCTGAAACATTATAACATTAAAAGTACGTTCGTGTCGCTATGAGTTTGGTTTGTATCCTGAAGACTATCACAGTTTCGTAAGCCCTCTTTTCCCCATTCCCCATAAAATGTTTCAAAACTTAATGAAAAATTAACTGAAACTTTAACCCCCCCCCACCAACACCCCACACCCCAAAAAACTCGCATCTGAGGTTTTAAAAATAATTTACATGGTGCAGCGACACATTGCATAATCTCTCACCACAAAATAATGATGAAATATTTAAGTCACTTTACTGAAGAAACACGTCAACAGCGATGACATCATAAACCCAAAACAAATAATTCATCCGGACCTTCGATCGCCTCACAGTTATTTGTAATTTTTCATTTAAAATAACTAACATCTTATAACTGTACTCCAGTGTATTTGTTCGGTTTTAATTTGATTATTCACTAGGTTCCTTTTACGCATACTGCGATATAGCTAGCTAGAGCCAATGGATCAGTGGGTAACACCCTATAAGCTGAGTGAAGCCATTGAAGTCGGGTGTTCGACTTTCGATGGTGCTGGTAATCATAATCAGGAATTAACAACACCGGTGTGAGCAGTTTCTGGTTCTTCTCACTGATTATATACACTGCTCTGCAAATCTAGAAAATTTGTTAGCTATTTGTATGAAATCATGTGATACAAGTCAATGTAAACACGCTCTTTAACTGTACAAACCGGTTTCCTCTATCCAGATTTACAATACCTACCTTACACAAGCAACTAAAAGTTGCGCAATTTATTCCAAACAAAACGCTGAAATACAATGAAAAAAGAGTAAGGGTACAATAATATAAACAAAGGAAGAATAAAATAAATATCACAAGATAATTAAACAAAGTAATGATGTTTATTTTTGTTAAAAAACTCTCTCTTCATTTTCTCTCGTGGACTGTTTCAGGTTTCTCTTTTCAAACTCGAGCAATATTCATCCATCATACTGATATTCCATTCCCTTTGATAACGTATTTCCATTTCTAAAATATCTTGATGAAACCTTTCACTTTGTCCTTCACCCAAGTTCTCGGGAAAATATCTAGATGTGGGTGCAAGAAGTGCAATTTTAAACGCATTTTCCATCTAAGAACTCTGTTAAAAATATGATTGACAGGTACAATGTTCACATCATCTAGTGACCTTCTGTTGCTAAGAAAAGTGTCCACAACTGCCTTGAATTCAAGCCAAGCTTCTCTTGCACTGTTTTCCAAGCATTCTTCAAAATTCTTTCCATTGAGCAATTTTCTAATCTGAGGACCAGCAAATATTCCTTCTTTAAGCTTTGCATCACTAATATGCGGAACCTTTTGGCATAAATACTGGAAACCATCACTAATTTTATCAAGAGCTTTGGCAAAATTCTTCACTAAATCATTTGTGTGGAGAGGTGGCAGCAGTACTTTGTTTATATCAATGCGAGGTACAGTTCTATTGTTCTCATTTCCAACTGAAAACTATTCTCTTCTTGTCCATTCTATTTCTATGTAACGTGCAGTGTCCCAAAGACATAAAAAACATGGGTATTTTTTATAACTTCTTGCTTCCCCAAAATCAATCCAATAACTTTAAGGTCTCCTCAAAACAACCATTTGTGTCGTTGGTAACTAAGTGCTGCCAGAAGAGTCTCCAAATTTTCATGGGTCTCTTTCATCTGAACAGTGCGCGCTAACGGCAGTGATGAAATAACACTTCCATTATATAGCAATACTGTAGCCGGACCGTTGGTCGAAATACGATTGGCCGACAGGACAACTGGTCGACAGGACAACTGGTCGACAGGACAACTGGTCGACAGGACAACTGGTCGACAGGACAACTGGTCGATAGGACAACTGGTCGATAGGAAAACTGGTCTACAGGAAAACTGGTCGATAGGACAACTGGTCGACAGACAACTGGTCGACAGGAAAACTGGCCGACAGGACAACTGGAAAGGCAAAGGATCAAACATGAAAAATAGAAAGTTTGTAGTACTGTATATCATCTTTTGCAATATCGGCTCTCTTTCTCTTAACCAACGAAAATATCACGACTTAACCTAACCGATCGTCAAAGGCGGACAGTTGCCCTAACCGGTCATTCAATAATTTTCCCGTAGATTTCGATTAATTTTAAGCAACTGGTAAAGAATAATTGTTTTCACTCTACCACGCACCCTTTGCACTTTTCACATCTCCAATAAATTGTATTTTCTTATTCTATCAACTAAGTACGCGAATTCTTCATACAGAAGTTTTCTAGCATCTCTCTCTGTTTTAACGAATTCCATAATACTGGTATGGGTTTGGGAAATCAAACTCGTGATTTAAACTACTCCGTGATTGAGACTTTTCTGGAAAAAGGAAATTTCTCGAAGAGGAAATTGTTCGAACATATTGAAAACAGAAGTATTTAGACTAATCGGGAAAAGAAGAAATTCAAAAATGATCTTTACATAATTCTATAATTATTATATACTTATTTTATAATTATATTTTATAATATATATATATATATATATTATATATATTATATTGTCGACCAGTTGTCCTGTCGACCAGTTGTCCTGTCGACCAGTTGTCCTGTCGACCAATCGTATTTCGACCAACTGTCTGCATACGCAAGGTAGCCGGACCGTTGGTCGAAATACGATTGGCCGACAGACAACTGGTCGACAGTTATTAGGCCTTGCACATTGTTACAGTATACTAAAGGCAATTACACTGAAAAAAAATTGCACAAAAGTTTCCTCACGATGCCGATACCAGGGGAATAATGTTTCAGCAGCAAGGAAATTCCATTCAATCTAGATCCAAGGAGCTCAGCAGATTCTTTGGGTGGCGATAAATCCCTCACGGATGAAGTTAGATTGAGATATCAATTTTGGTGACTTTTCTTCATCATGCCTGTACTCAGAATCCCAATTAAGAATGGATGTACTAATGACATTTGATTCAGATTCAAACAGATTCTTCAAAAGTTGAAGGTGGTCGGGGTATAGGAATTTCACTACAGTGTGATACTGGTCGTATAGCTAAAAGCAGATTAGGGTATACATTACAATGCTACTCTTGTTTTTCTTACTAAATTCATGCACATTTGTCATACAAAAGTAACAGCCATTATGATAATTTGTTGACTCTCTCCATATCAGTGGAACTCCAAATGGCATACTGCTGCTTTTTCCATGAAACAATTGTCTCAGATTTTGAACACATGGCTTATCTTGATCTCATATTTTGTATCTAAAATAATCATGATAACACTTCCTCACAAACTTCGTTATATTCAGTTTCCGATTTACAATTGTGAATCTCTCAAATATAACAAAAAATATCAGAACGATTTTTGCAAATTCTATTTTATTATTTTGCAATTCTGTATGCATGTACGTTGTGTTTATCGGTGCGTTGACTTCTTATTAATGGTTTGCTATAATGTTAGCTATATATTATAGTTAAGTTTGTTTTTAATCATTTTCTAGAAAACCTGACATATTCAAACAATATCTAATATGCTGTCAGTAATCGTATGTGGTGTAAATAAAAAAAAAAAACAGTTACAAATCCTTTTAAACAGCAAACGCCTTGCAGAACAGTGTACGAATACTGTATTAATTATTACTATTGTGAGAAAAAGTACTTTCACGAAATAATTAATGTTCACTTAGAACAAATTCTGTTGTTAACCCAACAAAAATGAATGTTCCTAAGAATACTGTTGTTTATTCATTTAAATTGATCCTAATCATTCCTATCCTTACTCCCTCAACAAGGAAATTGTTGAAATGAATATAATGATAACAACAAAGATCTACGAAATGTAAAAATAAAAGTAAATTAGTTACCCTTCCGTTATAAAATATATTTTGGAGAAACTTTGGTGTGTGTGTGTGTGTGTGTGTGTGTGTGTGTGTGTGTGTGTAGGAGTAAGAGCAATACTTGTTATACCAACAATACGTTTCAGTGTTTGGATCAAGTAAAGATAAGCACCCCCAGCCTTCTTTAATTAGCCTTATAAGGCTAACTAACGAAATTATCATGACCTAACCTAACCAATCGTTAAGTCAACTGTACGCCCTTGACGATTGGTTAGGTTAGGTCGTGAGATTTTCGTTAGTTAGCCTTATAAGGCTAATTAAAGAAGGCTGGGGGTGCTTATCTTTACTTGATCCCAGTGTTTATCAATTTTTTAAGTTATTTTTTTAATTACGTGGAAATGGAAAAGTTTGAAGAGAGTAAAAAAAAATGATAGAGTCTAAAACGAAAGTTATTTTAGCACTTAAGTTAGTAAATTACTACATAAACGATGTAGTATGACCCTATCACTTTTTAAAAACAAATTTAACTAGCTTTTGCAAGAGCAATAATGATAAATAATGGTGCTGCAACACAGATGCAGTACCAAAACATGCAAATGGCCTACATTAGTCATCCAAATACGACTATGTATTATAAAGTAAACATATCTTTTCTCCTTGTACGAGTAAACCCTTTCAGCGAGCCAAATATGACGTTTTTCGTTGAGGATTAGACTATACAGCGATATACACTGTAAACAAAGAAAGTTTTTAAACCATTCAAGTCCAGAGAGCTGAATGGGCTTTTTGTCGCTATAAGGTTTCGTAATAGATCCTAACATTGATCGTATAGATTCCCTTTTTGGTATATGGAGTAAATAAAAAAGGGGGATTAAGTTCCCGGTTAGTGTCTGTGCGGTCTGCAATTTGGAACCTAATTCTGAGCGGAATTTTTTTAACCTATATTGTGTCGTGTAATGTAAACGGCTTAGAATTTTCTTCATACGGAACTTTAATATTTACAGTGTCTGGAGGCGACACTCTTTTGATTAAATTGCATGGTAATCACCTTGCCCTATCTGTTATATAGTATATATTTTCTTAATAGATGTCGACACAAAATATAATATAAATGGTAGATTTCAATGTAAGATAAGTCAATATTAATTTTGTGTATATATATATATATATATATCTTCTATTATATATATCTAAAACCGTTTGGCCTACAGCTACCAAATTTGGCACCTGTCTGTTTGTCTGTTTGGGCCCGAAGGCCCCAGCATCGCGATTAAACTACAGAAAAGAACGCAGCCGTGAAAATTTTGAGCTTCACAGGAAGGGTAATGGGGAGTGGGGGTGGAGGGTAATGGAGGGGTGGGGGTAATGGGGGTAACCGCGATTAAACTACAGAAAAGAACGCAGCCATGAAAATTTTCATTATTTGGTCAATAAAACTATAGAAAAGAACACAGTCATGAAAATCTTGAGCTTCACATATAATTATTTTTTAGGACGACTTCAAACCGTTTGACCTAGAGCTACCAAATTTGGCACGGGAACCTCTTATGGGATGAAGAATTAAGATAAATCATTTTAATCAAATTCATCCTTTTGTCTTAAACTTTATTTTATTTAGACTGGGGATCTAATGTGAAATTTATCCCGGGCAACGCCGGGCACCTCAGCTAGTATATATATATATATATATATATTACACCTTTTAAAGACCAAAACGATATTCAGAAAACTGTCGTTATACAGGTTGTTCAAAAAGAAACGCAACCAGAAACGGGAAAAAAAAAGGGTTAGGTTATAATGATATATGCATTCTCCAATGGGTTGCGTTTATTTTTCAACACCCTGTAGTAATACTAAAGATAAACAAAATTTAACATTGCATGAATACTGTTTTAAATGTTGAAGTTAAAAGCTTGTTAACATTTAGAAGCATGCATTTTCAATATACTTGTAGACTGACGCAGTTTGTTAGAAATTTACTTTGAGCAACACTTTACCCTGCATTATTTTATTATATTTACTGGGTGTTGCATTTTTACCATAATATGTGGTAACTGCCTTTTATACTCGTCGTATATTCAATCTCTTAAAGGTGACTGCCAGTTCCATGGCTCGACTCGAGTTGAGCAAACTATAAGAATTATTTATCTCACTGATAACAGGTTCGCTTAACAGCTTATCTTTATTATCAGTAAACTGCGCTTACTTTCCTTTAAAAATAGTTCACAACATGGAAAGAGAAGAGGTTACAGAGTGGGAAATTATTACCTAGTGGTACTCCCATTTTGCTGGCTTTTACATTCCATCTTACTGAAGTACGGTTATTGCGCTTAAAACTCATTCAGTTTGTCGTATGGATCACCAGATTTACTGGTATAGGTTATAGCAATTAAAGAGTGTGAATAAATCCTTATTCATTGGCCTCAATGTCATGCCCTGTTAAACATCTATGGTCTTAGGGTATCTCTATAGTTAAGTACTACACTCGAACCCCGTTATTTCATACTTCGGGTTAATTTGTACATTTCTTCGACCCTTCGAAATCTGAAATTAATTTGTGGCTATTCAGAATAAGATAGTTACCAACTTACCACCACTACGACGCATCGTAAGACCAATAACTAAACTAAACATTAATATTGTACATACTGTACAGTATTACAGTAATAAAACTGTACAATATTACCATTAATATTATGAAGAAATAGTTTAGAAACTTTGCAATTAATTTATACAGTACAGTTTTGTTACTGGACAGTAGTTAGAAATACACCACACATTCACCACACATTCGTATAAAATGTTAAAAGCCCAACAAATTTTGTATACAAATACTTCGATAATTCGTACAAAAGTTCGAAATATCCAACTAATTTCGTACTGTCCGGTTAATTCGTACCTTCTGGATTATTCGACGAAGGTAGAGCCTCGAAAATGTCGAATTAACGGGATTCGAATAAGGCCCACTTAATATTTTTTTTTTTAATCAGCCTCTTCTTGGTCATTTCCATTTTAGAGTATTGAGGATCATCACTCTATATTCGTCTATATAACTTGTAATTTCAGAAAGATGCGTTTTGTATTTGGTATTCAAACACTGAACTATTATGATAAAGAACAGATTAAAATTGAAATACATTCTCTATAATAGATATTATTCCTAAAATTCTGTAATCCCTTGGCAAATATTATACAAATTAAAATTCTATTTCATAAGGATCTCTCTCTCTCGGGGTCCTTGGTGTAGTGGTTAACATATCCGACCGTCAATTGGATGATCCCGGGTTCGATTCCTGGGAGATACCTCATTTTTGCTAGGTCGATTAGGAATAAGTTTTGCGAGCTACGAGCGCTCTTAGCATCAGAATACCAGGATAACGTTGCTATCACCGAGTCCTGGATTCATACTTATCGTAGGGACTACGTTGGGGAGTTCGAAATTCCTGGATATAGAATGTTTCGCAAGGACCGCACCAGTGGGGAGGGGGGAGGAGTAAATATACGTCAGGGACAGGTTGAGTCCGGTTGACTGCCAGTTCCCGATCGGAACGGGAGCTGCTTGGCGTCGATCTGAACGTGGGAGGGACGAACTATAGGTTAATCTTGGTGTACAGACCTCCGCATCTCCTCCTCGAGGAGGATACAGCCCTGTACACCGAACTCAGTAGCCTGCTAGTGGATAGGATGTGTGTAGTTTTAGGAGACTTCAACTGTCGCGGCATAAAGTGGGAAGACAGGAATGCTGATGCTGAAGGGAGGAGGCTAGTTGACTATGCTGAGAACTTCCTCACTCAGTGGGTCAATGAGCATACACGAGGCGAAAGCGTTCTAGACTTAGTATTCACGACCGAAGATAACCTCTTCACTGGCCTGACCGTTGACGAATCGTTGGGCGGGAGTGATCATGGTCTGATTAGGTTCCGTGTCTGCGTCCCTCGGGTGAAGCGTAGTAACTCGAGAGGCAGTAAGCTCGATCTACTGCGGGCGGACTTTGTTAGCCTCCGGGATAGCGTAGGTGAGATGGGGTTAGAGGTCGGCGGCGATGTTGAGGGAGTGTGGAGTGCATTCCGGGACAAGTTTATGGTGCTGCAGTCTGCTGCCATACCCTCAAAACAGGTCACCCCTGCTTCAACGCAGCCTAAGTGGTTCAGTCGTGACATCGCTTCAGCTATCCGAAATAGGAAAGCCGCGTATAGGAGGGCGAAGGCCAATCGTTCCATAAGAACACCGAAGCGTATGTCCGCCTGTGTAGGGAAGTGAAGGCGAAGGTTAGGCTAGCGAAACGTAACGAAGAACTACGGGTGGCAAGCCTCTGCAAGGGGAACCCTAAGGACATCGCTAATGTGCTTAATGAGTACTTTGCGGAGGTGTTCACCAGGGAGGACACCCGCGTCATCCCCGAGCCAGGCGTGAGGCACGAAGGTGCTGGCCTGGATAGTGTTCGCTGTACCGCGACAGTCGTTGCCGATAGAATAGACAAAATGAGCGCGTTTAAGGCTCCTGGGCCAGACCATTCCTCCCTAGAATGTTGCGGGAGGTGCGTGAACAGTTGGCTCCACACCTGGATACAGTCTTCAACAAATCGTTGGAGACGGGCCAGGTGCCTGGTGACTAGAGGGAAGCCAACGTGACCCCTATCTTTAAGAAAGGGGATCACGAAAGTCCAGGGAACTATCGTCCCATTAGTCTCACTTCAGTTGTAGGTAAATTATTAGAGGGGATAATAGCGGATAGGATCGTTGACCATTTGGATTCCTACAAGCTGCTTGGGGACTCCCAACATGGGTTTAGACGGCATAGGTCGTGTCTCACCAACTTGCTCGAGTTTTTCCACGTCATGTTGAGTGAGTATGATAAGAGTAGGGCGATTGATATACTTTATCTTGACTTTCAGAAAGCCTTTGATAAGGTACCTCACCGCCGGCTAATGGCGAAAGTGCGCGCGCTAGGTATCGGTGGAGAAGTAGGTAGGTGGATTGAAAACTGGCTGAAGAATAGGCGGCAGAGGGTTGTAATTAAAGGGGTTAGTTCGGGTTGGGCCTCGGTCACTAGCGGGGCTCCTCAGGGTTCCGTTTTGCGGCCACTGTTGTTTATCATTTACATATATGATATTGACGGTGGCATCGTCAGTCGGATCGCCAAATTCGCTGATGACACCAAGCTTGGGGCCAATGTTGGGACGCCCGAAGCGATCGAGGAACTGCGTGCGGACGTAGGTAGGATAGGAGAGTGGTCGGAAAAATGGCAAATGCCGTTTAACTTGGGTAAATGCAAAGTGATGCACATTGGCTACGCCAATCCCAAGTCGGACTACTCGATGTTGGGGAGTAATATCGAGGCGACTGATTTGGAAAAGGACTTGGGTGTGCTAATTAGCAGCGCCCTTAAGTTTACCAAACAGTGCGTAGAGGTGGAAAAGAAAGCCCAGAAGCTGTTGGCAATTTCGATTTCGGAACAAGGAGATTGTGCTCTCTCTGTACCATTCCCTGGTTCGGCCGCACCTGGAGTATGTTGTGCAGTTCTGGTCACCCACCCTCAGGAAAGATATTGACAGGCTGAAGCGAGTGCAGGCGAGGGCCACAAAGTTAATCCCTTCCGTTAGGCATATGGGCTACAATCGGCGCTTACGCGCCCTGAATTTGTTTTCAAGTTCTTACGCGGGTTCAACGATGTAGATTTTAGAAGCATGTTTAGTTTAAATGATAACCCAACTCGCAACAATGGTTGGAAGTTGGATTTCAAACGGTTTAGGACTAGTGTGTGTGGGAATTACTTTACGTATAAGATCTTTGACACGTGGAACAGGTTACTTTCAGAAGTTGTGAACAGTTCCTCTGTGGATTAGTTCAAGAAAAGGTTAGACCAAATCTTGCACACTATTTGAGGGTGTAGAAAATTTTCCCTGGCACCCGTTGCCATTGGTACCTCCTCGGTATGGGCCGCAAGGTCTTTTGAGGTACCTCTCTCTCTCTCTCTCTCTCTCTCTCTCTCTCTCTCTCTCTATATATATATATATATATATATATATATATATATATATTAACGATATAGACGTCGGGCTTCTAAGTACAATCTCCAAATTTGCAGATGATACAAATTAGGAAGTAGTGTAGGTACTGAGGAGGGCGTAAGAACGCTTCAGAACGATCTTGACAGGTTAGGCGAATGGTCTGCTACTTGGCAGATGCCATTCAACTTGGACAAATGTAAGGTAATGCACATACTGTAGGTTATAAAAACTCGAAGACCGATTACTCTCTCTTTGAAAGGAACTTGACTGAGACCGATCTACAGAAAGACTTAGGAGTTTATATCAGCCACGATCTGAAACCGTCGAAGCACTGTGCAGAAGTCGAAAAGAGGGCCTTAAAAATATTAGGTTATATTAAAAGACAGTTCCAGTTTTGGTCTCCATCCCTCAGGAAGGACATAGAAAGGTTAGAAAGAGTACAAGCAAGGGCTACAAAATTGATACCTTCAATGAGAATGCAAAGCTACCAACGGAGATTGGAGCGCCTAAATCTGTTTAGCTTAGAGACGAGGAGGTTGCGGGGTCAGCTTATTCAAGTCTTCAAGATGCTCAATGGAATAGACAGGGTAGATTACAGAAACTTATTCTCACTTAATGCCAATCCGACAAGAAATAATGGATTTAAACTGGAACTAAAGATATTTAGGACTTCTGTCTGCGGGAATTTCTTTTCCTATAAAATAGTTAATATCTGGAACCAACTTCCCTCAGAGGTTGTTTCCAGTCAAAGTGTAAATGTGTTTAAAAATAGGCTAGACAAAGTACTGAATACTCTCATAGTTTAAGACTAAAACATAACATAACTCTGCAGGAGTTCGCTTGCACGGTGTCTCTGTGAGCATTCTAAATATAGAGCTATTTGTATATTCTCCACTTTCCTGTAAAATTTCCTTGGCTACTTTTCCAGGGTCAAGGTATTTTCTTCAACCTTTTTCCGTACCTGCCTCTGGCAGGGAGGGAACGGAGGGTGGGGAGAGAGCCTTCTACTTTTCTATCCTGTCTTCTACTACTGCTAGGATAGGTTAAAGAAAAATGAACTTGTTTAATAACAGGAACCTCCCAGAGTGGACCGGAAGGTCTTTCAGGCTTCCTCTTGTCCTTGTAACTCTCTCTCTCTCTCTCTCTCTCTCTGCTACGGAGAAATGCTGCAACGACGAAATGATGACTTCTTGTACATGATAAATAAATAAAAATCTCTAAAAAATGCATGACGTAGATTAGATCAGTAGTTTAATATTCATGCTATCCTTTATTTTCCGCTGGCATCTATTGCGTAACTGGGTACACGAGAGAAGTATACACATGGTGCGAATGAACTCTGAAGCTACTTTCCTATAAATTTTCTTTCGCCACTATTTCCCATCAGCAGTGGCTGGCGGAAGAAGTTCGCCTTTTGTCTGTTATATACTTTACTGTTACTAATTTTCCTCTGTGAAAGCTTTACACATCTATATGTGTAAGCATAGTATCAGTTTTCAGTGTTCTATTTTTCCACTGCTACTTCAAACTTTTCTATTTTTTTCTTGGGCTAACTTAGAGTGGATATTAGGGTCTTTGTTAGCCTCTCTCTCTCTCTCATAGAATCTATTCCTAAATTTCTATAATTATCCCTTGGCAAAAAACTTATGAATTAAAATTCTATTTCGTAGTAAAGATTCTCTCTCTCTCTCTCTCTCTCTCTACACACACACACACACACACACACACACACACACACATTTAGTGGACTGCGATTCTTGCACGTATTGCGAAAGAGTAAATGTAGTGACATTAAATTTAATTGACATGGCATCAACGTTTCATTATTAAATTGATTACGTAATTAATTTTAACGACACACACAAAAAAAATAACTCATTAAACAACCAAATTTGTAAAAAACTGATGCATAATTATTCTTCTTTAAAAAATATAATGAAAAATAAAAACGTTCATAATAATTTTGCGAAACTTGTAAATATTGGCTAAAAACCATTAAATATGGTAGTAAGCAGTGTGTGTATATATATATATATATATATATATATATATATATATATATTTGATATATATATATATATATATAGTTTTAGGTATATAATTTTTATTTTATCTGCTTTTGAACAAATATACGCTATCCTAAGACAATGGATTGGTGTTTCGCGCAAATGGTGTAGAAACGGGACGCTCTACGTATCAATAAAACTAAGTAATCAACATCGAAACAGGAAGACGCTCTAACGTACCAATAAAACAAAAAATCAACACCTGCAGTGATTTCGTTATAACTCAGTTTCTTTGCGGTGATGCAATCATCATCAAATTATAACTCAGGCCCTTCGTTCTGATGCGAGTATCATGACCTTAAGTTCTAATTAAATCATTCCAGGTGTTTGTATCATTGTTTTAGTATATCATAACTTATATTTTCACCACAATTTGCCCCAAGACATTAATGCATTGTTCAAAGAAAGCGTTCGGATGTTGGTTCGAAGGGGAATTGTAAGACCTCCATATACAGATTTACATTGAAGGAAGACATCACTTATTATATATATATATAGGAACAATTTTGGAAAAAAGTTCGCTTACAAAAAAAATTTTAAAGTTAAAAAAATTACTTACCAGTAATGACTGGGTTTTGGTTTTGGAATTTTATTAGTTACGAAAAAGAATAAAACACAGAAAAACAGAATGTTACTAATTAGTAATTTTTTATGGTTTTTAGAAATCTTATATTTCCAGGCGAATGTTTGTTCAAAACTTTACATATTTACACAAATTGTAATATTAATTCTTGATTGTTTTCGGTATTAATTCTGAAATCAGTTAACTAATAATAACACACACACACACACACACACACACACACACACACACACACACACTCTCTCTCTCTCTCTTTCCCCAATCATCAATCATGCATAGGCCGAAATTATATATTCATCCTCTGTAAATCAGATTTTACATTAGACATCTCTAACATCATAAAACTGGATGTTCACTCTTCCGTCACACACACACACACACACACACACACACACACACACACACACACACACACAAAAGAAAACCAATAAATACAGTAAATAAAAAGTAGGTTAATGGACGTCTGTAAAGCGAATGAAATGGAATTAGTTTTCAAGAGCTTCGAATACTAAACTTTTTGGAGAAATTTTGGACGTGTTTACATTATTTACATAATAATAATAACGAAGAAAACTTTCTTTATAGTTACGAATGTCGGATATGAACGTGAAAGTATATTGTGGATTTCTGATAATTACATTAGAATGTTGTTCTAGAATTAAGAATAAAATAACATCAAATCTGCTTTCGATATAATGAGTTTAGCGTGTTATTACATTTATAGTTCAGTGTGTTACTCACTTTATAATGTGTGTACACACACACACACACACACACACACACACACACACTCGAACGAACGAACAAAATCTATGGGTGCCATCTAGAGTCAGCCGTAAAGCTATTGTGGCTCCCTCATTTCCTTGTAACAGCTTCTTTCTTCGGTTGTAATATGCAGATCCAAATTGTAATTAATAATAAATGGCACCGAGATAAATTCTGAAATAACGTCTATGTTTATTTGTATTTTTGGGGGGAAATATTCGTAATGAAGATTGTTAATATAACATTTTTGGAAATGTTCTTAATTAAATTTTTTAATCAATTTTTTTAACATAATTGTTTGGGGAAGATAATTGAAGAATGTTTGAATGTAACTTCTCAAAGATTTGTAACGGTTTTTATATTTGTTTTTGGGGTGGGGGTGCTGTTTCTGTTGAGAAGTGGGGGGAGGGGGGTCGAAGGTTACCTACTGGGGGGGGTAGAAGTTGGCGGAAAACCCTCTACAAGAGTGCCATAAAATCCTTCAGGCTTAATATCCAGAGTTGAATTCTAGATTGTGACGTGTCGGGATCACAGGTTTTTAGGGCTCTCGAAATTTTGCAAGTGTAGCTTGTCAGTTTATTGCTATTCACAATTACCAGATTCTCTCACGGTGCTGTTCATCGTAATAACATTCACTCTTACCCTAAAGACTTGAATCCTTAACTAAATTACAATTTTTTAATAAATATAAAATCCAACCATAAATTACAGAGGAGTGACAAAAGTAAATAAATACTTTTGGTTTTTCCATGGTTTATTTGATAAGAAAGGTCAGTAAATAATAATAGATTTATTGAATCAATATATTTAGAATCGTGCTGCTTTCCCCTTTGCTTTATGTAAAATTAACACACGTTCTCTTTCGCATTCTACTGATGAGCTTTGCCATTTGTTCTTGAGGCGCATCATCGTGGTGTCTATTTACTTTCGTGAACCCTCTGTATTTAATTTCCTTGATCAAGGTTGTCGGCAAAAAGTCGGCTGGAAAAGCTTGACAGATATTCATTTACCCGTTGTACAATTAATATATCGGCCAAATAGAACATTAAATAAATAATCACAACGGGGCTAACCTGACGTTGGTCTTCGAAACTTTGTTAAACTAACGTTTGTAATATTTAACATTACTTACTTCTGTAATACTTTAAGTTCGGAAAATCTCTTTCGAAAGCACAAAAACCTAACTATATAAATAAAGCACAGTTTGTTTGTTTCTTTTATGTAGAAAGGTGTGGCCAAGGGCATGCGCCCGCAAAAATGCCCCTCTCCATAAGAAAGCGAGAGCCAAAATCAAGGTCTCCAAGGCTCACAATGCCATTTTATTTTGTATAAGTTTTGAAAAGTTTACACACTATTCTTTTCTCTAAAAGTTGCCATTTTGAATAATGAAGTAAATAAGATGCGATATCATTGTATCAAGAGTACAACTTCGTATAAAAATATTTAGCCTCTCACAAATTATTGAGATTTAAACTCTCAATATTTTCTTACCACCTTTATCTTCATTAAATTTTAAAAACTTATCAAAACTTTATGGACACCTTGTAGCTACAGGTGATATATGAGCGGTATCATTTTGAAATGAAAATAAATTGATTAAAAAATATTTCCAACGCAAAAGCATATAGAAAGAGTTGTTATTTCAAAACATATATTTCACTTCAAATAGAAAATACATTTTAGAATTTGCATTTGAAGCCAAAGTCTGTTATTGACAATATACTGTAAATATATTTATATGATCAAGGAAAGCGTACGTATAAAATGATGATTTCCAATTAAATGACGCAGAAGGAAAGGCTTCAAGGTGGTTGCAAGGCAGACGAGGAGAAGGAACATTACCAAGGGGTCTCGCTTCTCCACACATAAATTCACTATCGCCTGCAGCCCATGATCTATAACACTTATTGGACGTCTATCCGTTACCGTGGCAATAGTAGGGAAAGAACAGGGTGGCAAGAAAGCTCATCTGTTCTAAATGGAAAGCCCGCCACTGGTTATATATATATATATATATATATATATACACAAAAGCGATGTTCGTACAAGCATCGTTTGGAAGCATAGGGCAGTCATCCATCCAACCACGACCCAGACCCAAAGTCGCTGTCGTGGCCAGTGTCGTGACATGATTTTCCGTCGAACAGCGAAGGTAAGCGGCATGGGTCTGAGAGATTAGTTAGATGGGAGGACTGTCCACTCAGTGGACATTCTCCCATCTAACTACTGTGTCCGCATTATGTAGGGACCCATGGTTCGAATCCCACGTAAAGCTGTAGATTCCCTCGGTCATATGACCTTTGATAATGAGGAGGAGGTTAAACAACCCCCATCATTAATTCGCTGATCGACGGGAAGCGTGCGTGCGTGCGTGTATATATATATATATATATATTGCAGAAGTTTATGAAAAGAGAATCAGGCAGGAGCCCAGAACATCTTGAATGGTAGTAGCAGATCCAGCCCCACTGCCCTTGTCTGTGTTCCGGTATCGACAGCGGGGAAGCCAGAAGTGGGGACATTTGCTAGTCCCCTTTCCAGGGGACTCCGAGGCTCTTGAAGTTGTTGCCCCATTTTTTTTTTTAAATTTTGAAAAGATTATGTAGTGTGTAAGATGCATCAATGTGTCGTAAAAAATAGGGAGAGGAACGTGTGTTTGAGAGCATGCTGGACTGGTCACAGGGTAGATGAGACACGAAAAAAGATCAGCTAAGGAGGACAGTGACAGGAGAAATGGGAGTTCCAGCACTCCTTATCTGCTGTTTAACGTCCCCCTCCCCCTCCCACCGGAGTACTTTCCTGGTCGATTGGTCTCTAGAATCTCCTCACATGTATATTATATTACCTGATATCATTAACGTAAATAATTAATAATGATAGTAGGAAACCTGTATTTTAGAAAATAATAGTTTTATTGCTTTGGGTTTGGAATATCTAGGGAGTGCTCACTTTATTAATTAAATGTTTGTTCATGCGAGAGAAAGTGTAGAAAAATGTAGCGTGAAAAAAAAAAAAAAAAAAAAAAAATTTAGTTTTTATTAAATACAGTGTGTGTGTGTGTGTGTGTGTGGTGTGTGTGTGTGTGTGGTGTGTGTGTGTGTAGTGGCGCTCATAAGTATTCGTACAGAGAAATATTTCAGTTGTATTCGTCCATATCTTTAGTACCAAGCATGAAAAATTTAGGTTCATTTGCAAAAATTAACGAATAAAAAATTTAGTTCATCTCCAACATTATACAGGGTGTCCCAGTATTAACTATCTATTTCAATGAAATCGGACAAATTTTTTAAAAACACACTTTTATTTATGTTTATCATGTTTAATATGTGTTAAAAATGTATAAATTTCTAAATTTTTTTCATAATTTTATTTTCATAATTTTTTCATAGTTTTTCATAGTTTTATTTTCATTCTCTTTCAGAACCCTATTAATAATGAATACACAAGAACGCATCTTTGTTGTAACATCCCGTATCAAAGGAATGCAATGTAATGAAATCAGAGAAAAATTTACAAGAAGATTCCACAGAACCGGTCCTACAGACAAAGCGATTCGTGAACTTGTGAACAAATTTAAAAGAACTGGATCCGTACACGACGAGGTGGGAAGAGGACGCCCAAGGACAGCACGTAATAGTACCGAACAGGTACGACAATTGTTTGAGGATGAACCAACAACTTCGGTTAGGGAGGCCGGTCGAAGCCTCAACATATCCAAGACAACAGTTCATAGAATCTTGCGTTCGACACTGATGAAAAAGGCTTATCACATTCAAGTAAATAAAGTTTTGACTTATGATTTATAAATCTATTTGTTTTTGTATCATAATTTAGTAATAAACACAAAATTATGTCAGTTTTTATTAAATTTGTCCGATTTCATTGAAATAGATAGTTAATTCTGGGACACCCTGTATGTTGGAGACATCAAAGAATTTGAGGAAAATAAAAAAATAAAAAGTTAAAATGCAAAAGTTTTCGTACATTTAATTACAAAATTATTTAATACTTTTGGTGTCCATTTTTTTTTCGATGACTTCACTGATTCGTTTTGGGTATTTTTCTACGACGTTTCGACATCTCTCAGTAGAAATTTTAGCTCAGTCTTCTAAAGGAAATTGTTGCAATTCATTCAGATTCGAAGGGTTTTTCTCGCGGACACCTTTTTTCAAACCAAACCATAAATTCTCGATTAAATTGAGTTCTGATCTGGGCTTTGACTGGGAATTCTCGAGAAGCTTGAAGTTCTTTTGCTGAAACCATATCATGGTGCTCTTACTTTTATGTTTTGGATCATTATCTTGTTGCGGGACCCAACTGCGACCCATTCGCAATCCCGACCTGAAAGTAATATATTTTCTTCGAAAATTTCCTGACATTTCTTCGAATCCAAGATACCACTGAAGCTTTCCTGAACCAGAATCACTAAAGCATCCCTAAAGAAGCAGACCATCACCACTTCTGTTAGAAGTGCGCGGCACCTTAGAAATTATTTTTATATTTTGTGGCGAACTTCCATACGACGTACACGATAGACAAAAAGTAAACAAAAATGTTCTGTAGTAAATGCTTTCTTAAGTCTGCTATAACATTTTCTTCCTTCCAGAATAAAACGAATTACTGGTAAAATTATGAGGATAGACTAATTTACCAGTGTATTTTAAAATTCGTGCCAGTGGTTTTACTGAAAATTGCAAAGGCGGGTTTACCCAAATTCGAGCTTTCAACCAAAACACCCAAAAAGGACACTTCCGATTCATTTTCTATGTCAAGCGTAAATGTATGGGAAGTAAAATGTTATTTAGTCGATCAATAATGTTAAAATGATCATAATGTGAAGGCAAAATAGCGAAGATATGGCATCCCCACCTCTTTCGGCAGCATTTTTATAAAACTTTTTGAGAGAGAATATTTATATCATGTTTTAGGTTCTTCTCTAATTTCGTACCAGTACGTGGATGATGTCTTTCCTACTTCGCCTGACCGAAGAAGGGTGTCTCCCTTTGGAATGCTTTACTCTTGTTTTTAGTTTAATTTTAAGATTTAGTTTTACCCTTCTTTAACTTAATTCTATTTTGGAGATTTTTTTTATATATACTTTGTGCGGTTATTGCAATTTTAATTATATATATATACTTTGTGCGGTTATTGCAATTTTAATTTTATTTATATATATTTATATATATTAGGGTTGCACCGATAAGCAATTAGCCGATTACCGATTAATCGGCCTAAAATAATCGGCCGATTACCGATTAATCGGCCGATAATTATTTTTATATACTGTATAAGTTTATAGCACTATATGGTTACTGAATTACGCCGCTTATACCTATTATACTGGTAAATAGGAGCACACAATATAAAACGTAGGCCTAATATCTAATATTTTTTATCTAATATTAATCTAATATTTTTAGAACTATTTACATATTCTAATTCTTTAATTCTTTTACAGATTAAATTAAGCATTTTAATGAAAGTTGCCAAGAAATTTTATATTTTTGTTACAAATTTAAATAACATAAAGCCCTTATGGCTCCAAGCATTGCATGAAAATACTTTAAAGTAGATAAAAATAACAAAATTATTTGCAAATGCACCCTATGCAATGTTTCCATCTCAAATTTTGTTTATCGTTAGAGAGTAGGTTAAGGCCACTTTTGTTTTGCAACAGGAAAGCTTAAATGGATTCTTTTGTTCAGTAAGGTACAATAATTTTTTTGTTTTAATAAATGGAGTGATAATGGAGTAAATTAATTCAATAATACTCTGCCTATTATTCTCCAAACAATGCAAATTGGTAGAAAATATTTAATAAAAAACAAGCAAAATATTATTTAAGTTCATTCCATGTCTAGGATAACTGAAATTCTTAAACCAGGGATGCAATTTCTGTAATGTAATAAACAAAGATGACTGAGTATGAAAACCGATTAATCGGCAAAAAAAAAGGATGACCGATTAATCGGCAAATGGCCGATATGGCCGATTACCGATTGTCAACCGATTAATCGGTGCAACCCTAAATATATATATATATATACTCACTACTTCACCAAGCCAACTCGAGAGGAGGGGCGACAAGCATGACCTTCGAGAAATGAGGAAACATCGCACGAAATCTTTGTAAAGTTGTAAGGCATATATATGGGATGAATTTAACAATTAAACACGTGAAATGAATGAATAATGCAAACCTACAAGGAAAAAGAAAAATGATTCCAAGGCTTTTCATGTATTCAGAATTACACCTCGTCAGGGAATGAAGGGAGAAGGCGAGATGCACAAAAAATAATTTTTCTTTTTGGGTTTGCATCATATATATATATATATATATTATATATATACACAAACTCAGAATGGTTCCCTGAGAACATTATATGTTAAACACAGACCGTGCATGGAACAAGGAACTCTTCTGGGAAAATTAAATCCACTATAGTCCCAGAAGAGTTCCTTGTTCCATGCACGGTCTGTGTTTAACATATAATGTTCTCAGGGAACCATTCTGAGTTGTGTATACTAACGGACGTGTTTCGTGCCTTGAAAAGTGGACGCTCAATGTCCCGGTTGAGGTTTAAGTTTTGGTTTTTTTGGCTAAAAATACAATAGTTACCCCCTTTTTCTTTGATTTATTCAACACGACGTGAATGCAACGAGTCTTTTACTTATATAGAGGTTCTGAGTGTAGGGATCTAGGCTTGCTTTAAACCCTAGATCCACGTCCCAAAGCTGGATCCTGTCTGCTTTGCAGATAGCTGGTGAGGGAAGCTATATTTATGGGATCTCTTTGCGAGAGACCCGTTGCCCACGTCGGGCTAAAATCATGAAAAAGGAAAAAAACTATGGTATTTGTCATTTACCATTACTTATTCGGACTATAGTGGATTTAATTTTCCAGAAGAGTTCCTTGTTCCATGCACGGTCTGTGTTTAACATATATATATATATATATATATATATATAATATATATATTATATAATATATATATATATATGTTATCAATAGCAATTAATTTTCTTGCCATGATGAAGTAATTAATTGTAGATATGAACTATTCTAAGTTTCAGTCACCTTTTTAAGTACACTTATACAGTATGAATCTGTGTATAGGGTGTCCCCAAAAAGTGTCTGTATTTTTAGTTGTCTGCTATTTTGTAATGGATGTATATATTATTATTAGGCTTTCTTCTTCAAAAAGGTAACAGACTGGGCTTTTTATTCAGCATATACCTATACATTTCTAATCTTTCATTATTGAATAACTCGTAAATATTGTATATTAAAACAGTTCTTTCACCATTTTATACTTTAAGCCATAACTTTTCCAAATTTCTACGAAATAGAAGGCCTTACTTGGCTATATAGTCTTTAAGAAAAGCTAAGTCTTGACTAAGCCTCCTTAAAAACTTGGTCTTCACGGAACAATATGGTTGAACCCTCAAACAGTGATGCTGTGTTTGCAGCTGGAACAGAAAATCAAGAACGTTGAGTGGTTTCAAGTGATAAATTCTGTGACGCAGGTGCAGAGAATATGCATGAAGAGATCCTCCCGACAGAAAGAAAATATCACGAATCGTTAGAGAATTTCAAACAAAAGCAATCAACATAAGGGTAATAGTGGTAGGCGACGATCCACAAGAACTGTGCAACACGTAAATGTGGTTCATGAAATTATTGCGCGCAGTCCGCAGAAGTCAATTCGACGTTTGTCAGCAGAAGTAGGTATTTCATGAACACCTGTGCATCGTATACGTCGTATACCGTCGTACCGTTTTCCCGACAAAATTCGTTCACGAGCTTCACTAACTAACGTCTAAAAACAAAAACCAATGGGACAATGAAACCCACACTAATAGACGGAGTTTATTTCCACGGAAATAAACTCCGTCTATTAATGTGGGTTTTATTGTCACATTTCGACCTCGACGTAAAAAAGTGAAGTTTTGCATTTAAAAACAATGGAATTCGCAACATGGATGTCGACAAAGATTAAAAAAACTCAGGATCTTCTTTTAACACCTCTACCTCACTAACGAGTGTTATCTACTCGTATATCTGTCTTGGGAGATTAATAAGCAAAACTTTCGTAACTGGGGAAGTCTTGCTAGCGCTCCAATAGAGCTTCCACGTAGTGTTGCTAAACTCAACATTCGGATTGGTTTTGGTTGGTATGGTACAGAGATCGGTAACGTTTTTCTATTGGGTGTCGCTTATCAATATTTAAACTTTAAAACCCTCTGCGCGTGTCACCATTGCTCTTTTTTTCTAAATATTATAATTTTATAATGTGTGTAGTAGGATCACTTTACAGCTTATCTTTTTGAGGAAGCATTTTTCCGGGTGACTAACCTCCTTTCATGAGCCAGTGAAATGGCCACCATACTCAACTGACCTCACACCTCTTGGCTTCTTTTTTGTGGGATTACATAAAAGACAGGATCTATTCCACCAAGCCTAAGACACTTGAAGACCTAAAAACGAAAGTCTACGAGTTTTTGTATCGAAATCCTAACGCGGGTGAAAATCGAAAAAATAATCATTGTCTACGGTAAAAAAACGCTTTCTCCAAACTTTCCTATAGACCCCCGCCCTCCCACAACTTCCCCCCCCCCAAGTTTAACACAAATGAAAGTGATTAAATATTTGAAAATAAAATATACATAACCCGTCCGACATTCTGGTGAAAAATGGTCACGAATGAAAATTTAATTTACCAAATGTTTGACCAACTTGGGAATTTATAACTATTATATATATACACACGAGTGCATATATATAATATATATATATATATATATATATATATATATAATATATAATATATATATATATATATACAGGGCGTCCCAAAAAAATGTATACACACTTTAAACAGCTGATAGCTCAATTGATTTCTTTCTTTCCAAGTTAAACCCATTAGAATTAATAATGGCAGTCAGACTAAGCTTTGAACAAAGGAAATTCATTCTAAAATGCTACTGGAAGTGTGAAAACGCAGTTGAAGTGCAAAGACAGTTTAGGAGGGAGTTTCAAACAGATCCACCAACGCGACTTACCATCACTCGAATTAGAGATAAGTTTGAAGCCGATGGAACTGTTCAGAATGTCCACAAGAAGCGTTCCGGAAGACCACGGACATCGACAAGCCCCACAAAGCAAGAAAGAGTACTGGAAACGTATCACCAAAGTCCAAGAAAATCTGTGCGGCAAGCGAGTCGTGAGGTAGGAATTTCAGAATCGTCTGTCCAACGCATTTTGAAGCGCTGTCAATGGAAAAGTTACATTCCAAGATTAGTCCATGCTATTAATGAAGATGATGATCCGGACCGAAGAGTGGAGTATTGCGAGTGGTACTTGGCACGATGTGGATGTGGATTGGACGAAGGGGTTTCGTAGAATACCCTCCGCGTTCACCAGACCTCACACCACTAGGCTTTTTTTATGGGGATACTTAAAAGACAAAGTCTACGCTATAAAACCTGCAACAGTCGCTGAATTGAGAGCAGCCATTGAACGAGAATGCACACAAATACCAAACGAAATGTTTCGTGATGTTTGCGATTCCATTGCTTCGCGTTATCAGCAGTGCCTGGACCAGAACGGACGTCAGTTTGAAAACAGGCGTTGACAAAACAATTAAATAATGTCTGTAGACTCTATTACATTTTGAAAATGAAATGTATTTTAATAAACACTGCCTTTATAATTATTTAAAGTGGTATACATTTTTTGGGGACGCCCTGTATATATATATATATATATATATATATATACAGGGTGGGTGGAAAGTAGCTCCCTATTTTGGATTGGTAAAAAAATACGTATATTATCCATTTATTTCAGAAGAAATAATATGAAAAGGTAGGCATACATGGTAGGTTTTCTCTAAAATTCAATGTGGGCTCCAACTCTTTCCACCAGCTTCTGGAGCCGCCCAGGAATGGCGTCCACTGACTTTAGCAGGAACTCCGGCGGGATGGAGGACATGACTTCCCGAATTCGGTCCTCCAGTTCTTCCAATGTCCTCGTTTGGTGCGGTAGACTTCTTCCTTTACCCACCCCCAAAGAAAGAAGTCGCACGGTGTCAAGTCGGGGCTCCTGGCTGGCCATTGATGTGGACCACGACGACCCATCCAACGCCCAGGGAAGTGGGCATCCAGCCACTCAACGACAACAAGAGCGAAGTGCGGAGGGGCGCCATCTTGCATAAATATCAGATCGTCGATGTTCTCCCATTTGCTGACAACCGGCCAGACCTCGTTTCGCAACATGGCAAGGTACCGCTCAGCATTCATGGTGTTGCGCAGAAGGAACGGGCCCACAACCTGATCTGAGGTCATACCACACCACACCGTTACACTGAACCGATTCTGCGTTTTTCAGCGGTAACCATGGGATCCTCTCCTGCCCAGTAGTGGCAATTGTGGCGGTTGACAAAGCCTCCGACGTGGAACACCGCCTCGTCGCTCCAGAGGATGTTGCGGAAGAGATGGGGCCAGTCTTCATGCCAAGCCAGCATGATTTCCCCGAACTCCATGCGAATGTCGCAGTCCTCGTCCGAGAGAGATTGGCAGTAATGCGGCTTCCACGCACGCCAGTTCAGCTCCTTCTTCAGCACAGTTCGCACTGAGTAGCGGGAGAGTCCACTTTCCCGAGCTGCCTGGCGAGTTGACTTTCGTGGACTCCGTGCGAACATTTCCTGAACTGTCTGCACCGTCTCCTGGCCCTGGATGTCGAAGGGCGACCACATCTTCGAACATCTGCCACAGACCCCGTGGTCATGAGCTTCGAGTGGCAGTTCTTGATTGTTTTCGGGTCCACTTGGGCACGTGGTCCGTGAATGGCCCGCCACCATCTTTGAACTCGAACGACAGATTGCCAAACTTCGTACCGTGCCGCCAACTGGGCACGCTCCTGCAGTGTTAAACGCTCAGCCATGTTACCCTTCAATCTGAAATGAAAAAAAAAAAATGAACGTTACAATTGTACCACTTTAGAGAACACAAAGAGAACACTTTAGAGAAAAAAAGATTACCGTTACAATTATACCACTTTAGAGCACACACCATAACAATATAACAATACAATCACAATTTATACATAATTTATATGCAATTTAAATTAGGGAGCTACTTTCCGCCCACCCTGTATATATATATATATATATATATATATATATATATATAAAGACCGGATCATCAAATGTCTCCCAGTTGTCAGCATCAATTTTTGAGGAAGCGAGAATGTCAAGAAAGAATTATTGTGAATTTATTTTTCTTTTGAAAGGGGATTTCTAATTTTTTTTTTGACTCCATTAAAGTAATATTAATTCTTTGAAAGTAAGAATTAGGTTAGACTAGGTCGGCCGAGACTAGGTAACATTAGGTGTAGTTACATTAAATTAGGCTGAGTTAAAGATTATATATGTATATATTGTAGCTAATCTTTAATATTTTGTGCATGGTACAAAAAGGTTATTTCACAAAACCTGCCTCTGCGTATCTGTGATTTATCACACACTCGACAAAACTTACATATGGCCGGTTAACTTACACACACACACACTCTTTCTTTGTTTTGAATACAGTACAATACCCTCGTAAATTGCATTCGGCAAGGGGACCCGCTTTACATACCACAGACTACAGAAATTTAATAATGATGGTAATCGCTGAGGAGGGCCTGAAACTGGCACATCTTTCAGGCCAGACGAATGCGGCAAACTGTGCACCTCCTTGACTATTATTAACAAGCACCATCGGTAGTCGAACCCAGACCTCAGTGTCCTCGCCGCTTCGCTTGAAGGGAAACTGTGTTATCCACTGAGCTACGGGCGCTGACCCATAGAGTAATTGGCTTTAAATACACCGTGATCTAAAATGGTGTTCCAAAAAAATAATTTCTTGCACATTACTTTTTTTGGGGAACACCTTTGGGAACACCTTAATATTCCAAAGAAGAACACTGAACATAACAAATACTTAAATTTATACTTCGTCTTGGTATTATTATTGTATTCAGACTGTACAGTCTTTAATAGTCCTTGAAGCACATTCGCAAGCGCTCGTCGCTCGGTGAATAGCACCGTTTCCCGAGGCTCCGGACCAATTATGTCATCAATTTTTACCCTCGTATACCAACAACCAACAAATAGGGTGAAAGTAGTTGTAAATTTGGTGTATTTTTAAAGCTTGATTTTAAAATACACAAAATTCACTCTTTCGTCCGCTCGCTTTGTCAAAACGCAGTTGAAAATTGATAAATGTAACAGTGCTACTATAGCGTGCGGTCTACAAAGATATCTTTGGTCTACAAAAGAATTTGTGCTGACCTCTACTATAGTGTGCGGTGTACGAATAAAACAATTCATTCTATGGGATATAATGCCCGGTTAGGTTAATTGAATGCCCGGTTAGATCAACTGTATGCCCTTGACAATTGGTTAGGTTAAGTTACTTCGTTAAAACTAACGAAAATATCACAACTTAACCTAACCAATTATCAAGGGCATACATTTGACCTAACCGGGTATTCAGTTAACCTAACCGGGCATTATATCCCACAGAATGAATCGTTTGTTTTATGTCCTTTAAATTTTTTGTTTTAATGTAATTGAATTTGTTGGGTTGGGGTACCCAACTGCTAGATCTGCATATCTTTATCTTCAATTATTTTTTTATTTTTCTATCAATGACAATCATATTTCGAGGAATAAAAATTGTTTTTGCTAAAAAAAAATAAAAAAAAAAAAAAAAAAATTAATTTCCAGTTAGTTTTGATGATTCGGCGGTCTACCTTTTAATTATAGCTTCTTATCTTGTTTACTAATTGTTTGTTTACATCATAATTCTAAAGTATTGGAAAAATTGTAGACCACAGTCTATAGTGTAAATGTGTAAATATGTTGTAGACCGCACGCTATAGTGTAAATATCTTTGTAGAACGCACGCTATAGTGTGTAAATATCTTTGTAGAACGCACGCTATAGTGTAAATATCTTTGTAGAACGCACGCTATAGTGTGTAAATATCTTTGTAGACCACACGCTACAGTGTAAATATCTTTGTAGACCGCACGCTATAGTGTAAATATCTTTGTAGACCGCACGCTATAGTGTAAATATCTTTGTAGAACGCACGCTATAGTGTGTAAATATCTTTGTAGAACGCACGCTATAGTGTAAATATCTTTGTAGAACGCACGCTATAGTGTGTAAATATCTTTGTAGACCACACGCTACAGTGTAAATATCTTTGTAGACCGCACGCTATAGTGTAAATATCTTTGTAGACCGCACGCTATAGTGTAAATATCTTTGTAGAACGCACGCTATAGTGTGTAAATATCTTTGTAGACCACACGCTACAGTGTAAATATCTTTGTAGACCGCACGCTATAGTGTAAATATCTTTGTAGACCGCACGCTATAGTGTAAATATCTTTGTAGAACGCACGCTATAGTGTGTAAATATCTTTGTAGAACGCACGCTATAGTGTAAATATCTTTGTAGAACGCACGCTATAGTGTGTAAATATCTTTGTAGACCACACGCTACAGTGTAAATATCTTTGTAGACCGCACGCTATAGTGTAAATATCTTTGTAGACCGCACGCTATAGTGTAAATATCTTTGTAGAACGCACGCTATAGTGTGTAAATATCTTTGTAGACCACACGCTACAGTGTAAATATCTTTGTAGACCGCACGCTATAGTGTAAATATCTTTGTAGACCGCACGCTATAGTGTAAATATCTTTGTAGAACGCACGCTATAGTGTGTAAATATCTTTGTAGAACGCACGCTATAGTGTAAATATCTTTGTAGAACGCACGCTATAGTGTGTAAATATCTTTGTAGACCACACGCTACAGTGTAAATATCTTTGTAGACCGCACGCTATAGTGTAAATATCTTTGTAGACCGCACGCTATAGTGTAAATATCTTTGTAGACCGCACGCTATAGTGTAAATATCTTTGTAGAACGCACGCTATAGTGTGTAAATATCTTTGTAGACCACACGCTACAGTGTAAATATCTTTGTAGACCGCACGCTATAGTGTAAATATCTTTGTAGACCGCACGCTATAGTGTAAATATCTTTGTAGAACGCACGCTATAGTGTGTAAATATCTTTGTAGAACGCACGCTATAGTGTAAATATCTTTGTAGAACGCACGCTATAGTGTGTAAATATCTTTGTAGACCACACGCTACAGTGTAAATATCTTTGTAGACCGCACGCTATAGTGTAAATATCTTTGTAGACCGCACGCTATAGTGTAAATATCTTTGTAGAACGCACGCTATAGTGTGTAAATATCTTTGTAGACCACACGCTACAGTGTAAATATCTTTGTAGACCGCACGCTATAGTGTAAATATCTTTGTAGACCGCACGCTATAGTGTAATATCTTTGTAGAACGCACGCTATAGTGTGTAAATATCTTTGTAGAACGCACGCTATAGTGTAAATATCTTTGTAGAACGCACGCTATAGTGTGTAAATATCTTTGTAGACCACACGCTACAGTGTAAATATCTTTGTAGACCGCACGCTATAGTGTAAATATCTTTGTAGACCGCACGCTATAGTGTAAATATCTTTGTAGAACGCACGCTATAGTGTGTAAATATCTTTGTAGCCACACGCTACAGTGTAAATATCTTTGTAGACCGCACGCTATAGTGTAAATATCTTTGTAGACCGCACGCTATAGTGTAAATATCTTTGTAGAACGCACGCTATAGTGTGTAAATATCTTTGTAGAACGCACGCTATAGTGTAAATATCTTTGTAGAACGCACGCTATAGTGTGTAAATATCTTTGTAGACCACACGCTACAGTGTAAATATCTTTGTAGACCGCACGCTATAGTGTAAATATCTTTGTAGACCGCACGCTATAGTGTAAATATCTTTGTAGACCGCACGCTATAGTGTAAATATGAGCAAAATGAAGATACTGACTTGGAGGATTCGATTCCCGATGGTCGCATTCGTTTGGCCTGAATGCTTTGCCAGTTTCCGGCCCTCATTACTACTCATTATTATTATTAAGTATGCTCTAAATTCGCAATATTCTTTCATTTTCGCGTTGGCAGTAATAGAATATTCTCTAAAACGAGAATGTAAGGTACCCGCGGGAATGTGATAAATAAATTTTGTACAAATTTGTAGCAGGGACGTGAAAGTCAGTTTAAAATTTACTGCACAAACCTGAAGTGGCGTACTCAACCTAATTATGCTAATTAATCCTGAAAAATTTATAAATTTGAAATTCTCGTTTCGAACAACATTCTCGTTTTTAACAACATTCTCGTTTTTAACAACATTCTCGTTTTTAACAACATTCTCGTTTCTACCAAAAGTCTCGTTTCTACCAAAAGTCTCGTTTCTACCAAAAGTCTCGTTTCTACCAAAAGTCTCGTTTCTACCAAAAGTCTCGTTTCTAACAAAAGTCTCGTTTCTAACAAAAGTCTCGTTTCTAACAAAAGTCTCGTTTCCAACAAAATTCTCGTTTCTGCAAATAAAATGTATGAAAGAATATTTGACTTTAATTTACGTTTTAGTATTTCATTCCGTTTGGAAAAGATTAATTGTGAAATACGAAGAAAAATTTAAATGAGAAATAATAACAAAAATAACAATAACAATAACAACAATAATAATAATAATCTTTATTGAGAAAGAACAGATTACATAAGATATACAGGGTGGGCCGTAAGTTTCCATACATAGGAAAATTTAAATTATGGTCTTCACGTGCGTCGGTATTTGGATCAGCAGTTTCCGGATGCTTGGATTGGTCGGCGTGGTCCTGTGGAGTGGCCTCCCAGATCCCCAGATCTCACCCCCCTTGATTTCTATCTTTGGGGGCACTTGAAGGCCATGGTGTATCAGGAAAAGATACGAGACATAAATCATCTAAAGGAACGTATCACCAACGCCATTACAAGCATAACGTCAACTGTGCTAATGCGTGTTCATCAACAGTGGGGAACACGTATTGAAATGTGTTTTCAAAACAATGGCAACCATGTAGAGCATATTATATAAATAAAAATGGTTGTCCATAAAAAAATGTTTATTTTTCCTATGTATGGAAACTTACGGCCCACCCTGTGTACATTGCATTCATACTGGTTTACACAATGTTTGGGATTAACGTTTAATTTTTATAGTTTAATTACAGTATTCTTATCTGAATATGCCGTTGGGAAGCATGACAGCTTTTTAGGCATATACGCCAAATGAATTATAACTTTTTAGTAAAAGAGTTAAAACAAAATATTTAAAAAAATATACAAATATTATTTTTATACGACTTTCCCAATGTTTGAGGAATTAACAGAGTTGAGAGAAAAATTATATATATATATATATATATACACACCGGGCATGGAACAAAGAACTCTTCTGGGAAAATTAAATCCACTATAGTCTGAATAAGTAATAGTAAATGACAAACACTATAGTTTTTTCTTTTTTATGATGTTAGCCGGACGTGGGCAACGGGTCACTCGCAAAGAGGTCCCAAAAATATAGCTTCCCTCACCAGCTATCTGCAAAGCAGATAGGATCCAGCTTTGGGACAGGATCTAGGGTTTAAAGCAGCCTAGCCCGACTATATTTAGAACCTCAATATAAACAAAAGGCTCGTTGCATTCACGTCGGATTGAATACATCAAAGAATACATCTTTGCAGACAGATCATCTTTGCAGAGCTGGTGAGGAAAAGCTATATTTTTAGGGCCTCTTCGCGAGCGACCCGTTGCCCGCGTCGGGCTAACATCATGAAAAAGAAAAAAAAACTAGTGTTTGTCATTTACCATTACTTATTCGGACTATAGTGGATTTAATTTTCCCAGGAGAGTTCCCTGTTCCAATCACGATCTGTGTGTATCATTAAAAGACCTCAGAGGACCATTCCGAGTTCTATCCCATGTGTGTATATATAAAATTAAAAATTAAATACACTTTCAAATGCAGTTACTTAATTTTCATGGCAATATCACCACAATCATAGTAATTAATAATGATTAATTTCCTCTACCATTAAACTTTTTTATCTTCTCTCAGTTGGACGAGCAGAATTTCAAGACCTCCATTTTCTTTAATTTAACTGGTAAACTATTTTAAAACTTAAATTTTCCTTCCTGTAACTTCAACATTCGTTCTTAACATTATATTAATTAACGCTAACCGAATTTTAATTAATAAATGAAACATATTTAAGTCAAATAAAAGTAAAATTATTAATTAATTAATTAATTAATTAATAAGTATTGTAAATATATAATATCGAAATAGTTTTTTAAATAAGTTTCTTGTATTCAGATTTGGTTTTATATTAATTCTTTTTTGGTTAAAAAATGTAAAACAATTATTAAGTGTTAATGTACAGGGTGGTACAAAAGTCAGGTGAAATAGTTATTTATTTTACTATCATTTTAATGTAATTTTTAAAAAATGCAAATCACACATCAACAATTTCTTTAATCCGTATGAGAACTCGGAATTGGGTAACATGTGCGAATCTGCTAAATTAAGTAGAAGTGATGTAGAAGTATTAGGCGTAACTAGTAGTAATTTTACATATGTCAGTGATATGAGTGATAACCACCAGGTAGACTGATCATTGTCTCACTAGTAATAATGTAAAGGATCGAATCGCTAGTGTTCATATTCTGCATGATTTCCTTCTTTCTGATCATAAACCATTAAAACTATTAATTAATTTTACTAACTTATGTCAAACACGACAAAACAAGAACTCAGTAGATAAGAATGATCGCGTTGACTGGTCTAATGTTAATATCAACAAGGAATAGAATATAAAGACAGAACAGGTCACCTCTTTAATAATTTAGAAATTTTGCATCTTGCCTCTAGTAATCTTTGCTCAAACGATTCTCACTGTAAACTCATAGATAGGTATTATAGTAAGATAATATCCCTGTTAAGAGAAGCAGGAAGACCCCTGTTAAATCTTACAACTATCATACTAAGATTATTCCTGGATGGAATGATTTTATTGCCCCTCTGAAGAGGGAATCGAAAGACCCCTACGATTCATGGTGCCTTCATGGTAGACCCCAATTAGGACCGGTTTACATGAATATGTGTAGAAGTAGGGATCAGTATAAGGCGGCTATAAGGTGATGTAAACAGGAAGATTCTATTCGAGCATCAAAAGTCTGTGAGGCTCACTTAAATTAATGATAACAACAAATTTTGGAAATTCGTCAGGAATGAAACAGGTTTCAAAAATGCCCTCCTTCCGACAATCGATGGGGTGTCGGGGAAGGATAAAATTGCAAGGCTGTGGAAAAACCACTACTCAAACATTCTTAAGTGTGAGTAGGGCTAATCTTAAGATAGGCTGTGGGAGGGACCAGGGAAAATACTTTGACATCAGTCCCTGAAATAAAGAGGTTAATTAAAGAGTTGGACTAGTTCTGCGTCAGGCGGTAGATGACCTATCGAAGAAGCGCTTAAAATATGCCAATGACGTGATGTGTCTGCATATGTCACTGCTCTTCTCAGCCATACTTGCTCATAGTTATATTCCTGCAGAGTTCATCTTGCCTCTTGACAAAAATAAGTATGGGGACATTCTATCCAGCAATAATTACAGGCCTATTGCTGTCGCCTCCTGCTTCTCGAAACTACTAGGGAAACTCTTGTTACGCCGATTAAATGATTACTTATGGACATCTCATCAGTTTTAAAAGGTCCCACTCAACTGAGCTGTGTATCTATGTATTGAAGGAAATTATATTTAAATACATTGATAGTAATTCAACTATTTATAGCTGTTTCCTAGTATAATCGCGGTTTAGGCATATGATGGAGTGAACCACAAAATTTTATTTAAAAAAAACAGAAGACACGAAAGTTTCCATGTAATTTATTGAAATTTTGGTATTCCCACCAATGGGGGCAATGTACTGTACTATCCGAATGTTTTGGTTCCTCTTGCGGGGTGAGGAAAGGCTCTTTACTCTCTCCTCTGCTGTTTAATGTATATATTGATGGATTAATTGCTTCAATTAATGAGGCAACAGTTGAATGTTGTATAGATAACACAAGGATAAATAATTTAGTCTATGTCGAAGATAAGGTGTTAATAAGTCCTTCTGTTAAAGGTCTGGATTGTCTGCTAAATGTCTGTGAATTATATTCGCAGAAATATGATATTCTTTTTAATGTTACAAAAACAAAGGTTAAGCTATAATCAGCCAGCTGATATTTAGTTTCAAAATGAGAAGTGAAGCAATAGAGGAAGTACAAGAATTTAAGTATTTGGGTCAAATTATCACCAGCTCCTTGAGTAATGACTGAGATATAAGAAAACAATATCGAAGCCTCTGTGCTAAAGCAACTATGACTATAAGGAACATCCGGTTCTGTACAAGTGAAGCCAAAGACACTCTCCTTCGTACTTTCTGCAGTAATATATACGGACAGCAACTCTGGGTGAATTACAAAAAAGGTTCTGGCAGAAACCTAAATTTACTATACAACAGATCTTTTAGACTCCTACATAAATTACCCCCGAGATGCTCAGCATCGCAAATGTTTGTGACCTACAATGTCCCGAACTTCTCGGAGGTAAGAAGACTTACTCAATGCAGTCTAATGCAAAGAATTAAAAAAGCAACCAACCCGATTATCCAAACTATTTATCAGTCCTGCCGTATGTCTTCTAAGCTATGAAATTCATGGTATGAAAACGTCAGTCTGTAGCTCCACTTAACTTCAACATTACTGCACTATTTCTCATTAATTGTATTTTTATCCTTAGTATCTGAATTGTCATTGTATTCTATTGTCAGTTCGTATTATTATTAATATTTCTCATATGGACAATGGTCTGCCAATAAACTTTTTCATTCCATATTTTACATATATGAGGGGTCGCGCGTCTTAGTGTACCTAAACGCCACCACAGGCGAAAACGTGTTTTTGATGGATATCACTATTTTCACCCTTCCTCTATCGCGTGGTTTGGGTTATAATGACCTTACGACACTAGAAGTATGGTTGAAAACCTTATGAAGCGAGCTACTTTTTTCACCTCTATCGCCAGCCAAAAGTTCACCCAAAGTTCGACATAATAAGAAAATAAAAAAATAAAAAAAATATATATATATAAAATATAAAATATGAAAATCTATTCCAAAAACTCATCAACATCTTCATTAGCATACTTAGAACTCTAATTTAGCCAAAAATGAACGTTCTAGATCAATTAATAAGAGAGATACTATTGCCAGAATATTGCTGAACTTTGGAGGCGATTTCTGACGAATTTTAATTTTGGCTCTTAGGTACCGTAAGACGCGGGACCCCTCAATAACCTTGGTTAACCTTGGTTTTGCTTCCGCCAGAATTGTTCATTCTGACGAAGGTCAAGCTTGTCATTCTACCTTAGACCGACAGTTTAACGTGGAATCCGAGCCACGACCCACCAGCAGACAAGCGTCTTAACCACTAGGTTACCCAGCACACCCATTTATCTACCAACCAATTTTCTTTTTTATTGTGTGGAAGGATGAACAGCTGGGTTTTGCTGCGCGCCGCCTGCAGTCACCGGGTCTTGATCCTGGGGCCGATGGATTCGTAGTCACCGACGCCAACCACTACATCGAGGCGCATGAAATGATATGCAAGATATATGTAAGATATATATATATATATATATATTAGGCCGTTTCGAAAAATCGAAATTTATGATGGCTCAACGCACACATGCTAGAAACGTAATATGTCATGAATAAAGACTTCCTGCAAAATATTAAGACAAGAGCTTATTGTTATCCCACCCCTCAATGCATATCTATTTTACCCATCATGAGAAAATTTTCATTTTTCTGGCAAATATATTTATTTATTTTGTGATGTCCTCTTAAATTTGGTATATAAAATTCATAATAAAATTGGAAGATAAGTAGGTCATTTTCAGGAATGGTCCAGTAACCCCATATATTATTTAGAGAGAATTCTAGAAAATTCTTCCTTCAGGATAACTATTCTAGAATTTCCATTTTTTCCCTTTATGGATTATATGATGTTTATTTGCTTTTTCATCTATAATTACTGATATTTTCACAAGTTTACTGTTCTAGAAAGGTTACTTCATGTTACTTTACAACTTTCTTACAGTAATCAGTCATAATATAATTTAGGTGAGTGATTAATGATTATATTATATTATTATTAAGACTAACAGGTGGTAAAACTTTTTCCCTCAGAATTATGGCAAAAACCAGAAACAAGTGTGAAGTCTGGTTGGTCGGACAAGTGCTGGAAGAGGGTTTTTCTGAGAAGCAGCTTCCAACTAACAGTGATGTCCTTAAACGTCTTTTTTATCACATTAAGGTGGGAAAGCAAAATGTCTCTGTAGCTTGCGCAACTGTAGCCCAACGAAGTTATTGCTATGTGGAAAAAGCCTCCTTAATTACATCCCACAAGCCTTATATTGTCTCAAAGCTTAAAAGGCTTTACAATAAGCATGAAGGGCTGGTCAAGAACCGAACTCGACGAACTCCTACCCAAGAGAAGAATGAAGCAGAATTTGTCACCAGCTTAAAGAAGCTTTTCGATGTAGCTCATTCAGAAGTGGAAACAGAAATAAAATTGCAGGAGGATAAAGATTTCCTTAAGGATCAAAGGAACGATCTGAAAATGATTATGGGTCCAGAAGACAAGGAGTTTTCAAGAAAGGCAAAAGCACGACAGATAAGCATGGAAAGAATGGAAAAACTTCGCAGGAAATCAAAGGAAGAAATGAGGCAATTGACAAAGTTGTGGATCTCAACCAATGTGAAAATTCCGGTTCAGAGGAAGTGAAGAATCATCTGGTGATGAATTGTTCTACAGAGCACTCTCATCATCATCTTCAAAAAAGGAGAAGCTTAAACCAGGTGTAATTGTTAGGGATAAAAGTTTGGCTGCTCTGGACCGCACTGGAACATCTGCAAGAGCTGCTATGCACATTGTGGCACCTGCCCTTTCAGCTGCTGGAGTGGAAATTGAAGAGATCACACTTTCATCATCTCTATCTACAGTCTCGGCGATCAACACGGATGCAGATGGGAGAAGACATTAAAGCCAGTTTCCAACCAAATACCCCTTTAATAACACAGGTCAACAAAAAAAAAAAATTTTTCGTTGCCAAGGAAATTCGTACGAATTTAGGGTATTTGGGGTTGCTGAATTCCAAAATGAAAGTAGTTTTTCCGATTTGGCTCTAGTTCTTGAGATAATGAATACCCTCAATTAATAGGAAACGTAACCATAACGCGTTCATATGGGAAACTACCGGAACATTCTAGATGGGAGACCGAATAAAATGCCATTATGTTTCATGTGTTTACTTTTGTATGATTTGAGACAATTTCAATGCGATTTGTAAGTAGGCTCCGCCTGAAACATTAATTTATTTGCATTTTTATGTGTTTCAATGGGTACCAATTATCTCAAAATTAGAGCCAATCTAGCAAAACCGATGTCATATTCGGAATCAGCACCACAAAGTTACCCCAAAATCACTCTAATATGATTGGCATAAAATGAGTGTTGACCAGTGTAATTCATTTTGATGGAAAGCTTCTTCCATCCATGCATGGGGTAAGATTGATGTAATGCCCATTGTTGTGACTGTGCAGGCGAATTAGAAAAATTACTGTCTATTCCAAAGCTTTATTTCTGGAACGGGAGAAGAAATGGGGAGAGCAGTTTTTAGATGTCTTGAAGCAATGGCCACAAGTAAATGAGTGGGTAGCAGGCCTTTGTTTTGATACTACTGCAAGCAATACAGGTATCATGCTGGGGCTTGTACATCATCCAAAGGTCCTTCAGAGATCACTCCTTTTCTGGCATGCCGCCCCATATCCACGAGCTTCTTATCACTGCAGTTTTTGACATGTTTTTCTCTTCTCGGGTCCACAAATTCCCTTATTCAATCGATTCAGAGATTGTTGGGATAACATTGATCAGCAGAATTACAAGCCCTATGAACCCAATGATCTCACCTCAGAATCTTAGATCATTGGATCTTGAAGCACAGAGACAAGCTTATTCTTTCATCAACTCCAAACTTCAAGAGGGCCACACTCGAGGTGACTACAGGGAAATACTTAGAACTTGCACTATCTTCCTTGGTTGTCCATGCCTAAAACAATAAAGGCTCTGATAGCAGATTCCACTAACCAGGAGGTTACAGCAGAGCTAGATGGATGGGAAAGGGCATCTATTCTTAAAAATTTACTTATTAGGAACCAATTCCTTCTCACCCTCATGAAAACAAGCTCTGATACGAATAAACGCCTTTTCAGTGACAGTTTATCTTCAAGCTTGGTATACATCTCCAGTTGGAATTGATGCTCCAGCAAATGATTTGCCCCCTCAAGATGCTACATATCTACAAGATCCAGGTTGATAAGGAAGTGGGTGCCACAGCCCTCAAAAACTTCAGAACCATGGTTGGTACTTGAGTGAGGATCTTGTAGGATTTGGCTTTTTCTCAAACCTCGTGACTGAAGATGATAAGGTTCTAATGCTCCACAACCTTCACCACGCGCCTCTCGAAAAGTGAGGGCAAGAAAGGTGACCCCCGAATGTTGCAAAAACCCCAATGACTTAAAGATTACCAGTTTTGTCACAACTCAAACACAAGACTTCTTCAAGTGTTTGAAAATAGAAATTCCCAAGAACTTGAAGACATTGAGGGCACCGTAATCGGGTCATGGCAGTCAAAGAATCAACGACTGTGCTGAACGAGGAGTCAAACTGGTACAGATTTTAATGAGAAGCTCACAAAGAGTGAGGAAGAGAGACAATGCCTTTCAAATCAATGAAAATCAGAGAAAGGAGGTCCCTTAGCCACTGAAATCCCTATATTCTTAATCAATATATGTCTTAAATAGAATTTAAGTCGCTTTGTTTAAAACATATTTTCG